>ML784418.1:725541-780853 GCA_009831015.1 Picea engelmannii
AAAAAAAAAAAAAAAAGTAACTATATTTTAGTGATTTTAAAATAAATTAAAAAAAATCATTTCCTACATTGTATACTTTGAAAACTTAAATATCCATTGTAAATAATATTATTATTTTTAAAAATGTTGATTCATGTTTTTTGAAATTTTAAGTGATATTGAAATTTAAACAATTTTTTTATAATTATTTATAAGTATTAAAATATATTTTTAATTTCTTTTATTAAATTAGTTTTTTTTAAATAATTCTTTTTTTAATGATTTTAAAATATATAAAAAAATCATTTTCTACATTATATACGTTGAAAATTTAAATATACTTTACAAATAATATTATTATTTTTAAAATGTTAATTAATAATTTTAGAAAAATTCAAGTAATATTGAAATTTAAACATTTTTTTTATAATTATTTAAAAATATTAAAATATATATTTAATTTATTTTATTAAATTTTATATAATCTTATTCAATTTATTTATAATTGTTTTTCTTCCATTCAAAAGGAAATTTGTATTTGAATCTCTCTTTGAAAGATATGATTTTGATAATACTTTTCAACATATTTTTCATAATATCATTTTGGCATGATTGATTTTTACTAAAGTTTATTGAGATGGATTCATAGAACTACAATCAGACTTTGCTTTACGTAAGTATCCAAAGAAGCTCAGCTCCACCTCGAAAAACTTTTGATTCCACTATCACCACTGGGATGGTTTAAATTAAAAATCTTTGATTAAAAAAATGACTTGACTTTGGTGAATGAGTTTTATAATAAAGAGAAAGCATATAAAAGGAAATCCAACATGCATCATCATTGGGATATTCAGTGCTACTTGAATGAGTAGTCTACGCTAAATCACGAGTTATATATATATATATATATATATATATATATATATATATATATATTCTTGTTTGGAATATTCAGTGCTTCTTTGAATGAGTAGTTCACGTTGAATCACTAGTATTATATATATATATATATTCTTGTCTATAAATAATTCATTGATATGAAATTTTTTTCATTTCACTTTGATCGATCTTTCTTTATATATATATATATATATATATATTCTTTCTTGTTCACAAACAATTCATTGACATGAAATTTTTTTCATTTCACTTTAATCGATCAGCTGATAACAATTGATTTGTTTAACAATATTAATTTTCCATTTAAAAGTGATTGATTTGGCTAACAATATTAATTTAATTTTCTATGTAAAAGCAATCGTATAAGAAAGTAGCCGCTGGCATCCATCACAATCCCACCTCTAGTCTATCTATTTCATTTGTGCTACCCATTCATTGAAGAGTTGCGTTGGGCTCCTTGGATTTATAATGACCTGGATTTGAGGGTGTTTCGTATGGTGTCATTTCATTGGCATTGATATATTCATGAAATATCTTAATATATATAACATTTATTATGTTGTGCAATGTTTATCGTTTGTCATGGAGTTCGTTTTATTTTTTTAAATTTTATTACAATTAAAAAGTAGATAACTCTTTATTTTTTTGTTTAGGGAAAACTTTCATTCTTATTCAATTTTTTTTGAAATTATGATGATATGAATCTTTTAAAGCAATGCAATAAGTAAAAATATGATCAATGAAGTGGAACTATAATTTCCATTCAAATATTTATAAAAATAAAAAATAAAAAAATAATATTGAATTTTTCTTTTTTGTTTTTAACTTAAAAAAACATAACAATACTTATTTTTGAAATTATGATGATACTAATATTTTAAAGTGGAGCAAAATTTAATAAGTTAAAGTTCTACTATGAAGTGGAACTATAATTTTCATTCAAATTTTAAAAAACAATTAACTAAAAAATATTGAATTTCTCCACTTTTTAACTTAGTTCAATTTCACCCATACCATTATTAATTTAGAATTTTGTGATAACACCTAATACCAAAGACATAGCAACACATTACAGTTAAAAATTCAATAGTAAAAGGCTTCACATATTACACAGAGGGACCAAAAATGTTATCACCATTTATTGTTCAAGATTGAAGAGTCGGGTTGTTTGGCCTGAAGAGTGAATTCATGTGTGAGTTGCAGTGTAACAATAAATAGTTGTTATTGTTTTCCTGGTACTTTTCCTAGAAATGAGCTCCCTTGAGTTTCCTAGTAGTGAGATTCTTGGTTACCTATGTTAGAGAGACCTTGATAATCGAATGTGATGCCTGAGGGACTGCGAGCAGTGAAGGGGTACATTCATTGGGTTGGGTAGGATGAGAGAAAGAGAGATGGTGGAAAATCAAGATAGTTGTCGGGGAATACTAGTGGGATGTGAGATTTTTTGAGCTGTAAGTGGACAGTAAGAAACCACCCTCTTTTGTGGATTTTTAGCACTAGCTCGGGGGTGACTTGTTGTTGAGATTTGGAACATCAAATCTATGCTTAAGTTGAATGTCTATCCCAAGCAGCTGGTTGCACAACCATTTTTAAAAGATAAGTGTTTTATCTTGTTTCTATGTTGCACTATGAGTTTAATTATTGTGTATTAATATTATGTTTGAGAACGATTGATATATTGTTGTGCTGAGTTATTTAAACAACATTCTTGTCATTTTTAGCATGTTGTAGATGCATTTAATTATGGTATCAGACAATAGTTAAATCTGTTGGAAATACTGAGAGGGGGGGTGAATCGATATTGCCTCTTTTTAAACAATTAGTAAATACTTTGTTATTTTATTAACCACCACAAAATCAACAATGGACTTGTATTTAAAATCAATTATATAAATATAATTAACATAAATTACAAGGTTTTCTAAAAAATAATCTGAGATAGTGAAGGACACCAATCCTTTTTAGAGCACCAACTCTAGGAGACACAAATCCCCTTCTTTAGGGCACCAACCCTAGGAAGCACCAACTCCCTTGTTTTAGGGCACCAACCCTAGGAAGCACCAACTGCTTTGTCTTTAGGGCACCAACCCTAGGAAGTACCAACTCCCTTGTTTTTAGGGCACCAACTCCCTTGTCTAGGGAACCAACCCTATGAAACACCAACTCCCTTTTACTCACACTTTACTTAGTAAAGGATATAAATCCTTCCTTTCTCCTCCCTTCCACCCTCACTACATAAGTATCATCAGTTCTTCCTCTTTGGACTCTGCTTCTGGTTTTGGTATTCTGATCTGGACTGCAGAGAGACTTCTTCTTCACCGTTCTTTCTTGCTTATATAGTCTTCCAACTGGTGTAAGCATTGAATCATTGTGTCCCTTTGTTTGGATAATTGCACCTCTTCATTTAAATTAACAGTAATAACATTGGTCTTTTAATTTAGAATTAGTATCTCCCTCTATTATTATTCACGCATTAACGTGAAATCTTTTCAATTTAGTAAGAGGGATTTTCATAAATCGATCACAGGTATGGATCGATTTATTTTGTTTCGATCCCATGTATTTTTATTTTATTCTTAAGTTTCTATGGCCTCCTTAGTTCTCCAACAGATCATATTTGAGCTTTTTGATTAGCCTTCCAATGCATTGGATGTATTTGATCACTTAATATCAATAGGGACACAATTTAGATCCTTTCTGGTTCAAAGTTCCTTCCCGACAGAGGAAAAATTCTTCCTATGTATGTTAAAATTCGCACAAATTCACTTTCATGACCTCTATTCCATATGATCATAGGCGATGACTAAGTGCTAAGCCAAACAAGTGCTTAATCACTTATCAAGATTTAGAATCATGTTTTATTTGCATGTTTGAGATGGACGATTCTTGTTCATTTCAGGACTTCGACATTTTTGGACTCAGGCCTTTGCAGTCTTCCAACTCTTCTGGAGAAAATTTTGTCGAAGGGTGTATCAACACTCCCTACTTGATAACCTTCATATGTCTAGGAATTGGGACCGTAGAATTAGGCACAAAGGAGCTCCCACTCTTCGGGTATTCTACTATTCGTAACTTCGAGGCTCCGAGCTACTCGAACTCTGAGATAGTTCAATCCCTATGGAGTGTTAACCTATCAAATAAGTCATAAAGTTGTGGTGATCGTTTTTGTTAGTTGTTAGTACTCCTTACGATATCCTTCCATTGTACTTGATCGAACGCTCGAGAAATATGCCTGAGGATCTTAGATCAATAGCCAAAAGTCAATTCATGACTTCAATCTTTGGTGCTTCAAATAGTTTTGCTGGTAAGAGAAGATGGATATTCCCAGAGGAAGTAACCCCAGAGTGATGTGGACTCTTAATGTGTTTGCCACGTGTCAACCTGATTTGTGACTTTTACAGTCCTTATGTGCCACATCAACCTTGACACTTGTCAGCATTTGATTGAGCCATGTGTCATATTTGTCTTCTGCCACGTGTCTCACTTTGAGGCTTCAGTACCTCGTGGCTTCGAGAGTTTTGGCACTTTTTATGTCATCCTTCAATAATTTCTAAAGTGTTGAATAAATCTACCACCGTAGATTTTCCATTATCTTATTCCTATGGTCTTTGTTTATTCTGAAACTTCGGGATTCGGGATTTCTTGATTTATACTAGCTTCTTGTCGTCGGAGTTGGAAAGGATGGAGTTGACCACTTTCTTCCTTAGCGTGCTCTGATAGTTTTCACTCCAGATCAACGGTTGATGGGATTTCCTAATCTGAAAGTTGACAAGAGTTTATGACTTCGAGGCTTCGACCTTTAGGTAAACTTACATGTTCTGGACTCCTTTTCCTCGTAGTGGTCAGCGTCGGATTTGACTACCTTTAGTGTGAACTGATGGTTCTAATATTTTCACTCCAGATCAACGGTTGACAGGAGTTCGTGGCTTCGGGGCTTCAGGTAAACTTGCATTTTCTAGACTCCTTTTCACCAGAGTGGTCAGTGTTGGAGTTGACCACCTCATCCAATGGCTCGTGTTTCTCCTGAGGAGATCTTATATCAACAGTTTGCATGAGTTATTTTAATCCGAGAATCCATGATATTGTGGCTTACACTGTCCTTCCACTAAACTTGATCGGATGGTCGATAATTCATTTGAAGTCCCTCCTTTATCTAATGACTGGCGAGATCATCTAAAGATCCTACTTCATATTTGATGGTTGAGATTTACTCCTTCCAGCCTATGAATTCATCTCGATCTAATGATCCTGGATTGTCCCAAAATAAGAATGAACGGCTCTTGTGCATCATATTATTTTGAGCTTCGATTAATGTTCTTCCTTCTGAGCTTTGGTTTTATACTAGATTCTTCTGCACCTTATTGACATCAATGAAAATATTGTACCATTGTGTCCAACATTCTCCTCTTTTGGAATTTATGCAAACCTTTTCTTTGAAATATTTTTATTTATGTTGCTTATCAATTTCCTCCCCCTTTGACAACAATGACAAAGGGGATCTTTTTTCACTCCCCCTGTGGAAATGATCCCTCTAACCATGTGCCCCTTTTCTTCTGATATGATTTTTATGGTTTTAGTGAGGTATGTGAATTACAACCAATTTATGTCGAAGATTTTCAAAAGTACTCTTGGGCAACGATTTTGTGAATATGTCTGCAATTTGTTCTTTGGTGTCCACATACACTATTTTAATCACCTTTTGGGTAACCTGATCTCTTAGGAAATGGTATTTAATTGAATGTGTTTGGTTTTAGAATGCATTACTGGACTTTTAGAGATACTTATGGCACTAGTGTTATCACAATTAATAATAATGGGATCATCATATCTTATTTGTAGATCTTCTAATGTTTGCTTCATCCAAAGAACTTGTGTGTAGCAGGATGCAACAACAATGTATTCTACCTCTATTGTGGAGAGTGATGTGAATTTTTGTTTCTTACTTAGCCATGCTACCAGAAACTTTCCTAAAAAGAATGCTCCTCCACTGGTGCTTTTTCTATCATCTATACTATTGGCCCAATTTGCATCAGTGTATGCAACTAGAGTGAAGTATTTATATTTTTTATACCATAATCGAAGTTCTAAGGTGCCTTTAAGATATCTGAATATTCTTTTTACTGCTTTTAAGTGAGTTTCTATAGGTGCAGATTGAAATCTCCCTACAAGTCCTACAACCTTCATGATGTCAAGTCTTGTTGTTGTTGAATAGAGCAGACTTCCAACCATTGATTTGTACATTGTTTGGGCCACTTATGGTGAGTCATCCTCTAGGATTAGTTTACATCCAGTGACCATGGGAGTACTCATAGGTTTAATATCTTCCATTTGGAATTTCTTTATCATTTCCTTGATATATTTGGCTTGGGAAATGAATATTTCTTTTTATGTTTGAGTTACTTGTAAACCTAAGAAGAAGGACAGTTCTCCCAGCATAGACATTTCAAATTCTTCTTGGATTTTGGTTGCAAAATTTCTTCTTAGTATAGTAAGATTACTTCCAAATATGATGTCATCTACATATACCACCACAACAATTATGTTTTTATCCTCAATTTTGATGTATAAGTTGTTTTCAGTAGTCCCTCTCTTATATCCATGTTTTAGCAGGTACTGATCAAGCCTTGAGAACCATGCTCTAAGGGCTTGTTTAGGACCATATAGGCCATTTTTAGCTTGCACATATTGTCCTGATTTTATGTTAACATGAATCCTTCTGGTTTCTCAACATAGAATTCTTCTTCTACTGTTCAATTAAGAAATGTTGACTTGACATCCATCTGATAGATTTTGAAATTTCTGAAGCATGCAAATGCCAGGAACATTCTAATGAACTCAAGTATTGCTACTAGAGCAAAAGTATATTCAAAATCAATACCTTCCACTTGGGAATATCCTTTGCAAACTAGTCTAGCTTTGTTCTTTATAATATCCCCATTTTCATTTAGTTTGTTCTCGAAGATCCACTTGGTTCCTACCACATTCTTGTCTTTGGGTCTTTGAACAAGTTACCAATTTTGGTTCTTCTCTATTTGGTCTAGTTATTCATTCATTAATTTTATCCAATCTTAACTTTTGCTGGCTTCTTTAAATGACTTAGGTTCTATGAGGGATAACATTGTTTGTTCTGAGTCAAATGTGATTTTCCTTCTTGTTTCCACTCCTGCATTTTTATCTCCAATAATCTGAATTTCAGGATGATTCTTTTGAACTCTTTTTTATGGAGCTTTTGGCAAGGGTGTTTCTTCATTGTCTTCTTCATCAGTATACAGTTCATTTTCTTGTGTTTCATTATCATCACCTTCTTGTTGAGATTCTACATCATCATCTTCTTGTTGAGATTTATTATCAATTTTTAATATGTCTTGGGATATGCTCTTCTTTAGTTTGAGATCATCTATCTTTACATTGGCACTTTCTGTTAAGCCCTAAATAGTGGCACATTACCCCTTAATTGGGGCATATTACATTAGTAATGTTATTTTATTTTATGTCGGCTTGGGTCCATTAGTTGTAATTGTACCTCCTAGTCTCCTATATATACCAAGGACACTTTTTCGTTTGGAATCATCTTGTATTTGGAAATTTATGTGGTGTATAAGGAGGTCTCCCCCTCGAAGAGGCTTATTATCTGAAATTCTCTCTTTTTCAAGGCGTTGAGTACTTATTCTGAGGTTTTTTATGATATTTTGATATTTGGTTCTTAACACTTTCCATTATCTTAATAGTCTAAGATTATAACATCTATATACTTTCTTATTAGGTGAATACCCTAAAAAATTCCCTTCATCAGATCTTGGATCAATCTTTCCTAAATTATCTTCATCATTATTAATGTAACATTTACTTCCAAAAATTCTAAAGTGTTTTACAAATGTTGGTCTGCCAAACCATAGTTCATAAGGATTTTTTTCATGGTTGGGTCTCAACTGAGATCAATTAAGTATGTGGATTGATGTGTAGATTGCATCTCTCTAGAATTTGTCTGGAAGCTTGGCTTCATTTAGCGTGGTTCTTACAGCATCTTGAATTGTTCTGTTTTTCCTTTCTACTACTCCATTCTGTTGATGAGTCCTGGGAGTTGAAAACTATCTTTTGATACCATGATTTTCACAAAATTGAATGAACTATTTAAAGGTGAATTATCCTCCATTGTCTAATCTCAGACATTTAATTTTTAGATATGTTTCATTCTCGACAAGAGCTTTGTATGTTTTAAACTTCTCAAAGGCTTCTGATTTTTCTTTTAGAAAGTATACCCAGGTCAATCTTGTGTAATCATCAACGATCAACATAAAATAATGTTCACCATAAGTACTTTTAGTTCTGGTAGGTCCACATAGATCTATGTGAATAATTTATAATGGTTTTGTTGTGGAATGTTCTTTTTTTTTAACCTAACTCTTGTTTGCTTCCCTATTTGACAATGTTTACAAATAGAATATAAAGGATTAATAACTTTTGGTAGATCCCTTATTGCTTCCTTCTTGTTGGCTTTGATCAAGTTTTCAAATCTTAAATGTCTCAATATTCTATGCCATAACCACCTTTCATATACTCGGCTTAAACAACAATTTTCTCCTTCATCTATATTAAGGATGTACACATTTCTAGATGTTCTTGGTGCAACTACTACTAGCTTTCCAGTGTCCTTTTTTCTGATCTCACATTTCTGAGAATTAAAGGTGAGTATGTGACCCTGATCACATGTCTGACTTATATAAAGGTGAGTATGTGACCCTGATCATGTGTCTGACTTATACTTAGGAGATTAGGTTTGAGATTTTGAACCAGAAGTCCATCTTCTGCTTCGGTTTTTTTATTTCCTAAACTGACAATGCCTTTTCCCAGTATTTTGGTGGACATATTATCTCCAAAGGTTACTTTTCCTTTTCCTTTCTTGTTTAACTTGAGAAATTTTCTTTGATCTTCTATCATGTGTTTGGAACATCCACTGTCTATATACCACTGACATCCTTGGTTTCTCGCATATAGGGCTACATTGCACTCTGTTTTCTTTTTCTTCCATACTTTTTTGTTATTGGGAATATTTATCTTTTTGTCATATTTTGACAATATACATTCACTAGCTTTATGACCATAGTTGTGCATTTGTAACATTCAATATTGTAGTCTTGTAAGGGAGAGAAGGAGTTATAATTTCTTCTTTCTGCACTATCCTTATTATTTTCATATCTTTGAACACTTCTTGGATTGTACTTTCTATAAGATTTATAGTGTATTGATTTATGTCCAATTTTTTTGCAGGAATAGCAATAACCAAGGAAAATATATTGATTTATGTTAGAGGTATTCCTTCTGATGATTCTATTTTTCTGGTCATCTTTTTCTTTGGTAGGAAGTGCAGGTTTATGTTTATTTGGGATAGTTTTCAATGGTGTTGTTCTTGTCTTGTTTTCTTTTCTTCTTATGGGGTTCTTATGAACATCTGCATAGCATATTTTGTCATGTTCTTGTTCTATAGAGGGATCATATCATAGTCATGTCTTATCATTTGATGATCTATGACTGCTAAGAATGTTATTCATGATTTTTGAGTTGTTTTCAAACTTAGACTGAATATCTTCTTTTTCTAGTTTTCCTTTTAGTTAAACTATTTCATCATCCAATATCTTACATATTTGTTGTTTTTCATTCAGTTCTTTATTCAATATTTCTTATTTTCTTTTGTTTTCTTAGAGTTGAGTTTTTAATGTAATAATCCTTTGTTCTAACTCACTAATGGTTTTGGAAACATCCTTTTCTCTTGATTTAGTAGTTTCTTCAATCTCTAGAAATTATTCCCTTAGTAACTTGTTTTGCTTTTTAGATTTTCTCAGTTCTTTAATTGCACAAATGAATTATTCCTTGAGGTTCACTTCTTCTTCATCTTCCGAATGATTATCATATTGGGTTTTTATTCCCATAAATAGAAACTTTGGCTCCTCTTCTTCACTTTTTCAGATGAGTTATTGTCTTCTTGGGTAAAAAATGTTCTCTTCTTCTTGTAGAACTTCCTTTTATCATCGATTTTGATTTTCTTCTGATCTTTGAAAGTTCTTTCATCATCACTTTCGTCCTTCTTAGGATAGAGATATTTATTGGAAAAGTGTCCAATTTTTCCATAGTTGAAACATATTAGAGGAATCTTTCTTTTATATTTACCAGTCCCTTTCTTGATTTTTTTCATGAAGTTGGAAATTTCTTCATCGGATATATTTGATAACTTGTCATTGGTCTTTTTCTCCTGCCTCATCTTTGTTTTAGATGCTTTAAAGGTTGTTTCTCCTTTTGATGGTTTTTCACTCCCTGTTCTTATATCATATGTTGTAAAAATTCCATGAAGTTGATCTATTGTGAGTTTTTCAAGTTCTAGACTATCTTCAATTGTGGAAATCTTGGCATCATATCTCATAGGTAATGACCTTAATATCTTTTGTAAAATAGGTTTATTGGTAAGTTCTTCTCTTGATGCTTTGATTGAATTGAATACCTCATCTACCCTATGAAATTATTCAACAATGTTCTCTTCTTCTTTCATTTTAAAATTTTCAAGCTGAGCTCTATAGGTTTGTTGTTTGGCTTCCTTGACTTTTCTATCTCCTTCATATACAACCTCCAATTTGTCCCAGATTTCCTTGGATGACTTACAATGCATTACCTTCACACATATAGAATTTGTCAATCCTCCTAGAATGGCATTCACTTATCTTGAGTTGTCATTACAAATATTCTTTCTTGCAATATCTATGGGTGGAGTAGCTAGTGCAATGTAACCATCTACAACAGATTACCAGACATCAAAACAATCCATCAATAAAACTGTGGTTTTTCCGAACATGATTGAAAACCCTCAACACATAAATCTTATTGAACATGTATCTTTTCATTCTTATTTTCCAGAGAGCATAACCACCTCCATTAAACAATGGTTCTTTGTTGGAAGACATTCCCTCTTGCTGATCCATTTCAGGATCTACCTTTCAGTTATTAGACCGTGCTGAAGGCACTTTCTCTGAGACCAAATGTTGGAAATACTGAGAGCGGGGGGTGAATCAATATTACCTCTTTTTAAACAATTACCAAATACTTTGTTATTTTATTAATCACCACAAAGATCAACAATGGACTTGTATTTAGAATTATTTATATAAATATAATTAACATAAATTACAAGGTTTTATAAATAATAATCTAAGATAGTGAAGGACACCAATCCTTTTTAGAGAACCAACTCTAGGAGACACAAATCCCCTTATTCAGGGAACCAACCCTAGGAAGCACCAATTCCCTTGTCTTTAGGGCACCGACTCTAGGAAGTACCAACTCCCCTTTTTTTAGGGCACCAACCTTACGAAGCACCAACTCCCTTGTCTTTAGGGAACCAACCCTATGAAGCACCAACTCCTTTTTATTCACACTTTACTTAGTAAAGGATATAAATCCTTCCTTGTTCCTCCCTTCCACCCTCACTACATAAGTATCATCAGTTTTTCCTCTTTGGATTCTGCTTCTGCTTTTTTTCTTCTGATATGGATTGCATAGACACTTCGTATTCATCATTCTTTCTTGCTTATATAGTCTTCCAACTGGTGTAAGTGTTGCAGCATTGTGTCCATTTGTTTGGATCATTGCACCTATTCATTCAAATTAACAGTAATAACATTGGTCTTTTAATTTAGAATTAATATATCCCTCTATTATTATTCACACATTAACATGAAAGATTTTCAATTTAGTAAGATGGATTTTCATAAATCGATCATAGGTATGGATCGATTTCTTTTGATTTGATCCCATGTCTTTTTATTTTATTCTTAATCTTTTGTTGCCTCCCGAGTTCTCCAACAAATCATATTTGAGCTTTTTGATTAGCCTTCTAATGCATTGGATGTATTTAAATCCTTAGTATCAATCAAGATAGAATCCATATCATGCCTGGTTCAAAGTTCCTTCCTGACATAGGAAAACTTATTCCTATGTATGTTAAAATTCACACAGATGCACTTTCAAGACCTCTATTTCATATGACCATAGGCAATGACTAAGCTCTAATCCAATTGAGTGCTTAATCACTTATCAAGATTGATGGTCACATTTTATTTGCACATTTGAGATGGATGGTTCTCGTTTTCCCGAGGATATCTTAGATCAACGATTTGCATGATTTATTTTAATTAGAGACTACGGGATAGTGTGGCTTACAATTTCCTTCCACTAAACGGGATTGGATGGTTGAGAATTCATCTGAATTACCTCCTTGATCTAACAGATGGTGAGATCATCTGAAGCTCCTGCTTCAAATCTGGCGATTGAGATTTAATCCTTCCCAACCTCTAACTTCACCTCGATCTAACGATCCTAGATTTTCTTGAAATACAAATGAATGGCTTATGTATGTCATATTCGTCTGAGATTCGATTAATTTTATTCCTTCTGAGCTTTGGGTTTATACTGGATTCTTCTACACCCTGTTGACATCAATGAAAATATCGTACCTCCATGTCCAACAAAATCTTTGTGTAATTCATAGTTGGTAATCTAAAGGAAATTAGTTAGAAGAGAAAAAAATTGTTTTAATTTGTTTTCAACATAGTAATGATCCTCAGTTCCATTGAGGGTCATTACAGTGTAAGTATAACTTCATCCAAATTCTTACAACAAAACTTTTTCCACTTATTAACTTGCTCTTTTTTAAAATAAAAAAATAGAAATTTAGAAAAAATAAGAAAATCATTTGGAATTTTACTTCATAAGAAAACGGTTTACCAAAAAAGTTGAGTTTGTCCACTTATTAATTCACTCCCCCACATAATCCTACCACCATATTAGTATATACACCATTTTATTTGTCACTTAATGAAAGATTCTTGAATAATTGGACACTTTGCCTTCCATGAATTCATGTGTTATGAGTATTGTCCTTCCTTGTGATCCGATGATTGGTGTCACATTTATATCATACATAATATGTCCAGTGCCAACACTCTACCATAATGTCATTTCCTTTGTTCTCTATACCTCTTCTCTAGGTTGTGCAAGATCCAAAATAATTATTTATGGCCCATGTGTCTAAATTGATTATGATGATGATGATTAGCATCCACTCATACCAAATCTAGGCATTGGACCTTATGAAGGTAAGGGATTATTTGGATTTCCTTAGAATTTTATTTATGTGCTCAAAAATATTTAAGAGAAGCATTCCAACATCACCATAGTTTTGTTGAGTAAAAAGGTTAGGACGATCGATAGTGTGGCAAATCATTTGAAATTGAGATCTAATATGGGTATATGATGGACATTCTAAGAGAAAGTGTTTTTCATCTTCAACCCTCTTCATGGCACAAATATGATAGATTCTTTCATCCCATGGTGTTTTAGGAATTGTCCAATGCCCAATTTCATTACGGAGCTCACAAGAATTTGTTCTTGTTTTAGCAATGTTGATTTTCTTCTTTACACTAGTCAACATACAAATATTCTTTTGATATTCTACCTCCTTATAGTATCTTGATTTTATTTTACCCTCCAATTCTTTATCACATCACAATTTCTCTTTAAATTTAGATGTAATAATATTTTTAATATTATCCTTATTCTGTAATATGATCTCTTCCTTTATTCCCAATGATTTAACTAACACTAGGAATATGTATTCCATTCCCACTTGAAATGAAGGTGGTTTTGGCTGGAGTTTAAATTAATTTTGGGAATCCTCTTGTCTTCCATGTTGTTTAACTTGTCCTTATACATTAGGTACCTAGTCATAGTCGTGCTCTTGGTGGGGAAATGGCTCACTTCTATGAGGAGGATAGGATTAGGGTGTATTGCCTTTAATTTTGAGATTATAAGTTATAAAATCCTTTTGGATCTACTCTATCTTTCTTCATGATTCTCTAGAGATACTGCATCCCCAAACTTCACATCCATATAAAATAACAAGAGTGACGGGAGTCTCAAAGTGGAGTTTTTCTTATCCCATATCAAAAGGTTCGTTGATTTAGAATATTTTTCAAGCCCATAATAAGTTTTTTTCCCTCCATTTGTCCTTTTCTCAATGCTATAATTCCAATTGAGCTGGTGATAAATATAAATTTTGAGATATTTATAAGAAGAAACTTCCTCTAAGTTATTGTTTTCATATACAAAAGTATTGTAAATGATGTTTTTGGATTTAATTACGATAACGTTTTTATCAGTGTTAACACCTGCATTGGAATAGAAATCCTTGAGAATTCTTAGTTGTTTGTTGAGATAATAGGGACATTTCTCCTTAACAAAAATATCATTAGCATAAACAAGAATATTGAGGACTATACTAGTGAGAATTGGGCCAACACAACCTGCTTCTTCCAAACAATCTTCTAACTTATCAATGTATATGCCAAAAAGAGTAAGGTATAGGGGAAAACCTTGATTGACTCCTATATTATAGTTAATTTCTTCTAACCAACCCTCCATGTTCAAAAAACTTGGAAAGAATGCTCTCACACAACCTTGTTGTGTCATCCCTTAACTCGAAAGGAACTTCTATCTCTTCCAACCTATTCTGAAGGTTTGTCCTAAGAACTATGTTGAAATCTTTTCTAAAGACAACAAAATAACAAAGGAGATTGGTTTTATTATTGTGACACTACTCCATAATGATCTTAAGCGTAAAAAGGTGGTCCACAATTGAATGATATCTCATAAATCCAACCTAGCCTTTATCTCTTTTTCCATGGATTTCTATCCATTTGCTAATATTCTTTTCCAAATTAATTCAATACAAAATTAGCTAAAATGGAGCTAATCATAATGATCCTACAATTATAGGGAATTATTTTATCCCCACTTTTAAAAATAGGTACAATGAGGCTTTGCATCTAGGGTTTAGGAAAGCCCTACTTGACTGCTAAATTGAAGAGTTTTTGTCTGTGAGGGATGAGGATAGGTCATTTAGAAAGCTCCAGCTCATACAATTTTTAATATTTCATTTTGGTAGACTTTGATGCCATTAGCTTTCCGATATGTGAGTTGCTTAATATTTCATCTTTCTAGCCTTTGATTCCCTTATATTGTCGATGGAATTAGGAGATTCATGAATATTTTTAAGGTAGGAGCTCTAATCTTTCAAGGGAAACACATTATGTTCTTTAGTTTTACAAGTTAGAATTTGCCTCCATGATTTATTAGGATATAGATTAGATAGGTGAAAAAACTACTCTTGCTTTCTATTTAAATAGTACCATTTTTTCCTTTTAATTAGGGATTTGTACATGTTATCCCCATTTCATAGGGATAACTAAGGATATGATGTCTCGAGACCCTCAGGTTGAAAACATGGAGTGCTAAAAGGCATATGGTTGACAACGTCCATTTGCGCAGACATAGGCCCACCTTGCCATGACAGGTCTCAGGTTCATCATGAGGGTATCCACCATAGCAGCTGTTAGGACCCATAAATGTCCCTTTTTCACTACATCTTTTGCCCATTCAATTTTCTCATTCCTAAGCTAAATGACTATTATAATGAGTACTAAGACCCTTTTTCCTAAGGTATGAACTATTCATCTCGCTTTTATATTTTCATTTACTTAGCATGTTTGATTGGTAATGTTCATATATTTTACCCATGAAATGATTTAACTAATGATCAAAATGCTTAGAACAACCCACTTCGAGAAACTCGTTGTTGTTATAGCTATGCCACCAATCTTGGAAGCTGTTACATGACTGCTGCAATGGATGCCACCAATCCTGGAAGTTGTTACACGACTACTGCAACAGAAGCCCATCAATCCTGGAAGCTGTTAAAACAGATGCCACGAGTCATGTCGTTATACAACTGCTACAACACCTGTTGATTAGATATGCTAGCTCACGATGTTGATCAAGGAGAGTTCTATATTTTGTATTAATGATATCAAATGAACAGCTTGAGAATTGGGGATTCTCAAGAATGTTCTGTTTATGTTCTACTGAATGACTCTGACTTTAAATAGCAGAGATTTTGTAATGAAAAGGGGTTTTTTTTTTTACTGGAGAAAGAAAAGTAACGCTTATTGTACACAGACATTTTGGCAATTGAATAAAAGAGTGGATTGAATTCCTTTAGCAGACTGTAACCTATTTCTTTGAGCTGATTCAGTGAGAAGGAAAGGGCCCACCTTCCTCACCGATTCCCCTCCATTTTGAATTATAGATTAGTTGTTTTAAATGCAAATGATTTAACTGCTAGACATTTCTAGAATACAATTGTTTTTACAGTTTAGTTCCTTCTTGTTAGATACGCATAAACTTGTCTCATGAGAATTAGAAGTTGATTGCTGAACATTGTTGGAGAACTGCTTTCCCTTTTTTTGCATTAGGTTAAAATCTTGTTTCCGAGAAATAAAAGTGTGAAGTACCTTCTTGCAATAAATAGATTTCCTTTCTGCAAATAGTATAGAACTTCTTCCTGCAAAGTAAATTAGAAAGTTAGATTAGAGTAGGCAATCCATGGTTCTTATACATTCATCAGTTTAGATTGCAATTATGATTTCAAATCTATAGAACTCCAGTTGTATCAGCACAACTATGTTAGTGATAATGTTTGTTTCTTTTTAAAACTTCCCTACTACAATTAGATTAGATATGCTTTCATAATCTAACATAGACTGTGCACAATTATCTTGAAATAACAGACTTCCCTAGGTTGACAATTTATATTGAACACTTTGATTTTCTATTCAATTAGGCAATTAAAGTGCCCAACATTTTGGAGTCGTTGTTGGGGAAGATAATTATAGATTTTGGTAAGCACATTAGTTTTCTTTCTTAAGAATGAATAGTCTGCATGTATCATGAAACGCGAGAACGAATCCCCCAAAACACTAACCTTATAGGTACCATAGGACGTAGAGGAAGAAATCCTAACATATTGGGGAGACAAACCATTGTTGATGAGATTATAGCCAGAGTAGATTCTTCTTCAGAATCTATTTTTTGCCTTGCAAATCCTCCAAGAAGATGTGATCCACAATCAGCAGAAATACCCCTTCTCGAAACATTGTTCTCATCAAGGGTTGAAGTTGAAGCTAAAGTCAATTGCGCCAAAATGTTGTGCACTTTAATTGCCGAATTGAATAGAAAATCAAAGTGTTCAATATAAATTGTCAACCCAGGGAAGTCTGTTATTTCAAGATAATTGTGCACAGTATATGCTAGATTATGAAAGCATCTCTAATCTAATTGTAGTACGGAATTTTGAAAAAGAAACAAACATTATCACTAACACAGTTGTGCTGATACAGCTGGAGTTCTACAGATTTGAAATCATAATTGCAATCTAAACTGATGAATGTATAAGAACCCTGAATTGCCTACTCTAATCTAACTTTCTAATTTACTTTTGTAGGAAGAAGTTCTATACTATTTGTAGAAAGGAAATCTACTTATTGCAAGAAGGTACTTCACACTTTTATTTCTCGGAAACAAGATTTTAACCTAATGTAGAAAAAGGGAAAGTAGTTCTCCAACAATGCTCAGAAATCGACTTCTAATTCTTATGAGACAAGTTTATGCACATCTAACAAGAAGGAACTAAATTGTAACAAAAGTTGTATTCTAGAAATGTCTAACAGTTAAATCATTCACATTTAAAACAACTAATCTAGAATTCAAAATGGAGGGGAATCGGTGAGGAAGGTGGGCCCTTTCCTTCTCACTGAATCCGCTCAAAGAAATAGGTTACAGTATGCTAAAGAAATTCAATCCACCCTTTCATTCAATTGCCAAAATGTCTGTGTACAATAAGCGTTACTTTTCTTTCTCCAGTAAAAAAAAAAACTCCTTTTCATTACAAAAGTGCTGCTATTTAAAGTCAGAGTCATTCAGTAGAAAATAAACAGAACAGTCTTGAGAATCCCCGATTCTCAAGCTGTTCATTTGATATCATTAATAAAAAATCTAGAAATCTCCTTGATCAACATCGTGAGCCAGCATATCTAATCATCAGGTGTTGCAGCAGTCATATAATGACAGGACTGGTGGTGTCTATTGTAACAACTTCCAGGATTGACGGGCTTCTGTTGTAGTAGTCATGTAACGGCTTCTAGGATTGGTGGCATCCATTGCAGCAGTCATGTAACAACTTCCAAGATTGGTGGCATAGCTGTAACAGCAACAAGTTTCTCGAAGTGGCCTGTTCTAAGAATTTTGATCATTAGTTAAATCATTTCATGGGTAAAATATGTGAACGTTACCAATCAAACATGCTAAGTAAATGAAAATATAAAAGCGAGATGAATAGTTCATACCTTGGGAAAAAGGGTCTTAGTACTCATTATAATATTCATTTAGCTTAGGAATGAGAAGGTTGAATGGGAAAAAGATGTAGTGAAAAAGGGACATTTATGGGTCCTAACAGCAGCTTTCTTTTGGAAGACATTGGGTCTTTCTCCATGAGGCACAAGTCAGGTATTATGGTGACTCGGTGAGTGTCATTTCAATATTTGAGGCATTTGAGTTTGTTGCATTTAAAATTGTTTTTGATTATGTAACGTCTGCTTGGAAATTATACTCTTTTCCCTGTTTCACATTGGTGGTTGACATTGCACCCTAGTAAGTGGTCACCCTTAGGGATATTTTTTCTACTAGGAGGTCCCCTTGAGAGGTCATCATACCATTCCTGACCATACTTTCTATTTTCCACACTACATCCCCTTATCTCCTTATCTTTTGGGATTTTTTGATATATTGACCCAAGAAGGGACTATCCCTGATTTCATGGGAAGAATGGGTTGAAGGCCTAGAATCTTGTAGCTAGCAAGAGATAAAATTCATATTATGAACCTTCCTATTGCTCGCCCAAAGAGATCTTGAGAACAATGAAATGTTTCTTCTAAAAAATCAAAGACCTGCAAAAGAAAACATAATGTATAACTATCCAACTTGTCGAGGGATCTATACAAGCGCATTGCAATCTAGACTATACCCCCATGGCACTCTATGTACCTCTCCCTTCAAGTGACACTGTGGTACTTCCCCCTAAGCCAATCAATTAAAACAAAGTGTACCCAGTGCTTTGACCTTAATTAATTAATGGCAATAAATGGGCTTGGAAAAAGGATGCATTGAAAATGAAGGTGCAACACAGCCTCTACAAAGGCACCCATAAATGAGACACTACGATCCCTTGTATGTCACGAACCCCATACCCAAGTGTCTTTCCCCCATTCATATCAACTTCTCCACATGACTTAGAGAGGGATTCCACTTGGGAAACACTCCTAAAATTAAGGTATGATTCACCCAATAGGTCATTTTTTCAACCCTCCCATACCTAAATGTGGCAAATTGCATAGGGTCTTTCATCACTTGTTTAGTTTGATGAGGTGTTTGTTTATGCACATGATTAGGTGGCTCTTTTATTGATTTAATTTACTTATCATGATGCATTTGAATTGATATTCTTGGAGGGCATATTCATTTTCTTTGCATGACCTTGTTTGGTCGACAGATTTGAACAAGCCTAGCTTGGGCTTCCTTGGGGCTTCAAGCCCACATGTTGGATAACATGGACCACACACCGAACGATGACGCATTTCCTTTGGAGGATTGAGAGGCACCTTGGAGGACCCTTCCTATACCTTCATCACCCCAATGACTTGCCTTTGGAGGCTAGAGTGCCACATTTTGTGGGTGACGTCATGCATGAGCTAGGGTTTTGGGTGGTGGATGTGTTGATCAGTGACACATGGCATTTTTTGGGAAAGGAGGAGCATCACCCTAGTGTAGAATACCGTATAACTTGAGGAGAATGCCTTTGGAGGCCCAACGTTCCATCTCTAATCTTGACATTCTGCTCCTAGTGCCAAATTGTTTCCCTAGAAGGGTGACGTCATCTTCATTTTAGGGCTTTATATGTGCAATTTAAATTTTAAATTATAAAGGGGAAAAATGAGGGTTGATGACCCTTTGTTTTGTGTTTTACCCTAAAGTTAAGTGGAAAAACAATTTTAGGAGTATTTTAATAAATAATAATCATTTCATCTCATTTTGGATATAGCTCTCCCATTGTGAGAAGACTACTTAGCTGAAATTTGTTCCCTCTTTGGGAAATTTGATATATATCTCTCTCATGAAAATGTCTTATGGTGAATTATCTTGGTGATTTGTGGAGCTAAGCTAGTGCACACCTCTTCGAGGTCTTTTCTGTTGCTTATGAATGGGCATTGCTTGGTAAACTAGGGTTTGATCTTGCATCTCTCTTGAAATTAGTAAGGAAAATATGCAATTGTTAGTTCTTCTTTCTTGTTTCAAATATGTTATTGGTTGAAACCCTAGGAGGAGTATAACTGCATAGACCCTCCATCAATCTTCATCTCATTTTCTAGTTGACAAGTCATTTATTGCAAGGTTGCTAGGAGGAGTACAAGGGTGTACACCCTCATAGATTTACCTAAGTTTGATTTGCATGCCCTAGGGAGTAAGAGGGTTTACACCCCTAGGGATATTGTGGATCTAAATATTAAACCCAAGACTCCATTTACCCAATATTTTAAAGGCACTAAAATGGAATTTTCATTGGAGAAATGAAATTACTTGCATTGGGTAACATGATTTTAAGAGATTTTCAAATTGTTTAAAGTGCAATTAATTCTACATGATATTGGCTTGCTTATGCCCCTAGGGCATTATATTTTTCCAAGTAAATATTATTGTTGTTATAAACTTAATCTACATCGATTAGGGATGCAGCAAATCACTTTAAATCTTTCACTTTACTCTCATTTCCACCATCAAAGTTTGCTAGAAGGTTGCCATAATTAATCTACTAGTTGTTGTGCTTGTTTTGGGTGGTTTACTTGTAAGTTTCAGTGGTTGGAATTGTCTAGTGTATCAATTTTTTTCTACAGACATGAGGATGGGATAATTTCTCTTCAATACTTGCACTTAACAACCTTTAATTGTTTCTAAAGTCGCGTGCTATCATACTTGAGTTATACTAGTAGTTGCTAGCTAATCTCTTGCATACTTTCATGGACTTTAGTGACTTGTTTAGTAGCTCTTTTGTTGATATCATTGTTGATCTATATCATTATATATTTCTTATAATTAGGACAAAAATCTTCACTTTCTTGTCCATTACATTATTGTGCTCATTTCTTGTTTTTTCTTGTGTCTCGGGCAGGTACAAAAATCTTTCACGGGTACCCAAGCACTTGGTAACCATTGACCATCACCGAGACTCATTTTTTATCCATATTCCACTTAGTAGTTTTACCTATAGGGGATTCACTTCCATAAACTCATTTTCCACCTCATTTCCCTCTAGGGTCACATGGGATTCCCCCCTTGTGTTGGATTTATCCTTCACTAAAGCGAGGGGATGATTTATCTAAGGTGACAGTGGGTAGATTGCCCTACCATTATCACCATCATTTGGATTGCTTTGGGATTTTCCCAACCCACAGTTTGTGCAATAATAGTACATATTTATCTTATCATGTTTTAAAGACTCATTATAGGCATCCCTAATGAATTTCCTAGTGCAATTTTTCATTCATTATCATACCAAGGATTGGTTGTTCCATTTTGATTTTTACATAATACCTCAATAGAAAACTTGTGAATGGAAGTAGAAAGCATATTCATAAAATTAATATTATCCTTATTGTAATAGTATTGGCAACTTATGACCAATATTAACTTTGAATGCATGACTTAATGAAAATTTTGAAGGCCAAACAATATAGATTGAGTGAACCTAAAGCAACAAGGTTGTCTCTCTTTCTTCATATTCACATAGTCCATATCTCTAAAAATGTATCTAACCCGTTGATTCATAGTTATTTTGTTACATTAGTAATTATGTGTCTATATGTTATCACTCATGAAGTGGTTATTGTTAGACTATGAATCACTAGACAATAACAAAGTCAGATACCACCTTATGAGTTGTCATCCTTATCCTCTAATGGTTGTCAATGAGATCTAGATCTACAGGAAGTCAAATACATGTACTATAAATTGATATCATGAAATGAATACATGTGTTGAGAATGACTTTAAGCCTTTTTCCACCAAGTTCTTGTCTCTTTTCTTGATTTTTTTGTTTCTTAACATGGTATCAAAGCACCTTTAGGCTGAAGGGGCCTGATAGATCCATGGAATTAAGGACATGAGAGAACCATGGTATTTTTTCCATCTGAGACTTGATGATGTGTAGCTTATGATGAAGATATATCAATGCTATGAAAAAAAAAATCTATATCTTTTTTTATGGAAATGATGTTAATCCCTAGACAAAGCCCCGTGTTAAGTATAAAACCTCTTATTAATCCCTAGATATCCAATTAACACATTTGAAGTGTTATATTTGTATGTCGTCTAGAACCCTTCAGTGTACCCTTTCATTATAATTGTACCCCTTTGTCTACTATTTATATACACCAAGGAGACATAGTCTTAGGATTATCTTATCATTTAAGCAAATTAGTTGGCCTCTTGACCATTTAATATGTAAATCATAATTATCATTGATGATGTGGTTATGGCATTGGTATTTAAATCTAATTATTGGTTGTGAACATTAATTTCCCTTTTGACCATTTAATATGTAATTCATAGCATTTTAGAAATTGCAATAGATAATTTATGGGGGAAAACATAAAAGTAATACTTGAATCTAAATCTCCCAACAATCTATATATCTTGAATATGGCTCATCAAACTTATGGTAAAGATAGTGCATAGTTTGTTTTCCCTCACTTGTTAATGAATATGTTTGGGGAAAAAACTCCATTAAGCTTAGTGAAAATTTCTAACAAGTATTTTCTTGATTAAGTGTAAATGACGATGGTGATTATGATTGTTACCATCCACACAGACCAACTTTGGTCTATTAGACATTAAGAAAAAATGTAAGGAATTAATTGGTTTGATTTAGATTTTTATTTATGTGCTCGAAAATATTGGAGATAGTTTTCCTCAATCTCCATAGTTTTGATGAGTTAACAATTCAGGAAGGTTAGCATTGTTACACATATTTTGAAATTAAAATATAATGTGGGAATATGCAGGACATTCTAAACAATGTGGTTTTCATCCTTCACCTTTTTTAGTATCACAAATATGGAAAATTCTTTCATTCCAGGGTATTTTTGGAATTGTCCAAATCCTTGTTTCACCATGGAGCTTGTGAGAATTCATTCTTATTTTAGCATTATTGATTTTCTTCTTTGAGATAGAACTAAAACAAAAATATTCTTTTGATTTTCTAGATTGGGGTTAATGACCTCTTTATAGTATCTTAATTTTCTCTTTTCCTTTATTTCTTTGCCGTACCACAATTTCCTCTTAAATTCAGATGTGATAGTATTTTTAGCGGTATCAATATTCTATAGAGTGACCTCCTCCTCTATTCTCCAATACAATTTATCCAAATTTAGCATTTTTTATCTTTAAATTTTAAGATTATAAATTATAAAACACTTATGTATTTTCCCAATATTCCTCCACAATTATCTAAAGATGTTGTAGCCCCAAACTTCGCATCCATATCACATAGAAAGAGTGAAAAGATCCTCAAAGAGGATTTTTTTTCCCACAGCCAAATTTTCAATTATTTTGAAGGCCAAAATATAATTTCCACATCCATTAATCATTTTCTCAATTTTATAGTTCTATTTACGCATGTCATGAAGGTCAAGTCCAAGATATTTGTATGAAGCAACTTCCTCTAAGTTGCAATTTTCATAGAAAAAATTAGCATAAGTGATATTTTTGGATTTTATTATTGTAACTTTTGTTTTGTTAGTGTTTACTAGCATACATATGTTGTAACATAAATCTTTGGGAATTCTTAATTTCTTGTCGAGATCATAGGGACACCTTGCCATAATAACACTATCTTTTGCATAAAGAAGAATGATGATGACTATTCCACCTAAAGTAATGCCATCACACCCTACTTCTTCCAAGAATGCCTCTAAATTGTCAATGAAAATGTCAAAAAACATTGGGGAAAGGAGACAAACTTGATTAACTCCTATATTAAAATTAATTTCTTATAGCCAACCCTCAATGTTCCCGAACTTAGAAATAATATTCTCATATAACCTTAATGAAGTAGCTCTCAACTCTAAAGGGACATTTATATTTTTTAACCTATTCCAAATGTTATATCTAGACACCGCATCAAAAAAATTCCTAAAGTCAATGAAGAAACATAGAAGATTGATTTTATTTTTCTAAAATTCCTCGACGATGATCCTAAATATAACTAGGTGTTTTATAATTGAATGATGGCTTCTAATACTAGCCTTCCCTTTAGCCCTTTTCCATGAGTTTCTATCCATATTCTAATCTTCTTTCCCATAATAATTCCCTATAACTTAATTAAAATAGGGTTAATTGTAATGGTCCTATAATTTGAGGGGATATTTTTACTACCACTTTTACAAATTGGTACAATGAGGCTTTGAGTTTGTGTCTTCTGGAAACACTGCTTGACTACCAATTTAAAGATCTTGTGAATCTGAGGGATGAGGACAAACTGGGCCTTGTCAACTAAAAAAAACTAAACTTATGATTACAACACTTTGAATTGTGAGTATCTTCATCAATTTTTCTACATTGTTAAATTCTCACTATGTTCTTCATATTGATTCATCACCTTTCATGGTGCTATGCATCTTTATCTATCACACTCTTTTAATTTTCTTATTCTTGTTTCTAGAAACACTAACATATGATGTTACTTTGCTTGTCAAATATTTTGAGAATGTCCAAAAATATCTCTTTTCATATGCCACATTCCAAGCCCAAGGTCCATTGGATGTATCCTTTGCATCCTTGAATGCTTTGAGTAACATTTTTTAATCACTAGGTGGGATATTTTTAAGAAAGCTATGGAGAAGGTGAGATAATTGTATCTATGCATTAGGGTTTATGATATAACATCCACTATACCATTTAGTTTTTCATGGTTTGTGAGATAAATTGAAAAACCAATATCCCCAATAAGAATAATAGACCTAGTGGTCTTGATCAATCTTTTCTTTAACTATGTTTTTGTATGGATATCAAGAAGCTCCAAATAATATGAACCTTATCCTAAATAATCAACCATGGATATAACCATGATATATTTTTCATTTTCATGGAGACCCATAAAAAATGTAGGCTCTCTTCTGGGTCTTATAGTGTTTTGATATAATTCTCACCTTTGGCGAAGGCCTTAAGGTATACTACAATTTCTTCTTTCCTAATGGGATCTATAGAAAGCATATTAATTGTGCTTTTGATTTTAAATGGAATTTATTTCAATAATTGATCTTGTAGATATGCTCAATTTATCAATCCGATATGTAGTAATCACTCATCATATGGACACACATAACACATCCTGTTATATGGTAGTCCATATAAATGCCCAATTCTACCATTGTGCCCAAGATTTCTATTTTGATTTTCAACACTTTAAAATCCATTTGAAAAAGACAGGTCTCGTTGCATTTTTTTATGGAGATTTCTTTCCTTTTAACAAAAATATAACCAAGGTATTGGTGTAACATAAACAATACCCTTTATACTATGTTGTGAATATGCGGTACTCTTGAAGCCACCAAGTTGTTTACTCCAAATAAGTTGTTGTGTTACCATATCTTTAAATTGCATGTCCTAATACCTTTCATCACTAACCTAATATTAATTAATTAACATATATTGGCTTATACAACATAATTAAACCATTTAGTCACCATTGCACTATAAATTTAAAATGCAGTCTCAAAATTGCAAATAGAATAAAAGAAACTAAACACTAATATAATCCATGACATAAACAACATTAATTAATCATAATCATAAGTAAGTCGTGAACACTTATGTTTCTAAGAATTATCCACCAACTAATTTCAAAACAAGGACATTCCACTTGACCATAGGCTCCTTGATACACCAAATATCTATACAACATAGGCCACCTATGAGTTAAGGAGATGAGTCCACAAGGGTGAATTTACCTATGGTTGGCTCTAACTCTCTACACATAGCCCAATTCACAGGTTCACTGTGAAATTTCCACCTATAATAGTCCCAATACACAACCCTCTTTCCTCACCAGCCTACACAACCCAAGGAATGAGATCCCCTTCTCTGCTAAGTAGTCCCTCAAGCTATCCTTATTCCCTCTTATAGGATATTTAGACACTTAGGAGTTAGTTAATATTAACTTGGTAAAATGCATCTTTAGATAAAGTGTGTTTTTTTATTATGCATTAGAATGCATTTGTAGCTATGTAATTTGATGGTTACAATATGTTATAGACATAAAGTGATTTGATGGTTCATATTATCCACAATAATAATTACTATATATTGATCTATGGCTTAACACTTTATTGGTCCATGATATCTATCTAAAGAGAAGTAAGTTGTAAATTTGTTGTTAACATATTCTCTAACATTATCTATTCTTAACCGTTGTAGTTGATGTCCAAATTGTTTTTCTACAAAGGCCTTATAGGCCAAAAACATGTCAAAACATTCACTCATAATTTTTAAGAAATAAACCCAAGTGAATTTGGAAAAGTCATCAATGAAATTTAAGAAGCACTTTCACCCAGAGAAAGAAGGATAAGGAAGAGACCACACAAATCTCTATCAACAAGCTGCTATGATTTGTTTTAATGTTGTCTAGTGGATTGATGTAATTTTGTACTTAGTGTCATAGTAATGATAATTATAACATCATTTGTGGGGAACTTATACATGTAACATGGCCTCAATATACTTGTGTGATATTTCACATGTGTACATGGAGATAGTTTTGGGAGTTATTTGGTGGTTACATGTCTCACAGGTAATGGTGACCTACACTCATAGATCATTCTTATCCACTAATTATCCCTTATATATTAATGAGCTTATCATCATCCTTTGTGTATTGGTTTATCTCCACCCTTGATTACGCCTTATTATCAATGGTCCAAGTTTCTCTTGGATACTATAAATTGAGGCAGTTGGTCTTGAATCAAGAAAGAGTGGAGGGTGGATTACGGTATTGATCATTAAGGTCGACTCTATGGGTCCTTAGGATAGATTATCCATATGAATGAGAGTTGTAAGGATCCCATTTGAACTCGATACTTGAGTTTTCTCTAGATAATGTAATTGGGATATTTATACAAAGAATAAGAAAGATTTTCTTATGTGGATGTTTCCCCACCTCATGGTTTTACCACATAAATTTCTTGTCTCCTCTCTCTTATTTGATAGATCTAATTTTATGTGTTTTATGTTTTCCATAGGAGTTTAGATATGATAGATATTGGTTATATGTTTCTACATTTTGTTTTTGGCCTTTCACAAGCTGCAAGGGGGTTAAGGCATGTTTGTCAAAATTGTCTTGACGATGTTTACATAGAACATAGCCAGTAAAAACACCATCTCTGCAAGAAAAAAGAAGAAAACCAGTCACCATATTGTGCTCAAGTCATCACTATGAGTAATAAAAAAAAATGGAAAAGATGATGACCCAAAGTTGTGAAATTTGTATGAATTGGTAATATCATCAACAATTCCAATTGCTAGGACATGCATAGGATCTTTTAAATTTGATTACAACTTGGTGGGGTGAAAAATCTATTGGTTTACCCACACCTAAATGATCCAGGAGTATCCAAAACATTCACAGAGGCCCAGGACGATCCAGAAAAGATCAAAAATTGATCGTCTCAAATGATCTCAAAAACTACACCATTGCGTAGAGCTCAGCGATAGATTTCCAATGACATAAAAATCACTTCAAATGAATTTTGTATGCAAAGGTTATGGTTGGTCAAAGTTCACTTCAACAGACAAAAATTCAAAGGGTCAAAGTCAAGGTGACACATGTTAGCACTGTAAGGGTGACATGTGGCATGACCATATGGTGTTGATGTGGTAGCATCACAAGACACCATGTGGCATGACCATATGGATGATTGGGTAGGATATGTGGCATATTGTACATACATGTAGACTAATTCTTCCACATTTGTAAAATTCTAAGTCCATATTTCCATTAAAGAGTGCCATAGTGCATCGTTTGGTGTGTAAAGCATGTGAAATTGATCCAATTCATAATTTGGTCGACTTTATACTAATTTTTCTCAAACTTTTCCAAGAAATTCAATGGTAAACTCTATATTTGAGTTTGAGCAGCGGAATTGAAGATAGTCCATCAAATTGAATTTTGCAAGTCCGTGTTGTAATGTAATTTGACATTTTGAGATTATGAAGAGAAATATTACTATTTAGAAGGGACTTGGAGATGAAGTAAAATATCTCATCAATATTGTATAATTTGAGTTCTCTTATTTTTTGTTGTGTTATCTCATAATTCTTCAAATTAATCATCAGTTTATGATATTTTGGATAATAAGAATACTATAATTTTTGTGCAAATCACCTCAATATGATCAACAATTATTTTAAATCAAGTTAGATACTAAAATGGGTTTTTAAATATTTAAATTGGTACCTAAGGTTTTTTGGATCAAGTGGAATCAGAGCTAGTTTTGACGTGCATTTGAAAGTTGTTGATGTGATGAGGTCTAGAATTAAGTTGGTGAATATTTTGAAGACTCTTGTTGAGAGGAAAAAATGAGTAAATCCCTCATGAAGTTAAGGTTGCATAAGAACATTACTGGCAAATTCATAAGGAGAATTATGAATTAAGGGTGCAATTGCAAACTCTCAATGAAGAGAAGAAGAAGTTGCAAGATTGATTGCTATGTCATGAGGAATTTCATAGAGGTATTTTTCATGAGTTGGAAAGGAAGTTGCAGATAAAGGATCAGATATTGGCACCATGAGAATCAATCCATGACGATTGGCAAGTCGAGAATGTAAAGTCTCTGATGAAAGAGAAATTATCTCCTTTAAAAGGAATGAATTAGAAATATGGTTCCTCGTATTATTATTTTTCCCATCAATATGGAGAATTCTCAAGGATAGTTGAAGAAAGGAGAACTTCAGATGAAGAGGTCCTTCATAAACAGTTAGTCTTACCTTCCATCCTAGGGAAATGTAACATGTGTAAGACATCTCCAGGAAGAAATTTACATTCTAAAGAGGGAATTAAGACATTTATCACTGGTAATACAGGTAAATGGTCTATGTGTCCATGTGGTTCCCATGGAACTAGTAACCATGATCCGGAGAAATTTCAAAGAAGACAGTCCTTGCAAGAAAATCCATCCAAGAAGAAGGATGTACGTAAAGGTCATTTCTCAAAGAAAAGGAAAAGGGGGAATGACAAGAAGGAATTATGGTTCGAAGATGGGAACAAGACACTCTGTTTTTATTTTGGTAAGCGTGGACATCAGATCGAGAAGTGTTGGACACTTTATCCACACTTATGTCCAAAGAAGAACCTGAAACATGTAAATGCACTTGCATGAATACAAGCAACATCCCAAGGAGAAGTTAATGGTATTGATGAAAGATTCGAGAAAGAATAATTCCCAATGGATGGTATTTGTTGTACATTTATTTACCACATGATCACTTGATGGGAATCATATAAAGGTTAGCAGTCTGAAACTATGAATAATACCACTTTTCCCCTGAGTTTGCAATACATTTTTTCTAGTTTTTGGTTGTCCCTTTACAACCTATGAACAATATTGTTGGTCGCTCCTTGTCCTCTTTCAAAGGGTGACCAATCACTCTCTGCAAGAATGCAGGGCGTGACCAGGTCTGTTACTCCCTATTTAGGGTTAGTTTCCATGAGAAGACATTAAACCTTGGATTTTTTGTGGTTCGAACTCGCGAAGCTTGTTATTTTCGGAATATAGATCCTATCTAGATTAACCTTTGATATTATCTCTATTATCCTATATATTGAGAGTCTCTCATGGAAAAAAGGGGAGGAAAAAATAAAGTAATTTTATTCTTTTGGATTAATCACAGAGTTTGGGAAAGGAATTTGGATAGATATTCATCAAGATATTAGATTGTAAGTTGTAAATTGTTTCATTTTTACAATAGAAGATGCACATGACTTTCCCCCTTATTTTATTGTATATGATTATCATAATCTTTGAAGAGAATCAAGATTTTCATGTCATGTCATTAGATCTATTATAAATCTATAAATGATATGTGTAGTATACCTAGGGAGGTAATATGGGGTACCTAGGGAGGTACCCAATGGGAATGTGGTTATGTATCATTAGTGGAAGTCATTTTATATACGAGAATGTGGTCATTCAATGTAAGGTGGAATAGGTCCACTATATTAATAAATGCCCACTATGGTAGTTGGATGTAATAAATGCGAGAAGGCTCTCTAGAAGGTTCCTAGGAGATAGAGAGAGCTATATAAAGAAGTGTAAGCAATGTAATGAAGCATAGTGAAGAATATTGTGAATGTATCAAGCATTGCTTGAGGAGTGTTATCCTTCCTTAAGGATTAATATATGCTATTACCCTACCTCAAGGGTTTTGTCTACATTCTTGTGTTCAATATTTTGGTGAATGGTTTATGGTATATTATTGGTCTTATTGAAGTATATTTGCACATATAGTATAGGTACTTAACAATTGGTATCAAAGAAATTTCCTTGGCCAAAGAAGGGAAGAAATTTTTTTTTTTTTTTGCGGAATGTTTCTAGGGAAGAAAAAGAGGGTGGCACACTTCAGGTTCAGATCTAAATCTTTATGAGCTGAATTTGGAAAAAACAATTGGGTATTTGAATTCCTCTCAGAAAAACACCCAATTTCAAAAACAAAAAAAGCAGTCGAAACAATGTTTGAGAAGTGAAGTTATGAGCATTTTAAATTTAGTCGTTTTTCAGGGTTATTTCAGAAAAAACCACGATTTTCTGCAGTAATTTATTTTTAAAACCCTTGTTCTATTTTTTGGTTTTTTTCATAGCAAGATGTATTTTACAGGGAAATATGATGGCCCTAGTATTGAAGCATTCATTAAAGAAATTAAGTCGGCATGGGAAGAGAATTGACCCCATTGGGTAGATCTCAAATTGCAAGGTGATGCTGCCATTTGGTGGAAATCTCTTGATTATAAAGAGATGATGACACTCTCCAATGGACAATTTGAAAAAATATTGTTATACAAGTGGTCTCATGGAAAAAATAAGGATACAGAGAGAACCAAGGGTTTATTTTCATGTGACAAATCTATATTACAGGTTCATGGTTCTATTCATAAAGAAAATGTCATTGTTTCTATTAACCCTAGTTGCATGCATAATTTTATCAATGTTCAGTTGGTTAATAGATTTCACTTGTTCCAGTAAATAATATTCAAAGAAGAGAGGTTTAGGGTGAAAATGTTCAAATTGTTAAAGATTTGAAGATTAACATGGATAAATATGTCTTGCATTCATAATTTTATGCTATGGATATGGATGAAGTGGATATTGTTTTGGGGTATCCTTGGATAGAATTAGTGGGTACCATTAATATTAATGTAAAAAAGAATTTTTTAAAGTTGTGTTACAAGAAAAAGAAAACCACATTGCAGGATGTGTCTCTTAATAAGATAGATGGGCCCATGGAGGCTAGCAAAGCAATTATTGTTGAGTCCAAAGTTGAATCGGAGGCAAAGTCTATAGAAGGAGATGAAGCAAACCCACAAGAAGGACACAATAAAGAAGCTAAGGAGGTCATTGAATCAAAGGCACAATGTGTTGCATATTTGAAGAACACATAACAAATTCCTACAGTTATTGTATATCATCATCCACATCATATAGAGAAACAAAAATCATCAAGGCAAGGGCGTGAGCATCAACACACTTATGCACCAACAGGGAACCAAAAAGTAAACCAATCTAGAGGTACATGGAGGCCTACCAACACTACAGGAAGACAACAGGCTAGAGAAGCAATCCCATGGAAACATTGGCATGATCCATAGAAAGATCAAGCTGGCAAGGCAATAGTTGTACATCATGTTCATCTTCCATTACGATGGATGGATGGTCGTACTTGGTACCAGTGGGCTACATTGCTTAGTCAGTCATATTGTATGGTTTATTCTCGTGTTTCGAGGATGAAACATGTGAAGGCGGGTGGAATGCAGTATACCTAGGGAGGTAATATGGAGTACCTAGGGAGGTACCCAATGAGAATGTGGTTATGTATCATTAGTGGAAGTCGTTTTATATATGAGAATGTGGTCATTCAATGTAAAGTGGACTAGGTCCACTATATTAATAAAGTCCCACTATGGTAGTTGGATGTAATAAATGTGAGAAGTCTCTCTAGAAGGCTCCTAGGAGATAGAGGGAGCTATATAAAGAAGTGTAAGAAATGTAATGAAGAATAGTGAAGACTATTGTGAATGTATCAAGAATTTCTTGAGTAGTGTTATCCTTCCTTAAGGATTAATATATCGTGTTACCCTACCTCAAGGGTTTTGTCTACATTCTTGTGTTCAATATTTTGGTGAATGGTTAATGGTTTATTCTTGGTATTATTGAAGTATATTTGCATATATGGTGTAGGTACTTAACAATATGTTTGATCTTGTGAAAGGATTTTGATTTTGTCGTCATGTCTGTAGATCCATGTCGACAAGAGTGAAGGACATCTTCGAGAAAAAAAAACAACAAAGGAGAGTGCAATGAAAATCGTCAAGTGACCAGGTAAGCCCTTTCATCACACTCACTTATAGGTCATTTCCATGTATGATTTAGATCTAGGAAGGTCCACCGTTTGTATCTCTATTTTTTCTTAGGTATAGGGAGATCCTAATGGAGGTAACTCTTGTAGGGTGTAATTATCCTACAATAGTCTTAACAGAGTGACATATGAAGACATCAAGATATGGTTCATGGAAAGTGTCTCATCTCACCATATGATAGGGATGAGATCAACATTATTGACTTTCTCATAAATCGACACAGATTCCTATGTAGGATCTGGAACTAACACCAAAAAATCAATAAGAGGGTATGGATATGTAATATCCCAGCTCAAGTCGGGAGGATTTCTAGGAATAGAACATATGTTATATGTTCTAGATTTGAAAGTAAACCTGCTCTTAGTTTTGGATTTTGAATATGAAGGATATGCAGTCATATTCCAGGATGGTCAGGTAATTGTGTATTCAAGGGAAGCTACTCAATATACAACAATAGTTCTTGGTTTTCACAAGGAGAGGTTATATAGGTTATTGGGAAGACCTATAATTTGGTCTGATGGTTTCTTGGATTCAACATTATATTCAATGTCAGGTTCCACATCAACGTCAGAGGCATTTTCAGAGATAGGAAGTTGTGAGACTCATTCCAGTACTAAAGGGAGGATGATTCCATGAATACACCATCCATCATAAGAGATTTCATTAAAAATATGTATATTTGTAAAATGCAAGCTAATATGCATATGTAGATACCTACTAAGTCTATTTCTATTATTGTATTAGAAGGCTTGTAATCCACTCATTGTAGATGTTAAGAGTGAGAGGAATTGATGCAGACCCCCTATCCCTCCTTAGGGTTGCACGACCTCCTGGTCAGGATCTCCGAATTTCAGAGCTAGAACAGCTCTCTTGGTTCTGAATTGGAACCTCTAACACTTAGTCCACAAAATTTTGTCTGTATTTTACCTGTGCAAGCTGGTTTTAGGCACGACCCCCCACTCCTCGTGACCAAAAACACGACCACCATCTTAGCCTGAAAGGCGCATCACGTTTCGTGTCCCCGTGGTTTTCCAATGTAATGAGTCCCCGGTTCCTCTTGTCCCGAAACCCCGATAAGAGATAGAAACGGCTAGCTCCCCCCTTTCCCTGGCTCACATGAATGCAGGCACGTGACCACCAACTTTACCACAAAGTGCTTTGGGCTTGTCCAAGTTATGCGAGTCGAAACCGTGAAGACTGAGATCTACGGTCCAGATCTCCCTTCGATCAATGGTGATGATCAATTCGGTCTGTTCGTTCTTCCAAGTCACGAAAGTCGAAACACTTATTTTTTGTGGATCGATGACTCTAAGCCTCCAAGATATGACAACCTAAATCCTTTAGGGATTTCGTAGGTCAAGAGTCCCAACTCTTACCTTTTGTATCCCCGGTCACTGAAATCCGAAATACCCCCACATTGTGGATCAATGGTTCTAAACCTTGAAAGATTCGATGACCTGGATCCCTTCAGTATTTTGTGGGCCAAGAGTCATGTCTCTTTCCATTTACATTCCCGGTAGCTAAAAACCTGAAATGGGATCAACGACTCAGATCTATTGGGGTCTGACGGCTACTATTCCCCCTGAGGGTCGAGCATTGAAAGGTCTCCCCACTAACCTTCTCGCAACTCCTCTCGATCCAATGGCTCAAGGGATTTCGCATCCTTCACTGAAACCTCTCCATAATTCATTCAAGTCCTTGTGGGTCTTTCCTCCTGGGCATACGCAATGTTGAAATTTACATGCCTGTCTCACCTCAGACGACCACTGACCCTTCACTGCAACCTGACAGTCAACAGTGCTCCCCCTCCTGAGATTTTTAATATTTCAGAGTTAGAATAAATTTCTAAGTCTTCAAAGGTTATGGCCTTCGCTTCTCCTAGGAAATAGATTCCTGGATCTCGACAACACCTTCCCATAGTGTTATTCCTTCTAAGCTTCGTCTGGTGCATACTTCAATTTTCCACGCACTCCTTGCATCTAAGGGATCTCAATAACTCACATCCAAGGGATTTCTCATAGAGAAATCCCCCCACTCCAATCCCCTTGTGTTCCCTTCTGGCTCGATGCACACCTTGTAGAGATTTAAATGAAGAGAAGCAATTGAAACTGAAAAACTAGCATTTGCAGTTTCCTACTGTCCCATAGAGATTCATTCACTTGCTCATAGGAACAAAAATATCAGGAATTTGCAAACACCGATCATACAACGTGTATTTGGTTCAATTTTCCTTTTGTTCTATTAACAAGTGTCGAAATGGCTACAAACACATTCAAACTATAGTAACTCAAAAACTGAGATCTCCTGCTAACTCGCAGTTCTCTCTTACAACTAATTTCTCTCTGTATTGCAGCTAACCCCATCTGGGTGTACAAACTTCTACTTAACTCAAAAATATTTCTAGGGTTTCCCCTGGCTACTTGCTTACTCTAAAATTCATCCTATGTTATCTTAGTCCAGTCGCACTCCAGAGCCGTAGTGGAAACTCCTGCTCCGCTTATGATTTTCAAAATGTGCCTCAAAGGGTAAAATTCAGCACTAGTTAAAGCGTGCCTCCAAAGGTAAATTATGGCACTGGGTTGCAGCTGATAACGTTGAAGTTCTGTAAGAACTCCCACATGCTAAGTGGTCTTGCCTCTGTGTGCTTGCCGACGATGCTCCTGCATCATACTCCCCTTGAAAAAAATTCATGCATTCCTTTCCATGAGCTCCTCTACTGATTTTCCCTGCTTCTGGATAGCAGCTTCATTTTCCCAACTGGCATCTTCAATTGGGTGTCCCTTCCATTTGACCAGATACTCAAAATAGGTTTTCCTTCTGGTCTTTTTGCCAATCCTCTGATCAACAATTTTCTCCATCTACGACTTTTCTTCCACAGGCACCTGTTTCTCCCATTGAATCTTTCCTTGATATTCTGACCCTTCTGTGTCATCTTTCCTGTAAGGATATAGGTCTGAAACATTGAATATGGACAAAATGCCCACACCATCTAGCATCTCAATCTCATAGGCGTTTGCATCAAACTTCCTCAAGATATTACAGGGTCCTATCTTTTTCATCTTCAACTTGTTGTATGTTCCCCTAGGGAACCTTTCCTTCCTGAGATGTGATAAAACTTGATCTCCTACTTCAAATTGAATTTCCCTGCGATGTTGATCATCTCTGTGCTTGTATTTCTAGTTAGAACTCTCCAATTTTCCTTTGATCTGGCTATGGAGTTTCTCCATCTCCGCAACAAAATCCTCTGCTCCAGCGCTCCTCATCTCACCTTGTTCCAAGTCTCTCAACTTAGATACTCCACTTGGTTGCATTCCATATAGTATTTGGAATGGGCTCCCTCCATTTCTCCTATTTGGTGAATCGTTGTATGCAAATTCTGCTTGTGGTAGAATCTGATCCCACTGGTTATGATGTTCAGTAACTAGACTCTTTAATAAATTCCCCAAACTTCTATTTACCAATTTAGTCTGCCCATATGTATGAGGGTGATAAGTTGAGCTTAAGGAAAAATCCATCCCCATATTTGTCCACAACGTCCTCCAAAAGTGACCAACAAATTTTGTGTCTCTATCTGAGATAATGCTCTTGGGTAGGCCATGAAGTCTCACAATTTCTTTGAAAAATAGATTTGCAACATGCGTTGTGTCACTGGTCTTCTGGCATGGGATGAAATGTGCCATCTTTGAAATTATATCCACCACCACAAATATGGAATCTAATCCTCTTTGTGTTCTTGGAAATCCCAACACAAAATCCATTCTTATTGCATCCCAAGGCCTCTCTGGTATTGGCAATGGTTGATACAACCTAGTGTTCTGTCTTTTCTCCTTTGCATGTTGGAATATTCTACATCTGTTCACAAACTTTATCACCTATGTTCTCATACCTGGCCAATAGTATGAGTTTCTCAACTATGCAAACGTTTTATCATGGCCGAAATGTCCAACCAATCCTCCACTGTTCTTTTCCTTCAGAAGATTATCCCTTATTGAGAATTTTGGTATGCACAACCGATTTCCTCTGAACAACAGCCCTTCCTGAATCATGTACTCTATCCACTGACTTCTATCTCTCACCACAGGATTAGCACATGCCTCATATGCCTCCTTGAAATCTGCATCATCATGATACATTTCCTTAAGGTGTTCAAACCCCAAGGTCTTCACCTGGAATTCCTGCATGATCAAACATCTCCTTCTTAACACATCAGAAACCTTGTTAGCATTCCCAACAATATGTTTTATGACAAAAGTAAAAATTTTCATAAATTCAACCCATTTTGCATGCCTTTGATTCAATTTTTCCTGTCTGGTTATGAATTGTAAATCTTGGTTATTGCTATACAAGACAAACTCTTGTGGTACAAGATAATGCCTCCATTTCTTCAGTTCTTGAATTATGGCATAGAAATCCTTGTCATATGTGGAGTATTTCTTCTTAGTCTCATTCAGCTTCTCACTGAAATAGGCAACAGGTCTATTATCCTAACTCAAACCTGCTCCTATTGCAACTCCACTTGCATCACATCTTACCTGAAATGTCTTCTCAAAATTTGGCAAGATCATAATTGGTCGTTCTGTTATCTTCTCCTTCAGTATATTGAATCTCCTTTCGGCCTCTTCTGTCCATTTAAAGGACTTGTGCTTCTTCTTCACTGTATCCATCATTGGTGCACAAATTCCACTGAATTCTCAAATGAACTTCCTATAGAAGCTCGCTAATCCATGGAATCTCCTTACCTCGAACATACTTCTTGGTGATGGCCATTCTCTGATTGCTTTCACCTTCTCTAGATCCATCTTCAATTCATTCGAAGAGATCATAAAACCCAAATAAATGAGTTTTGTCTTCATAAAAGAGGACTTCTTCAAATTGATCAACAGCTTCTCCTACTATAGCCTCCTCATTACTAGCGTTAGGTGCCTCAAATGCTCCTCTTTAGTCCTACTAAAGATCAATATATCATCCAGATATATAACTACGAACTTGCCAATGAAATCTTTCAGAATTTCATTCATCAACCTCATAAAAGTACTTGGGGAATTTGTTAAGCCAAATGGCATAACCAGCCACTCATATAGACCTTCATTTGTCTTAAAGTTTGTTTTCCATTCATCAACTTCTCTCATCCTGATCTGGTGATATCCACTTTTCATATCTATCTTAAAAAATAAATTTTCTCCACTTAAGCAATACATTAAATCATCCATTCTTGGTAAAGGAAATATGTACCTAATAGTGATCTTGTTGATGGCTCTCGAGTCTATGGACATTCTCCATCCTCCATATTTATTTGGGCTCAACACAATTGATATTGTGCATGGGCTCAAACTTTCTCTAACCAAACCTTTGTCTAGCAATTCTTGGACTTGGTTCTTCACCTCCTCATTATCTCGAGCTATTAATCTATACGCTGCTTTGTTCGACAAATTTGCTCCTAGTATCAAGTCGATATGATGATTGATACTCCTGATGGGTGGAAATGAGTTTGGCAGCTCATCCACCACTATATCAACAAAATTATCCAGCAGCTCCTGAACTTCTTCAGGAAAATCATCCATTGATGTACTCGTAAGGATGACTCTGGGCTTCCTCACCACAACGAACTACATCTCTTGTTCTTCCTTGACTTCTTTAAGGATTTCCTTCCCACTCATGAGAAGTATGCTCATGATGGCTTCCTCTTTTACTCTCTTTTCCCCCATTGGCAACAACATATGCGTCCTACCATTCTTCTCTAATGTGTATGTGTTTTTCCTCCCATCATGAATGACATTTCTGTCAAACTGCCATGGTCTTCCCAACAGAATATGGCATATGTCCATGGGGATTACATCACATGGGATTTCATCTTTATAACCTCCTATCCTCATTTCAACCAGGCATTGTTTAGTAATCATTACCTGGTGTCCTTTTTGCAACCATGAGACCTTGTATGGTTTTGGATGTGTAGTTTTATTTAGCTCCAATTTCTCCACCATCTCTGTGGATACTAGGTTGTCAGTGCTCCCACTGTCAATGAACACCTTGCATACTTTGTCCTTAGCATTTCAAGTTGTCCTGAAAAGACTATTTCTCTACACTGACTTTTCAATTTTTGCCTCTGGTTTCAAGAGAACTTTTCTCAACATCAGGGATGATCCATCCTCTACTCCCTCTTCTTCAACATTCCTTCGCTGGGCTTCTGAAATGTGAGCTTCTCCTCCTTCCTTCTTCTTGTCAGGACATTCCCAAGACATGTGTCCTATCTTTCCACAGGCATAGCATCTTACTCCTCCTCTGCCTCTTCCTCTAGAAGAGTTTCTTCCACCACCCTATCTTTCTCGTGAACTTCCTCCTCATTCCAAATGATTTTGTGGTTTCAAAGCCTTGTCCTTAGATTGATGTGTTATGTTGTGGTTAAACCCCTTGCTCTTGATTGGGACCAAGATTTTACCTCTTCCTCGCTGACTTTGTTTTCTGGTCAGCTTATCCTCTGCCTTCTGTGCAAAATGATAAGAATCCTCCATGGTTCTAACTGACATCATGTTGAGCTCGTCCTAGATCTCATATCTCAAACCATTTATATATCTGGAAATTTTATCTTCATCTCTCTCCCTTTGTCCAATTCTGATGTTCAGCCGGTAGAACTCCTCGATGTACTCCTTAATTGTCATCCTTTTCTGTCTCAGGTTCTACATCTTCCTGAACAGATTTATCTGATAATATTTGGGCATGAACTTAGTCTTCATCTTGGCTACCATTCTGTCCCAACTCTTTATCATATGTTTTCCTTTGCTTCTTCTCTCAGCCTGTAGTTCATCCCACCACAATGTTGCATGTACCTTTAACTTGGTGACTACCTGCTTCACCTTATTCTCCTCATCGATGTCATCATAATTGAAGTGTTTTTCCATGGATCTTATCCAATCCAATAGTTCTTCAGCATATAGGTTTCCCTCATACATGGGAACCTCTATCGTAGCTCTGCCTCCCAATCTGGCAACTTCTTTCAACAAAGGTTCCTCTACAGCGTCTTCTCCTATAGCTTATTCAACTTCAACCTCTTCACTTTCTGCTTCACTGACATATCCAGCGTCAGGTTCTCTTCTCTGCGCTGCTTCCATTGTTTCCAATCTAGCGCGAAGTTCTCGAATCTCCCTCTCTACAACACGGTTGGATAAATGTGCCTCTCATCTCCTTGGCAGCATTGTGTTGACTGCTTGTCACACACAGAGTACAACTATGAGTTCTCTATCTCTTCCTCTTTCTCTTTCTTCTGAAGTCTACAGACAAAGAAAAATAATCTCTGATACCACTTGATGCAGACCCCCTATCCCTCCTTAGGGCTGCACGACCTCCTAGTCAGGATCTCTGAATTTTGGAGCTGGAGCGGCTCTCCTGGTTCCGAACTGGAACCTCTAACACTTAGTCCACAGACTCTTGTCTATATTTTACCCGTGAAATATGGTTTTAGGCATGCCCCCCACTCCTCATGACTGCAGGCATGACCACCAGCTTAGCCTAAAATGCGTGTCACATTTTGCATCCCTGGGTTTTCCAATGTAACGAGTCCCTGGTTCCTCTAGTCCTGAAATCCCGATAAGGGATAGCGGAGGCTAGATCCCCCCTTTCCCTGAATCACATGACTGCAGGCACATGACCACCAAATTTACCACAGAGCGCTTCAGGCTTCTCAAAGTTAGCGAGTCGAAACCGTGAAGACCGAGATCTACGGTCCAGATCTCCCTTCGATCAACGATGATGATCAATTCGATGTTTCATGACTTCGCCCCTCATGAAGTATGTTTGTTCCTCCAAGTCACGAAAGTTGAAACACTTCATTGTTGTGGATCGACAACTCTAAGCCTCCAAGATCCGATGACCTAAATCCTTTTGGGATTTCATAGGTCAAGAGTCCTGACTCTTACCTTTTGTATCCCTGGTCGCCAAAATATGAAATACCCCCACGTCATGGATCAACGATTCTAAACCTTCGAAGATCCAATGGCCTGGATCTCTTCGGGGTTTTGTGGGCCAAGAGTCCTGTCTCTTTCCCTTTGCGTTCCTGATAGCCAAAAACCCAAAATGGGATCAACGACTCAGATCTATTGGGGTTTGATGGATACTATTCCCCCTGAGGGTCAACCATTGAAATGTCTCCCCACTAACCTACTCGCAACTCCTCTCGATCCAATGGCTCACAAGATTTCTCGCCCTTCTCTGAAAGCTCTCCACCATCCGTTCAGGTCCTTTTGGGTCTTTCCTCCTGGGCATACGCAATGTTGAAATTTGTGTGCCTGTCTCGCCTCAAACGACCACTACCCCTTCACCGCAATCTGACGGTCAACAATGCTCCCCCTCCTGAGCTTTTTAATATTTCAGACTTAGAATAATTTTCTAAGTCTTTCAAGGTTCTGGCCTTTGCTTCTCCTGGGAAATGGATTACTGGATCTCGAAAACACCTTCCCAGAGTGTTATTCCTCCTGATCTTCGTCTGGTGCAGACTTTGATTTCTCGTGCACTCCTTGCATCTAAGGGATTTCGATAATTCACATCCAAGGTATTTATCATAGAGAAATCCCCCCACTCCAATCCCCTTGCGTTCCCTTCTAGCTCGATGCACACCTTGCAGATCTTTAAATGAAGAGAAACAATTGAAACTGAAAAACTAACATTCGCAGTTTCCTACTCTCCCACAGAGATTCATTCACTTGCTCATAAGAAAAAAAAATTAGGAAGTTGCAAACACCGATCATACAACATGTATTTGGTTCAATTTTCCTTTTGTTCTATTCACAAGTGTCAAAATGGATACAAAATACATTCAAACTACAGTAACTCAAAAACTGAGATCTATTGCTAACTCACAGTTCTCTCTTACAACTAATATCTCTCTGTATTGCAGCTAACCCCATCTGGGCGTACAAACTTCTACTTAACTCAAAAATATTTCTAGGGTTTCCCCTGGCTACTTGCGTACTCTAAAATTCATCCTATGCTATCTTAGTCTAGTCTCACTCTAGAGCCATAGTGAAAACTCTTGCTCCACTTGTGATTTTCAAAACGTGCCTCAAAGGGTAAAATTCGGCACTAGTTCAAGCATGCCTCTAAAGGTAAATTTTGGTGCAGAGTTAAGGTGGATTTCAAAATCAGTTGCAGCTGCTAACGTTGAAGTTCTGGAAGATCTCCCACGTGTTGAGTGGTCCTGCCTCTGCGTGCTTTCCAACGATGCTCCTGCATCAGGAATTATATAAAAGCTCTATATAGCCACCTTATATGTTGTTAAGAGTGAGAGGAATTTTGTAATAGGGTTTCTATATAGCCACCTTATATATTGTTTGAAGTGAGAGGAATCTTGTAAAGGGTTTCTATATAGTCTCTTTGTTATAGGAGTGAGAGGGATATTATAAATATTTATAAGCATTTTGACAACAGTGTAGACAATTCTATTGTCTTGTTATCAGCTAAAGTGTTACATATGGATCGAGTTGTCTAAGTTAACATTATTTTTTTGAAGTACCGAAGGTGAAGGCACATAAGGATGTGGGTAGTTGGAGCATGTAGATCAGAAGCAGGAAGAACATCGAAGTAATGAAGATCTTCTTAGAACTGGTAAAGATAAGAGGTATATACTTGTAAAGATGCATGTTATAAGCATCTTCAAGATATTATGTCATGTTCGTGTAGATGTATACCTTGAGCAACAACAGTTCAGGAAGTACAAAAATAATTGTTTTCAAGGAAGGAGAAAGACAATGGATGAGGAATTCATTCAGAGACTCCTATAGATACATCCACAGTATAGAAACAAAGAGTCCAAAAGGGAAAGGCATATATCAACATTCAAATTGGTTTCATGATGGTTGATATAGACTATCTTTAGCAGAGAAGGAGATGGGAGTGGATGTTGAATACAAGATTCAGATTCAGATATTGCATAGATTCAGTGAGAAATTTATTTTTATGAAGGAATCTATGAGCGAGAAATGGAGCTATATCTATAGCTTCAAAGGCCAAAGTCAGATCCATTTTCTAGAAAAGAAGATAGAAGTACAATGATATAATATCTAAGATGAAGATTGAGTCACTGAATATTCGGCAAGATGGAAGAGTGAAGAAGAATCATCATCACTAATTTACTGGATAAGAGCATTACATTAATATGGAATAGTGAGAAAGAGTTATCATCACTAATTTTTTTTAATATTCATACTTTTGGAGGTCCAAAAGTTCTTCAGTGTGAAGGTGTGATCCAGGAGGATCCATAATGTTCACAAAGGTCCAAGATGATCCATAATTATCACAGAGGTCCAGGAGGATCCATAAAAGATCACATTGTTTCCATCTCAAATGATCTTGAAAACTACATCATTGCATAGAGCTCAGTGATATCTTTCCAACGGCATAATAATCACTTCAAACAGGGTTCGTATGAAAAAGTTAGTTTTGGTCAAAGTTCAAGTCAACAAGCAAAAATTCAAAGGGTCAAAGTCAAGGTGACATGTGTCACCACTATAAGGGTGACACGTGGAAAGACCATACAACTGTATGGTGCTAACATGGAATCATCACAAGGCACCACGTGTCATGATCGTACAACTGACTAAGTAGGAGATGTGGCATACCATACATACAGGTGGACTAATCATTTATCAGCATGTGGAAAGGATAGACCAATGAGAGGTTACCATGTGGCAGCCTTGCATTGGCCATTAATGGTTAATGTTTATCAAAATTATTGGGATTTTGGAGGATCGAACCCACAACCTCCTATAAACCTTACACAACCTCCATTTCCAATACGCCACATAGTTATTACTTAACCATATATGGTGTAAAATGTATTTAAGCTTGGTTAAAGGTTTGAATGGCAGAAAAAAGGGCTGAGGGCCCAAGCCCTTGACCCATGATTTTATATGGTATCCCATGTGACCACATTTAACTCCATGATCTGCGGGGGTTGATTCCAACCAACATACTATAGTTATCACATATAAATGATATCGCATATATTTAATAACTCCAACCATATGTTATAAAAAAATGTCGTAATATATGGCATGGTCGATGGGGTTTGACCTGCGACCTACCATATATTATGTTAACACTTTCACTGTTACACTATATTTGGGTTTTGTTACAACAACCCAAATGAACAACATTTAAACTGATGTTGACGTTAGCACGAAGTTCGGACTGGGTTGGGCCACCCACACCCTATTTATATGCATGAATTCTCAGGTCATCACAGATCCCAAGGAGGAGGAGTGCATGGATCCTAAGAGAGGATACAATACGTATGCATCAAAATATGTTCCAAGTAAAGCCAAGTTTATGTGTTTCATAGATTTGCATGCCATGAGGTACTTTGTCCAAACATGGGCATGTTTATACTTATTTTTCTCGTTTTTCCAAGAAGAGTTCAATGGTGATGTTAATTTTGTGCTAAGAGATCATTTATAAAAGTCTTAGTCTATATTTTCATTAATGAGCACCATAGTGCATCATTTGGCATATAAAAAGGGTGAAATTGAGCCAGTTTAGAATTTGGTCGACTTTACACTCATTTTTCTCAGAATTTCTCAAGGAATTCAATGGTAAAATCTATATTTGAGTTTGAGTAGTGGAATTAAAGAGAGTCCATCAAATTCAAGTTTTTGAGTCCATGTTGTAATGTAATTTGGCATTTTGAGATTATGAAGAGTAGTCTCACTATTTAGAAGGGACTTGGAGATGTAGTAAAGTATGTCATCAATATTGTATAATTTGAGTCTTTTATTTTTTGTTGTGTTATCTCATAATTCTTCAAATTAATCATTAGTTTATGAGGTTTTGGATAAGAAGCATAACATCATTTTAATGCAAATCACCTCAATATGATCAAGAATTATTTTGAATCAAGTTAGATGCTAAAATGGGTTTTTAAGGATTTAAATTGGTATCTAAGGATTTTTGGATCACTAAATGAGTGATTTGATATACTAATAGAATATTACATGAGAGATTTGGATCACATAATACATCATTAAAATAACCCTCATCTCGCTGAACTATTCCAAACCATACAACACTAAGAGATATATCATCACCAACACATATTTGTTTAGTGTTGCATTCATTAATAATAGAGAAAATTATACTTCAGTGTTTTCGGGGTACAGTTCAATTTGGGATACATTACAACTTAGGGGTGATTTCTTTTTTAGTTGGTTTTACTAATTCTGATTGGGTCGATGACCCCAATGATCATAAGTCTATTGCAGGTCATGTTTTCATTATTGATTATGGACCTGTCAGTTGGGATTGTAAGAAGAAACATGGTATTTTTCTTTATTTATCAAAATCAAAGTATTCATAAGCACTTAATATAAGTCAAGAATCCTTGTGTCTTTGACATATCCTACCAAAGTTTGGATTCCAGTAGCAACATCCAACCACACTTTGGTGTGACAATAAGAGTACCCTCAAACTTTCCAAATATCTAGTTCAACATTAGAGGGCCAATATATAACCAAGGTGTTGGTGCAATGTACCCAATACTCTTATATTATGTTGAATATATGGGGCACTCTTGAAGCCACTAATTGTTTTACTCCAAAATCGTTGCTCTATTACCATATCTCTAAATAACATTTCCTAATATCTTTCCTCACTACCCTATTATTAATTAATTAACATATGTAGGCACTATAATTAAAGATTATGCAATATAATTAAACCATTCAATCATCATGGAACTATAGATTTAAAATGCAAACTTAAACTTGAAAATAGAACTAAACAAACTAGAAACTAATACAATCCATGACATAAACAACATTAGTTCAGCATAATAACAAGTAAGTCATGAACTCTTATCTTTGTGGGAATTATCCACCAACTAGCTGCAGAAGAAGGATGTTCCACCCAACCATAGACTCATTTCTACGCAAAATCTATTTTCAGTAAAGGCCACCCTTGAGTTGAGGCTATGGATCCACAAGGGTGAATTTACCTATATGTGTCTCTAACTCTCTTCACACAACCCAATTCATGAGTTAATAGTCAAATTTCCACCTATAACAACCTTAATCCACAACCCTCTTTCTCCATTAGCTTGCACAACCCAAGGGATGGGATCCACTTCTATCCTAAGTAGTTCCTTAGGCTATCCCACTTACATTTATGGCTCTAGCACAAGCTAGTCCAAAAATCTCATTGTTGGGATTCCAAGGACTCTCACCTATGGTTCAATTACCATTACATACAATCTTGATTTCTTTAATAATTCTCAATTGTAACTCGGCATAATTTCTACAATAGTTATATTATTGATTACACTTAGAGAGATCTCTCCAAAATTTCGCCAATTGAATGGTAATTCAAATTCTTCCAAAATTGATAATTTGAATTCCCCCACCGAATGGAATTTGAATAGAATGATGATTCGAACAAAATGGTAATTCAAATATAATGGTTATTTGAACCACATATTAATCTGAACTACCCAATAATTCAAACTCTCTTTGCATGGCATAAAAATGCATCGTGTAAATTGTATGGCATAAGGGGGCCATGTATATCTATGGAGATCCCACATACTTCCTTCACACAATTAATCCCCATTTTAGGATAAAATAATGCATGGATTAAAGAGCACTAATTAAACAAAGTTAAGGTCTTAAGACAAAATTAAAATAATAGTATCTTCATTTATCCCCCATGAGCCCCCTTGATCCCCCCCCTTGTATTTATCCTTCATAGGCCCCCATTATTTATCCTTCCTCTTCTTTATGTATTCATAGGCCCCTATTATTTATGCTTCCTCTTCTTCAACCTGTGATGTTTTTATATTAACATTCAATGTTCAATTATGTATTACATTTGTCTAGGTTATAGTCACTCATGATGTACACATATATATTATAGGTATGGGGATCGAAATTGGGGTAGTACATTCCCCTCTCCTTATATTTTTCATTGTCCTCGGTGCACATTATCATTATATATAATAACAACAATTTTTGTATAAAAAAATTTCAAAATAAATGTGGATATGCCTCCCACATAGCATCCTCCAACTCCCACATCATTTCTTTAGAGTTGTAGTGGGTCCATTAGACCATTACTTTCCCTATAGCTCATTTCTTGACCATAGTGACCTTCCTGTCCAACTTACACATTGGTTGTACTTGGAGGTCTCCTTCTAGTTCCACCTAGATCAAAGACTAATCAAGGACTTGTTTAGGATCATGCACATACTTTTTCAACAATGACACATGAAACACATTATGAACTTTTATGGTAGCGGGTAATTAAATCATACATGAAATAAGCCCTATCCTATCCAATATCTCAAATGGAACAAAATATTTGGTTGTTAGTTTAGTGTAGCTCTCCAACTTCAAGAATATTTTCCTTAAATTTACTTTCAGAAACACATGCTCTCCAAGTTTAAATTCCCTTGGCATTCTACCTTTAATTGAATAACTCATTTTCCTATCATGTGTTTCCTCTAAATTCATATTGATATTGACCATTTGCTCTTTCGCTTATTTGAGAAAATATAGCCCAAGTACCACTTTGTCTACTGGATTGTCCCAACTAACTGGAGAATTACACATTGTGCCATACAATGTCTCACATGGACTCATCTTAAGTGAAGCTTGATATCTATTATTGTAGGAAAATTATACTAATGAAAATAATCCACCCACTTGGATGGATTATTCATCACATACATTCTTAACATGTCTTCAATCAATTGATTGACTCTATCTTTATTTTTCTATTTGTTGGTGGATGATATGTTGTACTGAAGTTCAGATTTGTTCCAAAACCCTTGAATAATCCTTTCCAAAATTTTGGGTTAAACTTTAGATCATTTCTTGAAATAATTGGCGTAGGTATATCATGCAACCTAGCAACCTATTTCAAGTAAATTATACTATATTAGCAGCCTTATGAAGAAAATTAACTAGAATAAATTGATTAGCTTTGGTTTATTTATCCACCACTGCCATTATTGAATCAGGTTTCCTTGTTGTGTTGGGAAACTTAGTGATAAAATCAATAGTTACCACTTCTCATTTCCACTTTGGAATTGGTAATGGCTATAGAAAACTTGTTGGATGTCTATGTTCAACCTTTACTCTTTGACATTTTATACATGTGGATATATAATTGTTGGAATATAATCCTTACTTGATTTAATAAAGTCGCATTCATATTTATTGGTGTGAATTTGTAGAAAGGATGAGCAAATCAACCAACTTTGTGGTTATAACAAAGCTAAAACTAAAAACCATGGTTTTCTATGAAACAAATTTATTCTAAGATCTCTAATATTTAGTAAGAATAAAATACATGAAAAAGAAAATAGACATAAATAGCAATAGATTCAAAGAATAAATAAAATTTCATTCCCAATGAACAAGACATATATGAATACACCTTTGGAGATGGCTCTTGAAGACCTAGATCCTATGGTGGCCTCCCATTCAACAGGTTCTTTTCTTCCCAAAGTGTGTGGCTATGGCTAATTATTTTTTCTTCCTCTAGCTATAGATGGATATTGTAGTGATAGCACTAGGGAAAATGATACAATGAGGGAAAATTAGAGAAAATTGAGTGAGAGGGTGAAAAATGGATGGAGCATATCATGTGTGTAGTGTCTACTCTCAATGTGTCTAACCATGAAAATGAAGAAGACCTCTTGAATTTATAAGAAAAATAATGGTTATCTTTGATAGGGTCAAAATAATAAAATATGATTATTTGTCCAAATCAAGTTTAACCATTACTTGATTATTTTTCTTTTCTGGATAAATTCAAGAGGAAAAAGTCATAAAAGTGTTTTATAACTTTTATTAAATGAAAATAACTTTAGGAAAAGTGGTTTCCTGAGTTATTTTAGTGGGAATAATGGAAAAGTGGGTGTAAACATGGGATACCCATACTATACATGGTGTATTTCGATAAGCCTATCAATTTGGCCTAGATGAGCAACTTTTGGGTGATAACTAATTCCCCCTAATATATGAGGTTATGATTGCATTGTATGTCTGAAATATATTATATTTTTCTTTTACCAATGGATGAGATGATTGAGGAGGAACAGATATTACACGAGAATATGAACCAGCCGTAGGATAGGTTGAGAAAGATCATCTATCAATAAGAGGGTCAAAAGGTGTGAAAGTATATGATCTCAATATGGACAAAGTAGGCATACCCATACTCGTTAAGACAACTCATGATAAAAGTAATAGTAATGGGCCCAACATGAAAGGGATGAAATGGTGAGACAACATGAGGTAACAAGTACAATATGATGCTAGAACGAATGGGTCAAAGTAGAATATAATAACATAATATGTCTCATATACAAGTGTTGTTGAAATAGGTACATAAGAACTAATTCCCCTCATGTTGCGTGAGGGGGATTGAAGAAACTTTAGAAGCCTTGTTGAACAAGAATGGGGCTCCAAATATTTGACATGAGATAACAAAGAAGGAATCTCAAACTAAGGGCTCTGAGAAGAATGGAATCAAGCCAATCAAATATGAGGAACTGCATCTAAGGATGGATCATGGATGTATGTATGAATATCAATAGTGTGATGATGAGCTGGAGTCGAGCACATGATATCCTACCAAGTTTGAGAACAATGAATAATTTCTCAGTTTGGTCCAAGGTAACCCATCAAGGAGGTGGATTGGTACCATGGTACATAGGACTAACCCCTAAAATGAAAGTGTTGAAGTTGACAAGGGGAAGTCTAGCATCACCCAAGAATAAAAATGAGTCCTTATGCCCAGTATACAAAGTACAATAGGTGGACTCATATCTGTGGAATGAACTGCTGATACCGGAACACACAGGAGGATACCTATAGGGAAACCTGTTAAGCCCTAAATAGTGGCACATTACCCCTTAATTGGGGCATATTACATTAGTAATGTTACTTTATTTATGTTAGCTTGGGTCCATTAGTTGTAATTGTACCTCCTAGTCTCCTATATATACCAAGGAGACGTTTTCATTTGGAATCATCTTGCATTTGGAAATTTTATGTGGTGTATAAGGAGGTTTCCCCCTCAAAGAGGCTTATTATCTGAATTTATCTCTTTTTCAAGGCATTGAGTACTTATTCTGAGGATTTTCTATGCTATAGTGATATTTGGTTTTTAATGTATGGTATCATAGCTCAAGGTCTTGGGGTTTCTCTGCTACATATGAGACACCTTGGCATTTTTGCTATACTATTTTTTCTATGAAGTTTCATAAAAAACCTCTTGGAGGATATTTAGTATACAGATCAAGGTACGCTGGGTTAAAATTTCATCTCCATAGGCATTATACTTTAGGAGATACAACCTATGTAAGATAGGTTTCTGGAATCATCTTGAATTGAGTCATCACGGAATTTTCTCTATAAAATTGTTTCTGTAACGTTTTAGACTCTAAAATCTGCAGGATATTCACTGAAATTATTAATGTATATGTGATAAAACAATTCAACTTCTGGGTCATCTTACATTTGTAGATACACCCTGCGGAAGATAGGGTATATGACTAGTCCTATTGACTAGTCTCAAGGAGGTGTCTCGGGTAAAACAATAATAAATTATTCCTAGAGTATCCAAATTGAGTGAGACCACTTTCATTGGATAGTGGACAGACTGTAATATTTCTGGTACAATTTTCAGAATTTTATATCAATCATTTTGTGCAGGGCACGCTATACAAGTGAGACCTCTTAGAAAGTCCAAAAATAAGCAAGTTGTGGGGAAGTTACCATAAATTCCACTTGGCATATCCAATTTTGATTAGACCTATGTCATTGCAGAGAGGAAATATCAAAGAACTACAAAAAAGAAAATTCCATACCTAGAAGGGCCGAAATTTTGGAGATACAACAAAAGAAAGATTGTATAGCAGAACCACCTCAAAATCAAGGTTTAAAAGTTATACTTTCACAACATGCCACCAAAAAAGGGAAATTATACACCAAATAAGCCTATAGATGGTCCTACTTGGAATCTTGATGAAGGTGAAGAAATGCGTAGGGACATAAATGATTTACAAATGAAGACAGTGACAAAATATGAACTACAAGGGATGATGGATGGTTTAAAAAGGGATATCATGGAAGGATTGAAAAATTTCCTAATAAAGAAGACACCTGAAAGTGAAAATGTATCCCATGAAATTCATGATGAGGACAAAAGGAAGATGAATCAAGAATGGAGAAACTCAAACTTTGGGTTGAATACCAACCATGTTCCTAAGATCGATATGAGGAAGTTTGATGGCAAGGACTCAATCATATGGATACTTCAGATGGAGCAATTATTTGATCTACATGATGTGCCACATACACAAAATGTATGAATTGTTTCTTTATATTTAGAACCCAATCAATTTGTGTGGTATCTATGGCTTTGTTCTCACAAATCACTCATCACTTGGACAATTTTCACGAAATAAATGATAGCACACTATGAGGATACAATGAGAAATACCTTTTTTAGCCAATTGATAAATCTCAAGCAAAAGGGTTTAGTTACAGAGCACATTGACAACTTCCAAAGATTGAATATAAAGGTAACAGATATTCTAGATGATCACTTGATTGATGTATTCATAGGAACTTTAAGGGATAACATTCAACATGACGTTCGCCTTTGGGAACCCAAATCATTGGAGAATGCATTTAGGGTGGCAAGAAACGTTGAAAGTAAAAATATGGCTATGGAAACTAGAAGGACCACTCCTAACATCTATCGAGAGAATAATGCTCCTTATTATAAAACACCTCAACCTACAAGGTTGACACCTCAACAATTGGAGGAAAGAAAATCAAAAGGTTTATGCTTTAATTGTGACAACAAGTACAGTAAGGGACATAAGTGTGGTGAGAAGAAATTATTCTACATAGATTGTGAAGAGGAAGAAGAACAAGAACAAGAACACTAACCATCTCAAGATGAAAACGTAGAAGTGATTTCTTCTGAAGAGTTGACTCCCACGATATCATGTAAATAATTGGTTGGAATTATCACTCCTCAAACCCTCAAGATCGAAGGATATATCAAAAATAAAAAGGTAATAGTCCTAATTGATTCTGGTAGTACTCATAATTTCATTCACTATAAATTAGCCAAAGCTCTCAATTGCTTTGTATATCCCGCACCAGAGTTTCAAGTAATGATTGGAGATGGAGGAACTATCAATTTCTTAGGAAAATGCAATAAGATCAATCTTACTATGGGGGAATATGTAATGAATAGTCTAATTATTTCTATACCCATGGGTGGTGCTGATGTCGTACTAGGAATCCAATGGTTACATTCATTAGGAATAGTGGCTTTTAATTTTCAAGATCTTTTCATGAAATTTCCATTGGAAGGAAAAGAAATTGAGTTAAGAAGTATCATAGGGAAACCCAGTAAGGTGATAAGATCTAATGGCATGACAAAATTATTGAAAAGGGGGAATCAAGGTGTAATTGCACAACTATGCTCACTATATGTTCAAACATCTAAGCCATCTATTCCCATAGATCTCCAAGGGATCATTGATAAGAATTCCAAAGTATTTGAAGATATTTCCAAAGGTATTCCACCCACTCAAAATCATGATCATGATATTCACCTAATTCATGGGAGTCTTCCTCCTAATATCAGGGTGTACAAATACCCTTATGCCCAGAAGAGTGAAATTGAGTGCATGGTTGAAGAAATGTTAGAGGATGGCATTATTAGACCTATCCAAAGTTCTTACTCTGCACCAATGGCAATGGTATTCAAGAAAAATGGCTCATGGTGTATGTGTCCAGATTGTAGAGATCTCAACAAGAGAATTATTAAAGATAAGTTTCCCATTCTTGTCATTGATGAATTGTTAGATGAACTACATGGAGCAATCTATTTCACAAAGTTGGATCTTTGTTCAAGGTATCATCATATTAGAATGAAAGAAGAAGATATCCCAAAAACAACATTCTGAACTCATGAAGGCCACTATGAATTTTTGGTCATGCCTTTTGGCCTTACAAATGCACCTTCCACATTCCAAGGGTTGATGAATTCCATTTTCAATACCTTCCTTCGAAAATTTGTGTTGGTAATTTTTGATGATATACTAATCTATAGCAAGTTTTGGGAGGATCATGTGCGACATGTTGACAAGGTGCTACAACTACTAAAGGAGCAACAACTATATGCAAAACCGTCCAAATGTTTCTTTAGGGTGAAGAAGGTAGAGTATTTGGGTCATATTGTATCTCATGAAGGTGTCAAGGTAGACCCTAACAATATTAAGGCCATGATGGACTGGTCGATTCCCAAAACATTGAAGAATCTTAGAGTATTTTTGGGTTTGACAGGTTACTACCGCAAGTTTGTTTAGAACTATGGGAGAATAGAAGCACCTTTAACGACACTAAATAAGAAGGATTCATTTTCATGGACTCCAAAGGCAACTAAATATTTTGAACAACTTAAAGAGGTGATGTGTAAATCTCCTGTCTTGACCACACCAGACTTCACAAAAACCTTTATTTTGGAATGTGATGCCTTGGGAAATGGCATTGGTGTTGTCCTAATGTAAGAAGGAAGGCCCCTGGCTTTTGAAATTCAGACACTCAAGGGAAAGGACTTACACAAACCCATTTATGAGAATAAAATGATGGAAATACTACATGCATTGAAGAAATGACGCCCTTACCTAATAAGTAGGCACTTCAAGGTCAAAACAGATCATGATAGTCTTAAATACTTCTTGGAACAAAGACTATCTTTAGAAGAACAACAAAAATGGGTGTCCAACATATTGGGTTATGATTTTGAAATCATCTATAAAAAAGGGAAGGAAAATGTTGTGGCAGATGAACTCTCAAGAAAGGATGAATATGTTGAGGTCTTTCTCTATGCTATCTTGATCATCCAACCCGATTGGAGAATAGAAGCAAGGGATGAGTGGAATAATGATGAAAATGTGTGGACTCTCATTCAAAGGTTGTAGCAGGATTCCAATGCATCAGATACATTTACATGGAAAAATGATTCACTATGGTACAAAGATTGCTTATATTTATGTAAGAACTCCCAACTTAAACAAAAGGTACTATTGGAATTGCACACCTCTCCGGTAGGAGGGCACTCGGGATTTTTGAAAACCTACCATAGATTCAAGAAGGAATTTTTTTGGGATGGCCTTAAAATTGATGTTCAAAGGTTTGTGGAAGAATGTTTGGTTTTCCAACAAAATAAGGTGGAAACAATTAAGACCCCAAGTCTTTTACAACCATTATCCATCCCAAGTCATCACTGGGAGGAGGTTTCCATGGATTTCATCACAGGGTTACCCAAGTCTGAAGGAAAGAGTGTCATCATGGTGATTGTTGATATACTGACCAAGTACGCACACTTTTGTGCACTCTCTCATCCCTTCAAATCCATTACAGTTGCCACTGCATTCATGGAGATAGTTGAAAAGCTACATGGAAGCCCAAATATTATTGTAAGTGACAGAGATCTCATCTTCACTGGACATTTTTAGACAATTATTTTCTTGTTTGGGTACTCAATTGGCTCATAACTCATCCTATCATCCTCAATCTGATGGACAAACCGAGATTGTGAAAAAATGTCTAGAAGGATACCTCTATTGCTTTCTCTCTGATAAACAAACACGATGGTTCAAATGGTTACCCTTGGCAGAATGGTGGTATAACACTTCCTTTCATACTGCAAAAACAATGAAACCATTTATGGAACTCTATGGATACCACCTGTTAGGTGTTTTATATGTACTAAAAAAGACACTAAACTACCCTCAATTAAATTTTCAACCCGAGGTAAGTAAACTTAGAGTTGTAGAAAAATATATGCCAAAGGTAAAAAGGTTGGTAGGAGTGTAGACTAACTAAGGAAAGAAGCTATCTAGGGCTAATCTACTCAAGCAAACCTATCTAATGAACAAACCCTACTAAGCAAATTGAAACTAAGTAACCTAAGTACTTTTGGGCCAAGGACTGATGGATAGTTCCTAAGAAAGAGAATGAAAACTCTATGTAAAGAAAACTAGTTCATGACAGTAAGCAAAGGTAAACTACTAAGCATACTAAGCAAATGATGAAAGCAAACTTCTTTAATTTTCCAACCTATATCCAATGAGAAACTACCCTATGAAAGCAAATGCATAAGCAAGTAAGCAAAAGCACCTATCTAACCTATTAAAGAAAATAGACAAGTAAGCAAAAACACCTAACTACCCTACTAAAGCAAATAGACAAGCAAGCAAATGCATAAAGAAAAAGACAAGTAAGAAAAGGCTTCTCATTGAACAACTACCTAGCCTAAGAGGCAAGTGAACTAAATGCCTAATGAAAAACTATTTCTTTTGCGTGAAAGTAAATTTAAATGCTCAATGCAATGCATGAAAGGAAATATATTCTATTGAAAGAAAGAAAGACTATCAACTAAACTTATGAAAACAAGAAACCATTTTTTCTAACTTATGAAAGCAAGAAACTAACTTTAACCTATGAAACACTCAAATGTAATGCTGGTGGTTGTGTGAATGCCTTCGGTGGTGACGGATGATATCTCGATGACACTTGACCACAAAGGAAAGTTCTAATGGTATAATCTCAATACTAATTTCAATGGCAAAATGAAAGGTGTGAAGTAAACAGTCCAATGAAAACTTAGCCATGATAAAAGTAATGTTAAATACCCTGCATATTCATGTATAAACCATCAACATCATGATGAGATCATCATTATCTAATT
>ML784418.1:781477-797185 GCA_009831015.1 Picea engelmannii
AAAACATGAATTAACTCTTGGAAACCATAAAATATGATAAATTAAATTTGATTGAATCACAAAACATGAATTATACGTACCTCATGCCGATTATATCATTTTACCATAAAATTCTTCAAAAAGCTCCTTTGAAAGATAAAAACACATATATACATATGACAAAAAGTGTATAATAATGTCATGAAGATGATCATATCTAGGGCCCAACACCACCCTCCTTCCATCACTTCTTCTCTAAAAGAAAAATATAAGGTTCAAGTAGTGGAAGATCACATCGAGCATCAAAAACAAGTTCTCCAAATCTTAAAGGACAACTTGGCCATGGCACAGAATCGCATGAAACAACAAGCAGATCAACATCGTAGTGAAAGAAGTTTGTAAGTAGGGCATTCAGTATTTTTAAGACTACAACCATACAAATATATGTCCCTCAAGAAAGCCATGAAGGATAATAAATTATCACCAAAGTACTATGGCCCTTATAAGGGGTTGCAAAAGATTGGTACTATGGCATATGAATTGGAGTTGCTTACATCTTCATGAGTACACCCAGTTTTCCATGTTTCATGCTTAAAGAAGGTTATAGGTGACAAGATCCTAGTTCAAACTATATTTTCAGAACTTGACGAGGAAGGAAAAATCATATTGGAGCCTGAAGCCATCACTAACACAAGAATTCGCCAACTGAGGAATAGATCCATTTCAGAGTATCTCATTAAATGGAGGAAACTATCAGCTGAAGATTCCACTTGGGAAGACGATTCTTTTATATAGACGTATCCAAAGTTACTCAAGTGTTGTAGACAACACTTGTCTCAAGGGGAGGGGCATGTTAAGCCCTAAATAGTGGCACATTACCCCTTAATTGGGGCATATTACATTAGTAATGTTATTTTATTTATGTCGGCTTGGGTCCATTATTTCTAATTGTACCTACTAGTCTCCTATATATACCAAGGAGACATTTTCATTTGGAATCATCTTGTATTTGGACATTTTATGTGTTGTATAAGGAGGTTTCCCCCTCGAAGAGGCTTATTATCTGAATTTATCTCTTTTTCAAGGCATTGAGTATTTATTCTGAGGTTTTTCTATGCTATAGTGATATTTGGTTCTTAACAAAACCCCCTCTTGAGGTATGGTGCAACTCACACATGTTTTGGAAATTGGTACAATCGACCGGATCAACGATTAATAGAGAATGAAATGCCAGGGAAATTTTCAGGGAAGGACGAACAAATTCCATAAGAAAAAAGGGAGAAAAATATGTTAAATGCCAAGGAAATCAAGGCCTGGAGGAGACATATATCCATGAATAAAAATTTATATCCATGGGGAATCCTTTTTCACTAGGAAATGCCTACAAAAACAATAGCCTCATGCTCACACATGTATATGTGATGGTGAGGCATAGGAGCCTCAAATGCATAGATGGGGTTAGCTACTCCGGAGGGGAGAATGTGGTGGGATAGGAAATGTGTTCCAAGTAGGATTCTTTACACATTTGGATCATCTCCCAATCATGATCAAGGATTACCCATACCCTGGTATGAACTAGCAATGACATCTCGAGCTACCGTTGGCGACAGGACAAGATTGGGGCCCATATGGTGAGTGACAACATGTGTTTTTTTATATATATTTCAATTTCATTTATTATGATATGTAAATATGTGGTATTGACAATATTTTTTGTGTAATTGTAAGATATAATGTCGATGAGGTCAGTGCGGGGAACAACACACAAGGGGTTTGGATCTTCTAATGTCCCAAGACCAGTGGGGTCTAAGGACATGGAAGAGATGAGGAGGGAAATGGAATACCTACGAATAGGATAGATACTCTATTGACTAAGGTGTCAGAGCGATGATCGCATACATTGAATGACCATTATGTGGAAGCTTGTGTAGAGGCATGAGCTGAGTGGTGCTTTGTCATACATAGGGAAGGGATTGTGGGTTAGGTGGTTTGAGACATGTCATCAAAGGATATGGTGACATTGGAACAAGATGCCCCATTTGATGAAGATTCATAGAATGAGTGGCTTGCATGCCCCCAGTTTTGTATGTATTTAGCATGTTATGGACATGTCGGTTGTATGTAGAGTAGTGGACTCAAACTGATACAACACGTTATGATGTTTTGATTTTTATATGATGATGGACATATATACATGATATGTTATTATTGCAATGATTTATTTATGTAAAAATTTATGCATGCTAGATTAGATTAACATAATGTGTTATCTTCTTATATATGCATGTGTTAAATTCCAATATAGAATGTTGTTTTCAATGGTATCTACAAATTTATTTTATCTTTTGGGAACATGATTAAAGGAAATGGATTCAAATGCACGTGCCAAAAGGGGTATTTTCTAAAGAGGCTAGGGTGATGCACATGATAATTTTTGTTCATCTGCATGATGAGAAGCTGGGAATCAAGAGAAACATGAAGGTGATGAATGTAATGGTCTAGGGAATCGGCTAAAAATCTAATCATGACATCTTATTCGACCTAATTATTGGTGGCAGATCCAATGCAAATTCCACTAGAGTGAGCAAGGGAATGCACAGGGGTAAATAGGGCCCAATATTCCAAGGCTATATTCCTATAGTGGTGGCTCGCACCATCGACATAACCAATGTAGCAGTTCGATGAAGGGTTCATATGAAAGATGCAAGAATAAAATGACTAAGATGCATACTTTACAAAAAAGGAATGCAAAGAAATATGTATAATCTATGCATAGTATGAATAGGCACTCTAGAAGGATTGTCAAGGGTAAAACTTCTTAAGGTAGAGCACATTGTGAGGGTTATCAAGCAATTATCCTATTGTACACTCGAAGAGATATTCCCCCCTACCCCTTTCCATGGGAACAAGAAACATGGTTCACAATGCTACATCCAAAATGGTGGATGAAATACTAGTGGATAAAGGTGCCACAAATGTTGAGATCGGAGGTACATGAGGCATGGTGAGGGTGCTTTGATGTACTCTTGTAGAGAAGGGAATGTTCTCAAGTAGTTTCAATCCCATCGAATTTGATAGGAATATAATTTTCATGGAATTATCACTGGTATGCACTTCAGGGGGACCAATTTCAATGGTGGGTTGAGAATTGGTTTGGGAAGACGACGCGCAGGTAAAGGCATAGTCTTTGGTCATCAGGGTTATATTTTCTTAGTGAGATAAATTGAAATGGCATAGGATCTCAAGAGAATCCTGATACTTGGGTATATGGGGACAATGGTGAGAGTAATGTCCCTACGTGTCTCACAAATAACAAGGGTGATTGGTGCACAAGGAATTAACACAGTTGATTGAGGAATCAAAGGGAGGGAATTCCACATTAGGTATGGAGGATAATTGAAGGTAGCATGGCCAATGATATCACATATGTCACATGTGGTATGGACCTAGATGTAGTGGTATAGGTTTCCATGGCTTGTTTGGGTGATTTTGTGCTCCCTTTGAGTTTGTCTTTTGCCCCCTTTTCACCTCCTTTTATTTTAAGCATTGGTGAAGGTGGAGCCTACACAGGTAGATATGGGGCCTATGAATGTCAAGGTGAGGCATGTGCGGGTTGAGGAGAGAGATGTGTAGGTGTTTGAGAAACTCTAGTGTGCATAGGTATTGGTTGCAAATGGGTTAAATTAAATTATGGTTTTTGGGAAGAAGGTGGAGAATGGGTTGGAAGGGGGTCAAGGTACCATACTAGAATTACAAGGGTGAGGTTAGGCAAGTTCAACGTTTCCATGGCTAGAGTGATAACTATTTATAGGGGAGAAAATAGAGTGATAACTATTTATAGGGGAGAAAATAGGAAGGGTACTTGACCAAAGGGATAGTGAGGATGCGCTTGCGAATGAGGCTATTGATTCACATAAAGTGGTGGTATGGTATAATCTAGAATCACAGATCTAGTAGAAGACTATGGTTGTGGGTGTTATAACCCTAATTTACACCATACATGCTTACCTAGCATCAGGCCATCTTAGATCCCTTCTTTTCCAAAGCACTGCTGAACAAATCTTTAAAAAACCTCTTTTATAAGGGCCCACACACCCTACTCCATTACTGCATGCTTGTACACGCTAGCTGACCTAAAACAACCCGCGTGGACCTACAAAAGCACGAAAAAAGGAAAGTTGTTGATGGAACACACATCTTTGGGTGAGTTAACTAAAACTCTCAGCCATGCATGGCCGAGGGTTCGTCCAAATACCTAGCTTCTTCTAACCTATAAAAGAAGGGTTAGGGGTCCCATTTGGAAGAGGAGAATAAGAGTAAAGAAACTCTACCCAATTGCACATTCCCATTGTCCCAACCCTTTAGCCATCCTTGTGTAAAGAGAGATACAAAGAAAAGAAGTTGGAGGACATTTGAAGAGGAGCCCAGGAACAGGATTCGTGGAGCAGTGGTCGGTCTCAACATTGTAAGTTGATTCATTAAAGTTAATAATAAAGAAATGCTTTTCCCATCCCACTATATGAGTTCTTCATAGTTTAGTGAATATATGTTTGAATCTCTAACCCATTAATCTGTAGAACAAATGCATGTAGAGTTTGTTGCTTGTTTTGTACGTAGTTCCGTCTTGGGAGGATAGCTTCTAGCAAGCAATCAAGCGTGAAGAAGGATCAACATCAAACATATAGAACAAGGTATGTTCATCTAACCATGTATTTTATTAAAAGAAATGGGGATTAGGTCTGGGACGACGGTAGAAAGTAGGATTATTTTAGTCTTATCTGCATGCATAATATAACCCTAAGTGCTAGTCCATAGGGGGATTTCCCACCACAACAGTGGGATTGTTGGTCTATGAATGGACACCATACAAAATTGGAAGAATTGGGTTGGGTAGTGGTGAGAGGAGGTCTGTAATACATACCCAACAATATCAAGTCTTTGTATACTCCCAGGATTATGTCATAAAGAGAACTATTTGGGTTGCACCCAAAGAGGAGACTACCTGATCAGGTTGAAATTGTACTGGAGGGTTATGGTAAGTCAACTAATTGATGATGACGTTTTTCCCATTGTGGGTGAAAATAATTTTTCAAAAGACTGAGGAGGCCACTACCTTCATGGTTTACATGAAGCTTCATCATAACAGGATGTTGTAGTACTCATTGATGTTTTTGGATATAAACTATGTCAAAAGTTTTGAAACGTCCAACGTTTTGAGTGGACACTCCACCCATCGTCAGGACAAAAGAAAGTGTTGACGATGGGTGGAGTGTTCAGTCAAAATGTTGGATGTTTCAAAACTTATGACATAGTTTATATCCAGAAACATCAATGATCATTATGATAAACTATGAAAACCTACACTCTCAGGATGTTGTAGTCAGTGGGGCATCAATAAGCTTGATATCAATGCATACTTCTTTGTCAATTCTAGTAAAGGCCTTCAAGAAAAGAGGGTCGTCCATAATACACTCTAAGAGAGATTGTATATGGGACAAGGGTAGGTGAGCCTATTTTATTCCATATCTATGATGACATTACACATGTGGATGCACCTTCATAAACAGTACATCAATGGATGGTGAATCATTTTACAGAGGATAGAATTTGGAAGGATACAAAAGGTGGAAGTTTAAAGGGTTAAGCTTTGTCACTATTGAAAGTAATCATGCAATTGTCTAATGGATCAAGAGTGCCCAAAGAATCAAGTAAATCATTCCTTTGTGTAAGACACATTTTGTGGACTTCTAAGGACGGCATGGAAAAATGGGACTGAGATAAGTCATCTACTATGTTATAGTGGTGGTATGCCCTCCCATGGAGTTTAGGGGCATTCTATATTACTGACACCTTAGGAACCTTGTGAGGAATGTTCACAATAGGGAGAGTAATCTGTAGAGGTCCATTGGTGGATGGAGGAGGATCAAATCTCTTATTCAATTATGACTCATGGGGCATACCATACTGGTAGGATCGAGTAGCAAGGTTGTGTTGATCCTCAAATGTTTTAATTCTTTCATTAACCATATTGTATATTATTTTTCCATACTTAGAAAATTTTTGAATATGTTGCAGGTTTACGATGTACCTTTAGTCTTGTTCAACTTTTGTGGCCCCAAAATGCACCATTGCATTCTGATGCCTTCATTTTTCACCCATACTTTGAAATATTTTCCTAATATCTCATTGCAGATTTAGTCTATCTCTCAATCGTATCATCCATACCCTCAATCTCGTCATCGTGACCCACTTTCATACTTAGTCAAATTTATTATAATTCACCTTGCTCCATGGGACGTTATTATTCTTCTCTGCCATATGCCCCAACTTTCCATGCCTCCTTAGCTCTGCGACCTCTCAACACTTAGTCAAATTATTAAGTCTTACTGCAACCCGCAGTGATTTCATAACTTGTTTATAAACCATCCTCGACCCCGCGATCCCGCCATGCCACCATGTTCTCATTTAGCCATTTCATTATCCCACCATTCTGCCATATCAATTCTCCACTTTCCCATGGTAGTACACATCCTATCTTGTCACTTCCCTCGATGTACATTTAATGCAAGTCTCATGGAAATAAAAAATGGGTTAAGTGTTAAAAGTCATTATTAATGGTGATCTTCTTGAGACAATTATTCATTAGTTCTAAATTTAATTTGTATTAACGATCCTTTGAATAAATATCCCTAAAGTATATTTTGTTAAAAGGGTTTACTTTGGTAATAATGTTTTGAAAAGGAATGTACACTAATCTGTCAACTTGATTAAGTATGACAACCAGAATAAAGGAACAATTTTGTGGGGATACCATCAACTGTTTTGGATGGGAAGATCAAAGGTTTTAGTGGTCGAGAGAATACATGTATTACTCCTCATTGACACTTCCAGAGAGGATTTGAAATGATATTTGGAGGAATTTATCTAGCAGGTTGTGTTCCATAAGTATGTGATTTCAAAGAGTTGGTTTCGTGGCAGATTGATAAATTCAATAAGAACCGGAGAATAATTCAACTACAAGGAAATTATCATATTTCTTTAACACCTTTGGACTTTACGAGAATGATTAGACTCCCAGAGTCGAAAATTAATTTCAAAGGGGATGAAGCTAAGTATGTTATGAAGACAATAAATGGAAAAATAGAGCTTCTAAGAGAATACCTTGAAGACCCAATGATTATTCCAGAAGACCTATCAAGCATCAAGGTTAGTTCATTGAAAAATACTTATCAAGAAATGGCATGGCTATTCATAAGAGTATCTATACAAGAATATACGGCTAATATGTTGATGCATGTAGCATCAGAAAGGTATTTCCACATATTCTTGGCATCTAGCATGTGGAGGTCGTCCAAATCCTTCTATCTTGGTAACTTTAGTTTAGTTAAAGGAATTATTAAAGTAAAGTGATTTTATTAATTAATTATTTAATTAATTGAGTTATTTAAGGAAAATACTAAAAGTAATTAACATGTAATCTTATCCATTAATCTCAAGTGAGGTGAGAAGTAATCTCAATCATTAATCACTTTGGAGATTATGGTTAGATTATAACTCAAGATTATAAAAGCGCGGCTAGGTTGAAGAGGGAAGACATTTGATACTCGTGTTGAGAGAGTCGAGATGGAAAGGGTTGGATCATGAATGATTTTGATTCAAGGAGATCTCGGATAGGTGGAGAATGACTTCCATCTAGACATTAGATTATTAAGAAGAGAGAACAGAGGCTACCACTTGTGGGTTTTAGTTGGGAGAATCCACATGGAAGAGTTGCGTCGTACGGAGTTTTCTATACAGGATTTCCGTATGTGTATATGGATTCCAGTGGAGACATGCATGTATACACAGGTGCGCTTAAGGAAAGGAAAATACATCTCAAAAATAATGTAGATCTGGGTCGTACAATAGATTAGACTTTTCCAGGTTTGTTTGTAGTTGTATTTATCTCAGTGGACCATTATCCATGTTACGGGGGCCCTGATTTTAGCATAATAAATTCATTCTCAGCATTGATTCTCTTTGGACATAGGAGCCTACATACGCAGGTCTCTTTGGACATAGGCATGTATACACTGGTAGCAGTAAGCATAGGCACATACATATGTGGGTATATTTGGACACAGGTGTGTATACATGGGTATTAGTAAGCACTGGCACGTACATACATGGGGGATTAGTTGTGACAGGTGCATGAATGTTTATCCAGGTCAGTATAGGGGAAGTTTCCAGTGGCAAGTTCTTTTCCAGGGTAGTTTATTATGTCTTAGGGATGGCATTAGCACCTTTGAGAGTTGAAGATGGATTGGACAGAGCATTCAACTTCCTCTCTTAGAAAGAAAGAGTAACTTTGGTGTTGAAAGAGTATGACCTTTAGGAGTTAGTGGACAAAGTAGTTACTCCACCAATAGATATGGTATCTTTGGAAGATCATAAAAAGAAGGAGATAAAAGTAGAGAGGGTCCTTCTAGATGTTGGGTTGTTATATTCTTTGCAGTTAAGGTCGAAGTCAAGGTGGATCGACAGCAAGTCAAAGGTTGAGGTTAGTCGACCGAGTAAATATGAAGTTGAAGATCGAGGAAATTCGACATGGTAAAGGCATTGATAACATGTCGAAGAGGTCAAACAACATGAGGTGGATAGGTGGACATGTGGTGAACAACCGAATACTGAATGAAGGCCGACTCGTAGTTGATTGTAACAAATTTATGAGATTTACGAGATTTGTAGCCAATGATCTGCATGGATATGTAACGGTTTTTGGGTGCTAATTCTTTAGGGTTTTTTCTGTTTTAAATCCTATAAAGAGGCGTGTTGTAATTTCGTAAAGGCTAATGCATAAATTTTAGGATAGCCAGTCTTTATAGAAATATTTAGATGTAGGTTGTTGGTCATGTGGATGTAAGCTGGATTGGCTATAGGGTTGTTCTTACATAGGAAAGAAGGTATGATGTCGATTGTGTATTAGGTGTGGACCAAGGTTAGGCATGTAACCTTTTATTCAGATTGAATAAGACAAGAAGAGAGAAGAATGATCAAGGAATGTTGGTTTTCCTAGTTCAGGTTTCCAAGGTAAAATATTTGTGTACTATGTGATTGCTTTTTCTAAGTTGAAGGGTAGATCTAAATCCCTGATTCATTTGACACAAAATGTTGAAAATGTAGTAAAGTTGGGAATTACAAAAGGGACTGTAAGACGAGGGAGATGGAAGTAAGTATGGGATCTGAAAATAAGTAGTCAACTGAGAGAAATACAACCTCAGATAAGGGAGGTGATGTGTACTTAGCCTCTACCAGTACACAATCGGGTCAAGGTGTTTGGTTGATTGACTCAGGAACATTCTATCATATGACACCACATAGAGAATGGTTCTATGAGTATGAATGATATGATGGAGGTGATGTGTTCTTAGTGGACGACTCGACAACTAAAATTATCAAACGAGGAATATTTCAACTAATACTATAGGATGGGAGGAAAAGAACACTTCTCGATGTGCTACACATTCCATATTTGGCAAGAAATTTGATATTTGTCATTAAGATGAGTGATGTTGGGGTACACACTTTGTTTCATAAGGATTCGTGTAATATGGTCAAATGTGTGATGGTCTTAATGAAAGGATTTCAGATTGGAACCCTATATAAGAAATCACATGTTTTTGAGAAATTTAAAGAGTTTAAAGCTCTTGTAGAAAACTAGAGAGATAAGAATATTAAGGTGTTGAGAACTGAGAACGGTGGTGAATTCTCTGGAAGAGAATTTGATCAATTATGTAAGTAGTGTGGCATATCACACCAAAATACCACACCATATACCCCACAACAATATGGAGTTGCCAAGAGAATGAACAGAATGTTGATGGATAAGGCAAGGAGCATGCTCAGTGGTGTTGGGATCACACAAGAATTATGGGTGGAGGCAGTCGACACTACAAGATATCAGGTGAATATGTCTCCTTCATCGGCACTAGTTGAAATGAATCCACATGAGGTATGGTCGGGTAATATGCCTTCGGTTTCACATCTCAAATTATTTGGTTGTGATGTATTTGTGCATGTTCCCAAGAAAAAGAGGAGCAAGTTGGACAAGAAGGTAGTCAATTGTATTTGCATTGGATACAAAGAAGGAATGAATGGATATAAGCTCTTGGATCCTGCATCAAGGAGAATAGTGTATAGTCGATATGTGATCTTCAGAGAAGTCAGAGGTAAGTCCAAGCATGAAGAATTTTTCCAGACCGAGAATAATCTTGAGATGGTGCAGTTTGAACTGAGGAATGAAGAATATGATTCAGATGAGTCGACTAAATCTGAGGAAGAGGTGGAACAATAGAATTTGGTGGTAAGGAGGTCAGAAAGAGTAAGAAAACCAGTTGAAAGGTATATCTCTCCCGAATTTCATTCCACATTCGTGCTAACTTTCATTGATGATGAGCCAATTTCAGTCGGTGAGGAAATCAACTCGACAAAGGGTAAACTCTGGAAGGACGCCATGGTTGGAGAGATGGAATCCTTGCAAAATAATGAGACATGGAATTTAGTCAAGTTACCTAGTGAAAGAAATCCCATCATTAGAAAATGGGTATTCAAAAAGAAGATGAATGTCGCAGGACAAGTCGAGAAGTTCAAAGCTCGACTGGTAGAGAAAGGTTATTCCCAAGTCGAGGGAGTCGACTTCAGTGATATTTTTCCCCATGTTGCAAAACTAACTTTCATTAGAGTACTAACGTCTCTAGCTGCAGGATTCGATATGGAAATAGAACAAATGGATGTGAAGACAATGTTCCTACATGGGGACTTGGAATAAGAAATATACATGAAACAGCCTAAAGGATTTGTACTAAAGGGAAAGAAAGAGTTGGTGTGAAAAATTATAAGATTCCTCTATGGTTTAAATCAATCACGAAGGATGTGGTACCAGAAGTTCGACACATACATCCTTAGTTTGGTATTTGTAAGAAGCAAATATGATCACTGCATATATTCCAAGAAAGCAGGTGGGAGTTTCATATATGTAGCTTTGTATGTCGATGACATGTTGTTGATTAGAAACAACATGGCCACAATAAAGGAGATGAAGAAGCAACTATCCTCCAATTTCGACATGAAGGATCTCGATGCAGCTAACTTCATTCTAGGAATGGATATTAAGAGAGATTTATCCATTAGAAATATTTGGTTGAATTAGATAAAGTATATTTAAACAGTTTTGAAATGGTTCAACATGCAATATTGAAAAATAGCGAAGGTGCCAATTCCAATGGGAGCAAGGCTTACTGTTGAACAATGTCCAAAGAAACAAGAAGAAATATAGGGCATGGCACATGTTCCCTATGCAAGTGTTTTCGGTAGTCTAATGTATGTGATGGTCTACACTCGAACAGACATTGCCCATGTAGTGGGAGTGTTGAGAAGGTACATGTCGACACGTGGAAAGGAGCACTAGACAGTCATCAAGAGAGTGTTGAGGTATTTGTGTGGCATGAAGTATTATGCTATATGCTACCAAGGAATACCTAGAGGTGACAGTGGTAAATTAAATTTACATGGCTTTGTCGACATTGACATGCTAGATATCTCAATCGATGGAGGTTGACCATCGGATATGTCTTCAAGATGTTCAGTGGAGAAATAAGCTAGATGAGTAAGCAAAAGGCGGTCATAGCCCTGTCAACAATAGAATGTTAATACATGGAGGCCACTCATGGATGCAAAGAAGCGGTATGGCTACAAAGGTTGTGCTCAAGAATCTAGTTTGAGCAAAGAGCTATGAAAGTAAGTTGCAAAAATAAAAGAACAATATTTCTCGAAAAGAATCCTGCTTATCATTCGAAGAATAAGAACATTGATGTACAATACCATTTCGTAAGAGACATGGTGGAAAGTAACAAGGTTTTATTGGAGAAAGTAGACACATTGGAAAACATAGCAGACTCATTGACCAAGTCTATGAGTGTTGTGAATTTCTCTTGGTGCAGAGAGGCAATGGGTATTGTTTCCCTGGGTCTGTGAATGAAAGTTTAGGAATATCCTATATCAGCAAAGAAGAAAACAAGTGGGGGAATGTTGGGTTGTTATATTCTTTACAGTGAAGGTTGAAGTCAAGGTGGATCGACATCAAGTTGAAGGTCGAGGTTAATCGACCTGGTAAAGTCAAAGTCTGAAGGTCGAGGAAGTTTGACATGGTAAAGGAATTGATAACAAGTCAACTAGGTAAACCAACATGAGGCTCACAGGAGAATTTGTGAAGACCAACTGAAGACTGAATGAAGGTTGACTAGTAGTCGACTGGTAATATGACTTGTTGTCGATTGTAACTGAATCTCAAGATTTGCAGGATTTGTAGACAATGATCTACATGGATATGTAACCATTTTTGGGCACCAATTATTTAGGTTTTTCCTGTTGTAAAGAATATAAAGAGGTGTGTTGTAAGGTCGTAAAGGCTAATGCATAAATCATAGGATAGCTAGTCTTTAGAGAAATATTTAGATGTAGATTGTTGGTCATGCAAATGTTAGCCAAATTGGCTACAGGGTTGTTATTGTGCAAGAAAGAGGGTATGATTATGATTGTGTCTTAGGTGTGGACTAAGTTTAGACATGTCTTAGTTAGATTGAATAAGACAACAAGAGAGAAGAACGCTCAAGGAATATTGTTTTTCCCTATTTGGGTTTCCAGGGTAAAATCTTTCTGTACTATGTGATTTCTTTGTCATTTACATTCTTGATTAAATTCTTCTTCTCCTCTACTAGGTTTAGTGTGGAAGTGTCTCTCTTTTCCTAAAACTGGATTCAATGAAGGATCATTTAATTCCTCACCTATCTGAGAGGAAGACAACTAGAGATGTGTTTCATTCCTTGGTAATTTTATTCCAGAGCAAGAACATGAATAGGAAGATGGTCTTAAGGAATAAACTCAGAATGGTGCATATGTCTAAATCTGATAATGTTGCCAACTATCTCATGAGGATCACACAAGTGCATGATCATATTGTAACCATAAGGGAGAAAATGGAGGATGAAAATATAATGAATGTGGCATTGAATGGCCTTCCCAAGTCATGGGAACCATTTTTCAAAGGAGTTTTCCCTCGGGAAAATCTCCCAGATTGGAAAAGACTTTGGGATGATTGCATCCAAGAAGATCTTTGGAGGACTCTAAGAGAAGCAAGCAGGGAGGTACTAAGGATAACTTGTCTCTTTTCAGTAAGACAAAGAAGGGAAAAGGAAAGAGTTCTAGCAAGAAGGGTAACAATGATGGAGGATCATCACATCCAAGGAAGAAGAAGGAATTGAGCAAAATCAATTGTTACGCATGTCATAAGAATGGACATTATGCATCTTAGTGTCTAGAGAAGAAGAAGGGTAAATGAAAGACTCAAACAAGAGAATTAACTAAGACACAATAAGATGATTTTGCAGTGAAGTTTGAGAAGGATTTCTCACTAGTTTCTTTCCTTTCTACCAGCAAAACTACAATGAGTGTGTGGTTCTTGGACAATGGTGCGTCTCATCATATAACATAGGCATGAGAGATATTTAGCAGTATGACGGAGATAGAATCAGATGTTCAAGTGTATATTGGTGATGATTCCAAGTATGCAGTGAAGGGAGAGGGAACAATTACGTTTCAACTCAAGTCAAGAGGTTCATTAGATGTCGAGGATGTGATTTATGTACCATGTTTGAAGAATGATTTTCTTTTAGTCTCGGCTATGGAGGACATGGGTTTTTTTGTTACTTTTTAGAGAGGGGAGGTAGTCATACGTCTAGAAAAAGATAGCTCAGACAACACAGTGGTCATTAGGGTTAGAGATGGAATTTTATACAGGTTACAAGGATATCATGATTAGGATTTGGTATATGATAGTGAAAACCTATGTGAGTTGTGGCATAGGAGGTTGGGACACCTATACTACAAGGCTTTGTCAATCATGAGGGGGATTGTTATGGGTATTCTGTTTAGTATTAAACAACAGGGAGTGTGCAGAGGGTGTGCACTATGAAATAATGCCAAGGATGATTTTCCAAGTAGCGAGAGTAGTTCAAAGGGGATATTGGATATTATACATTCATATGTGAGTGCTCCAATGTCAATAGCATCGTTATTGGGATCATCATACTATGTGACATTTATTGATGATTTTTCCAGGAAAACCTGGATCTTATTCATGAAGACCAAAGATGAGGTCTTCGGCCGATTTCAGGAGTTTATAGCTCAGGTAGAGAACCAGAAAGGTAAGAAGGTAAAGGTGTTGAGGTCGGATAATGGGGGATATTACACCTCCAATGACTTCAAGGATTTCTGCAAGTAGGCAGGGATAAAGAGGGAGTTGGCAATCTCATACAACCCCCAACAGAATGGGGTCACAGAGAGAAAGAATCATTCCATCATCAGTTTTTTCAAGGATATGATACATGACCAGGAGTTTCCTATGTTTATGTGGGAAAAGGTGTGTAAGACAACCGTGGTGTATGTGCAGAAAAGGAGTCCTCGAATATTGGGGTACAAGAATCTAGAGGAGAAATTCTCAGGAGTGAAGCAAGAGATTGGTCATTTGAGGATATTTGGTTGTCCATTCTAGATCCATGTGCATGTGGAAAAGAGGACGAAGTTGGAGACTTCAGGAAATAAGGGTATATTTGTGCAGTACAATGACACCTCAAAGGCTTACAGAATCTTCATTCTAGCATAGAGGAATATATTTGTGAGTAGAGATGTTAAGTTCAAGGAGAAATTGTCATTTAGGGGATCTCAGGATTCATCGGAAGTGACAGAGAATGAGGATTAGCAGTCAACGATTTATAATTCAGGTGGGGAGGAGGACTTAGGCCCTTGCATTCTTGTTAGGAGACACGGGTGGATATTACATACATTGAAAGATGTTGGTGATGCTCCTAGGAGTGTGGTTAGTGAGTGTGGGCCTTTGAAGAATTTTTTGAACTATATGGCACTTATGAGTAGTATCATTGATTTTGAGCCTTCCAGTTTTGAGAAAGTAGTAGATTAGTATCTATCGCAGGATGTCATGGTAGAGGAGTACACCTCTATTATGAGGAATGATCTTTGGGACATAGTGTCGATATCAGAGGGGAAATCAATTGTGAGTTCTAGGTGGATTTACAAGATCAAGCATGTTGCATATGGTAACATCAAGAAGTTCAAGGTGAGGTTTGTGGTGAGAGGGTTCTTCTAGAAAGAGTGAGTGGACTACGAGGAGACATTTTATCTAGTTGCTAGGTATGCTTCTATTCAAACTATTATTTCTATTGTTTTAGTTATGAGATGGAGGATATATCACATGGATGTGAAAACAACTTTCCTCAATGGGATCATCTAGAAGGAAGTATACATAGAGAAACCTCGGGGATTTGAGGTACATGGTAGGGATTCTCATGTGTGTAGGATTAATAAATCCTTGTACAGACTCAAACAAGCACTCAGGGTGTGGTATTCTAGGATTGATGGATACTTGCAGGGTATGGGATTTACCAAGAGTGATGTTAAGAACCAAATATCAATATAGCATAGCAAAACCTCAGAAAAAGTACTCAACGCCTTGAAAAATAGATAATTTCAGATGATAAGCCTCTTCGAGGGGGCAACCTCCTTTTACCCCACTTAAATGTTCAAGTACAAGATGATTCAAAATGAAAATGTATCCTTGGTATATATAGGAGACTAGGAGGTATAATTACAACTAATGGCCTAAAGCCGACATAAATA
>ML784418.1:800615-811150 GCA_009831015.1 Picea engelmannii
GAGAAGGAGCATTGTTCTCTCTATAGATGTTAGGATAGGTCCTTCTAGTAGCCATAGCCATATTTTTACTTTCAACATTTCTTGCCACCTTAAATGCATTCTCCAATGATTTGGGTTCCCAAAGGCGAACCTCATGTTGAATTCTATCCTTTAAAGTTCCTATGAATACATCAATCAAGTGCTCATCTAGAATATCGGTTACCTTTATATTCAATCTTTGGAAGTTCTCAATGTGCTCGGTAACTAAACCCTTTTGCTTGAGATTTATCAATTGGCTAAAGAAAGTATTGCTCCTTGTATCCTCATAGTGTGCTATCATTTCTTCCATGAAAATTGTCCAAGTGACAAGTGATTTGCAAGAACAAAGCCATCGATACCATACAAATTGATTAGGTTCTAAATATAAAGAAGCAATTCATACCTTTTGTGTATGTGGCACATTATGGAGATCAAAGAATTGCTCCATCTAAAGTATCCATGCGATTGGGTCCTTGCCATCAAACTTCCTCATATCAATCTTAGGAACGTGGTTGGTCTTCAAACCAAATTTGGAGTTTCTCCATTCTTGATTCACCTTCCTTGTGTCCTCATCATGAATTTCATGGGATTCATTTTCACTTTTGGGTGTCTTTTTTGTTACGAAATTTTTCAATACTTCCATGATCTCCCCTTTTAAACCATCCATCTTAGTATCCAACTTAGCTTCTCTTGAATCCATCAACTTAGCTTCCATTGAATCCACCTTCTTTTGTAGTTCATTTATGTCCCTACACATTTCTTCACCTTCATCAAGAGTCCAATTAGGATTTTCTGGAGGCTTATTTGGTGTAGAAGGTCCCTTTTTTGGTGGCATGTTGGCCAAGTATCACTTTTGAATCTTGATTTTGAAGCGGTTATGATAGACAATATTTATTCTGTTCTATCTCCCAAGTTTCGGCCCTTCTAGGTATCAAACTTTCTTTTAGGTAGTTCTCTGATATTTATTCTCTGCAATGCCACAGGTCTGATCAAAATTGGATGTGCCAAGTGGAATTTACGGTAACTTCCTCACAACTTGCCAATTTTTGGCCTTTCCAGGAGATCTCACTTCTATAGCATGCCCCGCACAAAATTATTGATATCAAATTCTGAAACTCACACCCAAAATACTACATACTGTCCAGGATCCAATGAAACTAGTCCCACTCAATTTGGATACTCTAGCAAGAAGTTATGATTGTTTTACCTGGAACACCTTCTTGAGACTAGTCAATAGGACTAATCAGATACCCTATCTTACACAAGGAGTATCTAAAAATTTAAGATGACCCAAAAGATGAACTTTTTACCACAGATACCTTATGTATTTCTGTAAATGGCCTCTAGATTTCAGGGTCTGAAACATTACAGAAAATTTTTTATAGAGAAAATTCTGAAATGACTCATTTCAGAATGATTCCAGAACCCTATCTTGTACAGGCTGTATATCCGAAAGTATAAGGCCTCAAGATCTAAATTGTGAACCCAACGTACCTTGATCCATCTACTAAATATCCTCCAAGTCATTCCTTCTGAAACGTTGTAGAAAAAAAATTATAGTGAAAATGCCACACTGTCTCAGATGTAGCAGCGAAACCCCAAGAACCTGGCTCTGATACCATATATTAAGAACCAAATATCAATATAGCATAGAAAAACCTTAGAAAAAGTACTCAACGCCTTGAAAAAGAGACAATTTCAGATGATAAGCCTCTTTGAGGGGGCAACCCACTTAAATGTTCAAGTACAAGATGATTCAAAATGAAAATGTCTCCTTGGTATATATAGGAGACTAGGAGGTATAATTACAACTAATGGCCTAAAGTCGACATAAATAAAATAACATTACTAATCTAATATGCCCCAATTAAGGATTAATGAGTCAATATTAGGGCTTAACAAGTGAGGTGGATCCTAACTTGTACTTCATACTTGTTGGAGAGGATCCTCTCATCTTGTTTCTATATGTAGATGATTTATTTCTCACAAGTGTAGAGGAGATTATTGCAAGGTGAAAAGAGAATTTAGTTAGTGAGTTCAAGATGAAGGACATTGTCTTGATGCATTATTTCTTGGGGTTAGAGGTATGGAAGGAATCGGGAGAGATCTTCCTTGGACAAGGGAAGTATGCAGTAGAGATATTGATAAAATTCAGGTTGGAGGACTGTAAACCAATGGTTATGCATATGGTTACCAATCTAAATAAGGTGGTCACTTCATATTCATAGTTTGTGGATCCTAGGATATGAAGGAAGTTGATAGGTTCCTTGATGTATTTGGTCAAGTGTAACATCCCCACTATAATCCCTAGTTTAAATTATGCATAATGTAGATATGAATGTGGCTATGGCCAAGAGATGTAATATGTGAATGTATTTTTTGTTTTTAAATAAATAAAACATGATACCAACTGCTCGGAATATGGACAAAGATGGGGACTAATTTCTCCACAAGAGAAGATAGTGTTTAAGAGGGGTCCAAGGGGGAAATTAATTATGGGTATTAATTCAACACATATTTTCTAAATACTTATTAAGTGTATGAGAACCCAATCATTAAACCCATGTAATAGGGTGGGTGTGAGAGTCACATCCCATATTTATTGGAGAGCATGGGGTTGAGTACAATCAGTTTGGGGAAGAGTGTAAGTCAAGTAAGTAATCCAAAATAGAGGAAATTTGCATGGGCAGTTACAAGTGTTTTTTTTACACATTGATTTTTACATGAGTAGAAAGCAAGGGGCAGAGGAAGGGAGCACATGAGATAGAGCAAGAAGGCTGGGAAAATTTTGGAACATGTTGGAGCATATTGGAGGGCTTTGGAGTTGAATATTGAAGAGCCAAGTTGTCATGCCTGAAGAGTGAACTCATGTGTGAGTTTCACTATAGCAACAAGCGTTGTTATTGTTGTCGATATTTTTCCTGGCAGTGAGTTCCCAATAGAGAGATTCCTAGCTACATGTTCCATAGAGACCATGATAAATGAATGGGACACCCAATGGAATGAGAGTAGTGAAAGGGTACATTCATTGGGTTGGGAAAGTCAAGAGGAAGAGAGTTGGAGAAAATTCAGGATAGTTGTAGGAGAAAACCAATGGGTTGTGGGATATTGAGTTCTGAGTGGGTTGCGAGAGGCACCCTTTTCTAGTGGATTCCTAGCCCTAGCTCGAGGGTAACTTGTTGTTGAGATTTGGAAAAACAAGTATATGATTGGGTTGAACTTCCTTCCCAAGCAGTTGGTTGCACAAACATTTTAAAAAGATAAGTGTTTATATGTTTTCCTATGTTACTTTATGATTTTAACTATTGTGTGTTTCACTCTGTGCATGAGAATGGATTTTATGTTGTTGTGGTGAAATTTATTAGTTTCATTTACCTATTTGACTAGTATGGGAAATTGCATGAGATTGAATTTCATATTGTTCATATTTATCTACTTAATTGCATCTGTGGGTCAAATTTAGTAGTAACGACAACGAGGTTCCATCACGTTGCTTGAATCGTCATGTGCGTTGGGAGTAGTTGTCGCATGCAGTAATAAGCCTATTGCATGCATGTTGTGAATAGTTATCATGTGCAGTACAAAGGTTGTCGTGTGCATGGTTTGTCTCAGCGAGGGAAAAAAATTCATGTTGGTCAGAATGATGTAGATGCATGTAAATAATTTTATCTGGAATGGTTAAATATATTTTTAATTCATAGCTAATAAGCTACAGAAAGTTAATTCGAAGAAATTTTTTGAATTTAGGTGTACTTTCTGCTAGTAGTGTTCCTTGATTAAGCTGGGGGAATGTTACATAATGGTATCAAAGCTTTTGGTTCAACACCGAACTTGTATAGGCTAGAGATTAGCATGAATTTGGTAAATTCGTCATCTCAACGTTTGAGCTGTGTCAAATTGGGGAAGAAGCAGAGTCGAACATTTTCACAATGGTCATGATGGTCACAAGCTGGAAAATAAGGAAAAATCAACTATGCAAAGAAAGGACTTGTGTGCACTAAATATTTGTGTTGTGCAGTGCATAATTGGTATTGTGCGCACTAAATATTGGTGTGTGGTGTACACTGAATGTTGGTGTGCGGTATGAAAATTTGTGTGCACTAAATATTGGTGTGTGGTGTGCACTGAATATTAGCACACAACATAAAATTTGCTCACACTAAATATTGGTGTGTAGTATAAAAAGTTGTGCATTGAATATTGGTGTGTGGTATAAACATTGTGCACATTGAATATTGGTGTGTGGTGTGTATTGAATATTGGTACACAGTATAAAAATTTGTGTGCACTAAATATTTGTGCATGATGCACACTGAATGTTGGTGCACAGTATAAAAAGTTGTGTGCACTAAATATTGGTGTGTGGTGCACAATGAATATTGGCATGTGGTATAAAAATTGTGTGCACTGAATATTGGTGCACTGTATAAAAGTTGCACGTAATGAATATCGGTGCATGGTGCAAACTGAATATTGGTGCGCGGTATAAAAGTCACACGCATGGGATATTGGTGTGCGATATAAACAAAATTGTGCACTGAATATTGGTTTGTGAGGCATGCACTAAATATTGGCACCGTGTATTGTGGATCTAGCACATGTTGAATATTGGTGCATAATTTAGAATTGATGTGTTCCTAAACTTTAAAAAGGATGAAGAGAAGAAGGATACCGCATAGGAAAAATTGTCCTGTGGTCTAAAAAAAAAATGTCTCGAGCCAAAAAAGTATTTTGGTAATAACTAGAGTAGATTAAGTTATATTTCTATGAAACTTTTGGGTTGCATATGCAGTGTTGAGTGCTACAAAAGCATCAAATATGACCACTGGCCAATTATGCTATGATTTTCCAGAAAATGCAAATTACATGTTTTTAAAAGTATAAGTCCAGATCATTGGCAAAAATATAGATTAAGGCGAAATTCTTGGAGAGATTCTAGAAAGAAGACATGGAAATAACCCATGAATTAATTGAATAAATTCTAAGGGGTTTGGAATGGGATGCTGAAATAGGGAAAAATCCACTATTTTGGACCACTTTTGGGAGATTTTAGGATTTTTTGAAGAGAAAGCGGGTCCCTAGATGACAAATATGGAAAAACATATTTACTCAACAATTTGTATACTCATCAAGCCATCTAAATTTGGTTTATTGAAGTTTTTTCAGAAGTGCGTGGTTTGGGAGATAGCTAGTTTGGAAAAACAAATTCCAAGTCTGGAAAAATGGGTGAAAATGGACAAAGTTGTCATTTCCATATTGCTACAGGTTTTTACTAGAGCATCAGATTGACAATATGAGAATTTTTATGAATTCTTTGTCATCATTATTATCTATGTCTCATACAAAATTTCGTCTGATTCATGGTAGATTTACTTCTACAATTGACATAAGTTGGTGTCTAGGATTAATTACACCAGAGTGAAGTGTGCACAAAAGGGGTGAATTAGCCATATTTAGATGATTGTAACCTTTTTCTCAAATCACAGAATTAAGAAAGAAAACAGTTGTTGGAAATATATTGGAGAGGAGGATCCATATATGCCCCCATAAAATTGATCTGGGCAATTTAATTTAGATCCAACGCAAAAGAAGATGACTGGTGGAATTAAAGAGCAGAAACATTTATGCATTATTTCCAAAACTGTTTATATATTTTGTCTAATATAAAATTGTTTGCATGTACATTTTCTCGTATAATTTAGAGGTACAGGGAGTCATTTTGGTTCCTGTATGAGAACTACAACCATGGAAGATGACAAAGAGTCCTATAGTCATGAAGAGGAGTTCATAGGGCTACATGTCAGCATGGGAAATGCTAAGACATAGTCTAATGGAAGAAGAGGCAGGAAGGAGTCTGTAACTATGAGAAGTATGCAGAGAGAAGTGCAGAGATATAGAGTTGATAATTAAAATATTATGAAAGTCCAATAAGAGATACTTCAGAGTTTGAATATGTTGCAGAAGAAAGATAATAAAGACTCTGGCACAAATTCAGCAACTAGTGCTAGACAAGTGACAACATCTAGATCCCATAGTAGAAGAGATGGCATGGGAATGATAGGAATTCAAGGAGTATAATCAGGATCCATCATTCCCCAGTGATATCCACTCATTCCCCAAACATATCCACTAGGATATCTTGTGAAAGTTCATGGATAGGGAGTAGACCAAGTGTGTTTCATGTCAGGAGACAGAGTAGAATACTCGAGGGGACATATTGCAAGGATAATTCAGGAATATCAAGCCACCAACCTTCAATGGTGAGCACGGGAAGGGAGAATAGGTTGAGGCCTGGCTGTTGGAAATGAAGAAATATTTCCAACTGCATGATTATCCCTCCAAGGAAGAAACAATAATTGCAACCTACCACTTGCAAGCAAAGGAAACCATGTGGTGGGATCATATTAAGCAAGAAAAAACCCTTGATGAGAGGATGGTCTCATGGAGGTAGTTCAAAGGATATTTCCAAGAGAAATTTTTGTCGAGGAATTACTATGAAAGGAAGATGAAGGAGTTCTTTGAACTCGAGCTGGGAAGCATGACAATGGATGAGTATGGGAAGAGGTTCTTTGAGTTTTTGAATTATGTGGAGTTCATAAAGGATGAGAAGTTCAAAATCCAAAGGTTTCTTAGTGGGTTACCCTCCTTATACTGTGAGAAGATACATTATGTTAACCCCATAAATTTGGAGGAGACCAAAAGGAGAGAAAAACATCTTTATGAGCAAAGCATAGGAAGGGTAGTCTTCCAAAAATCTTGGAATGACAAGATGAAATGAAAGAGGGATCATAGGCATAAAGGTTTTAAGCCACCATTTTTCTATAACAACTGCTAAGAAAATCAACAAGGACAATCAACCAAAAATGAGCACAAGAAATAAGATTCATTTGGGAAAATTCCAAGGCAACAACCTGCACAATGTTGGGGATGTGATGGGAATCACTTGTATAGGGACTTCCCTCACTAAGGAGAAATAATTAGGACTTTCCACAATATTCAAGAGGATGAAACAATTGAAGACATGGGAGGAAACATGCCGAGGATTTATATAACCTTGGACAAAAAGAAAGAAGAGTATCAATACCCCATGATTGAAGTAGAAGGTAAGATTGATAACTAGCCCATGGTAATTTTAATTGACTCCAGAGCTATCCATAGTTACATAAACTCTAACATTGTTTAAATGTTTCACTTGCAAATGCATAAGCATAAGAAATATTGGTTCGTTTAGTTAGACATAGGGGCTAAGAGAAAGATCAATGAGTTGGTTAAAGATTGTCCAATATACATGAATGGACTCAAGACAAAGGTAGATGTGAACATCATACCATCGGTTTTGTATGATTGTCTAATCTGAATGGATTGGTTGGAATTACACCATGTTTTCCTAGACTGTTATAACAAGACCATAACCTATCTAGATGAGAAAGGACAACAAGGAAAAATTCAAGGCATTCCAAAAGTTGTAGTTTTTAAAGAGATTTCAGCCATGCAGTTAAAAAAGAGTTTCAGGAAAGGATGTCATATTTTTGCAGCCCATATGGAAGAGGCAACTAGAGATAAAGTGGAAAGTATTGAATAYTATCTAGTCTTGAAGGATTTTTAAGATTGTTTTGGGGAAATCCCAAAATTTCCACCAAAGAGGGACATTGATTTCTCTATTGATTTGGTGTCAGGAGTTGCCCCAGTGTCCAAGACACCTTACATAATGAGCACGCCATAATTAAAAGAGTTGGAGATGCATCTTGAAGAATTGTTTAAGAAAAGGTGTATATGCCCAAGTGTGTCACCTTGGGGAGCCACGGTTCTATTTGTGAAAAAGAAAAATGGAACCTTAAAGTTGTCTATTGATTTCAGACAACTGAATAAGGTCACAATAAATAAAAAATATCCTTTTCCAAGGATCGGTGATCTTTTTTATTAGCTGAAAGGTGCAAGAATTTTTTCCAAGATTGACTTGATATCCATATATCATCAAGTGAGGATAAAGGAAGATAATATCAAAAAGGAAACATTTAGAACAAGATATGGGCATTATGAATTTACGGTAGTTCCTTTTGGACTATCAAATGCCCCAGTTGTTTTCATGTTCATGATGAATGGAGTGTTCAGGGAGTACCTGGACAAGTTTGTGATTTTTTCCTTAGATGATATTCTCATCTATTCAAAGACAGAAGAAGAGAATGAGCAACATTTAAGAATGGTGTTGCAATTTTTGAGAGAGCATAAGTTGCATGCCAAACTAAGTAAGTGCATATTTTATCAAAAGAAGATTCACTACTTATGGCATACTATATCAGTATATGGGATAGCAGTTGATCTCAAGAAGATAGAGGCCATTAGAGGGTGGCCAGTTCCAAGAAATGTGATAGAGGTTAGATCATTTATGGGTCTTGTCAGTTATTACTGAAAATTCATAAAATGTTTTTCAAAGATTGCAATCCCAATCACTTATTTTCAAAAGAAGGGAGTGAAATTTGAATGGAATTCTAAGTGTGAAGAAATCTTTTAGAAGATGAAGAACATATTGACAATTGCATCAATCATAAATATTGTACATCTAGATGAAGATTTTGTAGTATGCATGGATGCATGCAAGGACTAGCTTGGGGGAGTCCTCAGTCAAAAAGATCACGTGGTGTGTTATGAGTCTATAAATCTAAAAGAGAATGAAAATAATTATGCTACACATGACTTTCAATTGGAAACCATTTTCATGCATTAAAAATGTGGAGGCATTACCTTATGGGTCGAATATTTGAATTAAGAACAAACCATTGTGGTCAGAAGCATTTATTTGGACAACCAACATTAAATGCGAGACAAACTAGTTGGTTGGAATTTATGAGAAAATATGACTTTGAAATTAAGAATATAAAAGGAAAGTGAAATCAGGTGGCTAATTCACTCATCATAAGATCTCATGGAGTGCATATTTCAGACATTATCATGTTCAACATAGATTTAAAAGAAAGGATTTTAGAGGTTGCAAATTCAGCTTAGCAATATCTAAAAATAAAAGAGACATTACTACAAGGCAATTTAGAACAGAAAATTAATTATTATGAGTTGAAAGAGGATGGAATCCTCATGTACAAAGGGAAATCATATCTTCCAAATTTCAAAGAGCTAAAAGATATAGTGATGAGGGAAATGCATAATGTGCCATACATTGGGCACCTAGGATATCAGAAGACAATACTTTTGGCCAGGAATGAAGAAATAAGTGGCTAATTATATTGTTAGTTTTCTAGCCAAAAAGTGAAAACAGAGCATAAACATCCAGTGGGAATGCTACATCCATTTCCCATTCCTTAGTTGAAATCAGAAGTGGTTACAATTGATTTTATTACAAATATTCCCAGAATAGTGAAGCAGCATGATTCCATCATGGTGGTGGTGGATAAATTAAGTAAGGAAGCACATTTTATTCTTGTAAAGAAAACACACAAGGAAACAAATATTGTGGATATCTACATGAAAGAGGTTGCAAGGCTACATTGGGTGCCCAAGGCAATTGTTCCAGATAGAAATTCAAAATTCACATCTAATTTTTGGAAAGCTTTATTCAAAGGTTTTGGGACAAACTTAATCTGAGTACATCGTATCACCCAGAGTCATATGAGAAAACAAAGAGGACTAACAAAATCATTGAATACATGCTCAAAATGTATGTGATAGACCAGCCACCAAAGTGGGAAGATGACATACACTTAGTAGAGTTTTCTTACAATAATGGGTATCAATCCTCATTAAAAGTGATCACGTTTGAAGCATTGTATGGAAGAAAGTGTAATACACTAGTGACTTAGGATAACCTACTGGACAGAGTTATCATTGGAACATATTTGTTGAGGGAAATGGAAGAGAACATAACAAAGATTAGGAAGAATTTAAAGGTTTCCTGGTATAGACAAAAATTTTATGCATACAAGAATAGAGTTTTTAGAGATTTTAAAGTGGGCGAACATGTTTTTCTAAAAGTGAAAGTGAAAAGAAGTTCGCTAAGATTAGGTTGCTTCTTGAAGTTGGAAGGAAGATATTGTGGGACTTTTTAACTCTTAGAGAAGATGGGGCCTATTTCATACATGCTATCATTTCCTACATCCATGAGCGTGCATAATATATTTCATGTGTCATTATTAAAGAAATATGTTCCTGAATCTAACCACATAATTGATTGGACTGTGATCCAGGTGGAAAATGAAGGGGATTTTCAGGTGGAACCAATATGCATCCTAGACCAAAAAGTAAAATTTCTCAGGAAAAAAGTCATAGGGATGGTAAAGGTTCAATGGAAATGCTACGGTCTTGAAGATGTTGGAAGAATGGTTGTTGTCATTGATGTCAACCCTACTCATGGGTTTTGGACCGCAAGATTGATGAAGTTATTTGGACATGAAGGAAAATGCACATGCAGATACAACACCCATGGATGGATAGTATACATCATGTTGTTTCCGGTGGTATGTGGCACATCACGTGGATCCTCATGGTTGAGGAGAAATGAATTTTTG
>ML784418.1:811200-821265 GCA_009831015.1 Picea engelmannii
GAGAAATGAATTTTTGAAGATGACAAAGTGAATTGAAGAAGGAAGTACATGTAGGCCCTGAAGATAATTAAAGAAAAGAATTACAAAATAAGAAAGTGTCAAGTCGGCCCTAATGTTAAAATGAAGTGACATAAATGGTATAATTAAACAACATTATACATTCATATGATACAAGTCTAATTTCAGAGGTAATAAGAAGAAAAGAAGGTTGGATTTCAAGGGAGGATGAAGTCTTTTGGTGATGTGTTCTAAGGTATGTTATTTTCAGGTCATCTTACCATTTTTTCTATAACTTTTTTTCTAGAATGATTCAGATGGTGAAATCGCTATGGTATTGAGCAGACATATCAAGGTACCTCTGGTAATAAGTTTAGGTCTTGATTCGCTATAATTATGGATATACACTCTATGGAAGATAGGGTTTGTGACTAGTCCTGAAGCTAGTCAATAAATAGGTGTTCCGAGTAAAACAGTCATAACTTATTCATAAAGAATCCAAATGAAGTGGAACAAATTTCATTGGAAAGAGTACGAACTGAAGTTTCTTGTGTGCGAGTTTTAGAATTGGATGTTAATTATTGAGCGTGGTGCATTATGTGCAAGTTCACTCTCTTGAATAGACCAGAATTGAATAAAGTCTACCATTCTTTCTATAACCTCTTTTTGGCAAGGATTCAAGGAGTGAAAATTGGAGGAGTTTCAGAGAATACATTGATTAATATTATCTACAGGATCAGAGTACTCCAAGAATTGAATAATTGCAGAAATTGAAGAAGTCTCAGGAAGCATTATCAGGTTCTATGTGATGATTGGTTGATTGTGATAATTTAATGTAAAGTTTTATTATCTCTCATATATTCCTGGGTGGAAGGAAGGGGAAAGAATGGAGATTTCAACACTCTCTTGATATTGGAGGATTGTATATTCCTCTTGGAGTTTTATCCCTCCCTTTACATTTGGAAGCTATAGCTACCTTTGGAAGTCATTACTTCCCTTGAACAATAACTATTGATTATTTCTCATATATTGTGCATGGTGTATTGTGGTGTATTGGTGTAACTCTTATACTATTGTTCATTGTTCATTGGATATAGTTGAATGGTTTAAGTATAAGTTGAAAAAGGTTTTAAATTGTACTTGATACTGATTCACCCCCCTCTTAGTATCAATAGAAGATGCAATATGGGATCATGAAGAAATTATGTGGGACGAATAGCCGCAATTTTTTGTCAATTTTGAAGAAAACAGAAATTAAGAAAATACAAGACTCAATTTTTGGGAAGCTAGAGTTTGGAAACACATCTTAGAATTTTGGTCACCTGTGTTGACAGCCCTGATAAAAAATTGGAATAGCATGATGGACTAAGAGAAGTGAAAGGGGAATATTCCTTGGGTCAATAGGTTGAGAGAAATATGATATTCTTGTTGGAACTATTGTTGGAGGGTAAAAATTAAAGAATTTTGTTTTATTTTCTAAATATTGTAATGTAATATAAATTTGTATATATTTTGCATTGTGTTTTGTACCAAGGATGGTGCACAATTTTAGGGGAGGGGAATGTAACATCCCCACCATAATCTCTCATTTAATTTATGCATAATTTATATATGAATGTGGTTATGGCCAAGTGATGTAATATGTGAATGTATTTTCTATTTTTAAATAAATAAAACATGATACCAATTGTTGGGAATATGGATAGAGATGGGGGACAATTTTTCCACAAGAGAAGAGAGTGTTTAAGAGGGGTCCTAGGGGGGAATTAATTATGGGTATTAGTTCAACCCATATTTTCTAAACATATGTTGAGTGTATGAGAACCCAATCATTAAAATTGTGTAAGAGGGTGGGTGTGAGAGTCACATCCCATAGTTATTGGAGAACATGGGGATAAGTACAGTTAGTTTGGGGAAGAGTGTAAGTCAAGCAAGTAAGACAAAATAGAGGAAATTTGTATGGGTAGTTACTGGAGTTTTTTTTACACATTTGTTTTTACATGAGAAACAAGTTGGGGCAGAGGAAGAGAGCATATGAGATAGATCGAGAAGGATGGGTGAATCATGGAGCATGCTAGAGTGTATTGGAGTGATTTGGAGTTGAATATTGAAGAGCGAGGTTGTCAAACTTGAAGAGTGAACTCTTGTGTGATTTATATTGTAGTAGCAAGTGTTGTTGTTGCTGGTAGTTTTCCTAGCAGTGAGTTCCCTTAAGTTCCCAATAGAGAGGTTCCTAGATACTGTTGGTTGTGGAGCCTGATTATCTTTCTCATTCAGAGGTCTTTTACTTTCAGCCATGTTTATACCCCATGAATTATTTACACCCCAGAAGTATGTACACTCTTCCACGCGGGGGAGTGCAGAGGGGGGGTACCGTTCATTATAAAAGTATATTGTAATTTCATTGTAAATATGGACCGTTCATTATAAGGTCGTAGATCTAACGGTAGAAATTATGTTAGGGTTTTTTGCCGTAGAAGGAAACCCTCTTTTATCAGGGAAATGTATTGCGGCTATGTATGACGGCGAATATTGTATTCAGAGATAGGAGACTGTGAGAGAAAGAAGAGGAAGTTATAGCGGGTTTTGTTGTAGGTTGTATCCCTTCATATGCTGGATAATAATAGAGGAAGGACCTAGAAATTTCTCTAGTGGACATATCCCACACTGGGTGAACCACGTAAATCTATGTCTCTATTCTATTGTGTATCTTCTATGTTTTGTTTCTGCATTTGTTTTATTTTATTGTTCCACGGTCTTGTTTTTATAACAGATACCTATGCCAAAGAGACCCTGATAAATGAATGGGAACCCCAATGGATTGAGAGCAGTGAAAGGTTACATTCCTTGGGTTGGGAAGGTCAAGACGAAGAGGGATGGAGGAAATTCAGACTAGTTGTAGGAGATATTAGGGTCCTATAAATTATAGGTAATTTTTTTCTTCAATTATCTATTTTAGGGATCTGTTGGTAATATTTAGCCTATGAATCACTAGGTGTCATAACCTAAAAAATGTGTCTATCCAAACAGTGATTAGTTTTTAAAGTCTGATGGCCAAAACATAGTTTGGATCTGTGAGATATTTTTGCATATAAATTAGTTCAAAACAGGTTGTAGGTGTTTTCATGGAAAAGTGCTCAAAAGCATCTTTCCAATGGTATATTTGGTGCCTCGGACCGACATCTAGATCAAAAGGTAAAGCAAGATGAAGTCTGAAAAGAAAGCCTAAGTGAGAAATTATTTATTTTGAATTAATTTTCAAAATTAAATAATAAATCCAAACTCTAAAACATTAGAAAAATATTTATTTTATGACACCCAAAGTCATAAATTCAAAAGTCAAAGCCTATGGCCCACCCCGCACTTAATTTTTAAAATTCCCAAATAAAAAATCCTCGAGATATTTGAATTAATCACATCAATGGGTATGTGTATGTTTTGAACCCCATCCCCTCCGACATTTAACCAAAAGGGTGGTCCAAAAAGCGGTTTTCACTCTTACGTTAAATCAGACCCCCCTCTCCTAACCCACTTCCTACCTACCCACTCCGAAAACCATTTCCCTATTACATTTAAAAATGATTGTGGGGAAGGTTAATGGTTACGTGGATTAATTAAATTTTCTGGAGTTAGAGCTTGGGTTCTTCAAAATCTTGGATATATTTTTGAAATGAAGCTACAGGTTGATATATTTTTGAAGATACAGGTAAAATTAAATGGAGTTATGAGTGAAAACAAAATTCTAATGAGCCGGAAAATATATAAAGAAATATTTCATACATTTATGAAATATTTGTATGGATGGGAGGCTGAGCAATTCATGTAAATGAGTTTTATGAATAGGAGTCTAAGTCAAACAAGAGTTACACATGTAAAAATATTTTACAGGTACATGTTAATTTAAATTTACAACTGCAGGTGAAAACCAAAACAACACATGGTTTTGAAAATCCATCCAAACATTTATAGGAGTACAAGGAAATTTATAGGTAGAATTTACATGGTGAAAGTAAAAGGATATGTACATATGTGAAATGAATTTTCATGGGTAAAAGGGAAAAGTGAAAATACTTTACCAACCAAACAAAACAACACATGGTTTTGTTAATCCATGGATTTGGATAACAAGCCATGGATTTGGAAAACACGATGGTTTATAAAATCATTTAAATGAATATGTTGAAATTGTAAATCATGAAATTCATTCAAGGATTTAATCAAAACATTTGGAAATTTTATTATTAATTTTCCAAATATTTTATGAAAAAATGAATTATTCAAAGGAAAAAATAATAGAAATAAAGCTCAAAGGGATAGATGGCGGAGCTATCATATTTTAGAGGGAATTTAACTGATTTTGTGAAGATAGTTTCAACCTTTTCCCAGATTTCAAGGGCATGAAGATCAGTCTAAGAGCATCTAGCAGCAAATGACCAGTCGACTTCCGGAGCAATTTCTAGCAAAATCAGGATGAATTTTAAAATCCGAGAGAGGTTTTTCTTCAAAACGGACCCAAGGATAAAAACCTATTTTAGTTTTCTCATAGGTATCACGGAGTGGGATATTATATGGGATTTTTTAGCCCTATTTTTCGGTCTTCCATTCTTCCTATTTTGGAATTTTTTTTCTAAAGCAGATTTCAGGTAAATGGAAATGAATTTCAAGAAACTGAGAGAGGTTTTTACTTAAAACAAGGTCATCTACGGAAACCTCCTCCAATTTTCACACAACTATCAAGGTCCGGGATATATGATCTCGTGATTGAAGCCCTATTTTTCAATAGTCTAGTCCATTTTTCATGGCAGACAGTTCAAAATTTCAACGTATCTCTTTCTATTTTGAGGCACGTGGTTGGATTCGACCTCCTAATATTGGGGGAATGATCTTTCCTATATATTCATGTAATTTTAATGCAAAGAGGGGGAGAACTTGTACTAAGAGACTACCATTCATTGTAAAGATGTTCATGGAGTGCAAGTGATCTTTTGCATGAATACAAGACAAGATGTATCAGGATTCATGTGTCATATCTATGTGGTGAAGTGATTCTTACTGTAATCTATTTTCTCTGTTTTCACATGTATTTCTTTCCTTTATTGTTTTAAAGAATATTAAGTTCAGGATTTGTTTTAAAACACGTTGTTCTGGCTTAAAGTAATATCAATGTTTTCTTCTGAAGTTTAAATATAGAATTCAGGTAACAATGCTCTATATTTAAAGTGAATCCTAATATTTTATTCTTTCTCCATCTCATAAACTACAAGGATCTAGTAGTATGCCTACCTTTTCCTGTTGCATATAAGATTGATTATTTCTACATTTGATCATCTTAAGCTAGTGAATCCATTTCCCAATGGCCTATCTTTACAGTTTCAACCCAACAACACAAAAAACCCAAACCTGAACTATAATAGCTAGCCTAATATTATTGAAAAGAACATAGCTAAATCATATAGAGAGATCCCTCTCTGAAGCTGGCAGGGCTAGATCCCAGCTTCCAAAGTGGTTTTGTTGTTACCTATGGGTTTCCTTCATAGCCTTGGGAAATTAAAGAGTGCTAACATAGTGGCGACCATACTGGGGAAGAAATTTTATTTTCCTCATCAAATATTATCAAATTACAGATCTGATTACTCATGGTGGATAGTGATCAGACACAAGGAGGCTGAATTTTTCACCTGGAAACTCCATGTTCAAAGTATCCAGAACTTCAAAGTTTTTAAGGTGACTCCACTGTCAAAGAATCTGAATTTCAGGGCACTTATGGCGACTCCACTACACATTGATTAGATTTATTACTAAACAAGATGATAGGGTATGTGGAAAATCCTATATCTTGTGAAGTTATAAAAGAATTCAAGTATAAGTTAGCAGATTTTCAAATTGATGAAGTTCTTTTAATAGTCGTGTTTCATTGTTTGAAATCGAGAAAATTTTCTCCTGAAATTAAAATTTGTGTTCTTGAGTTAGTTGCTAAAAGATTTGAGACGGATATTGAACTCTTGGATCTTCAAATTCAGTCCTATAGTTTCCAAGATCCTAAACAGTATTTTGAAAATCTTCTTTCTCCAAAACAAGAGGAGAATGTATTTCCTTTTGATTTTCAGATTGATGAAAGTTTTGTTTGTAAACATATGACTGAAACTAAATAGTTGAAATCGTGGTCAAATATTGAGGATACAACTCGAAAACTCAGCCATGTTAAATTGGTTAGTGAATACTTGGAAGATCAACCAATAGATCATGTCTTTGTTGATTCTATAGCAAACTATATGGAGGTTCTTTTCAACTTAATTATTCAATCATGTTTTTACTGTAAGGACGCAATACATCATCAACTGCCATTGTCATTACATTGTTCGTTTATGGGGTGGTTTAAACATGGTCAAGGAGTCAAGTTGTTGAATCGGTTACTTGATTGGCTATATTGGATCTTTTATACCACTTGATTCAACCAGTTTTCTTACATCTTAGAGTATATAGGAGTATGAATAAGCTCATCATTCTGAGAAGATCTTTTCAGTAGTGTGCAGTTTGAGTTGTTTTCAGTTTTCAGATTGCAATGGTGTTTTTGTATTTCATTCTAATGATGGTTGTATCAATAGAAAAATTATTCAAATTGTGGCTCAGTTTATTTTTTAGTGAAGGGATCAAGCCCATGGATCAGGCACTAGAGCTACAAGATCTTTGGCACCTCACTGGGAGGATGCCATCCCAAATTGGAGCCATTGTTAGGGTCCTATAACTTATAGGTAATCTATTTATTCAGTTATCTATTTTAAGGATTTGTTGGTAATATTTAGCCTATGAATCACTAGGTGTGATAGCCTAAAAAATTTGTTTATCCAAACAATGATTAGTTTTTAAAGTTTGATGGCCAAAACACAATTTGGATCTGTGAGAGATTTTTGCATATAAATTCAGTTAAGAATAGGTTGTAGGTGTTTTCATGGAAAAGTGATCATAAGCAACTTTCCAATGGTATATTTGGTGCCTCAAACCAACATACAGATCAAAAGGTAGAGCAAGATGAAGTCTGAAAAGAAATCCTAAGTGAGAAATTATTTATTTTGAATTAATTTTCAAAATTAAATAATAAATCCAAACTCTAAAACATTAGAAAACTATTTATTTTATGACACCCAAAGTCATAAATTCGAAAGTCAAAGCCTATGGCCCACCCCACACTTAATTTTTAAATTTCCCAAATAAAAAATCCTCGAGATCTGTGAATTAATCACATCAATTGTTATGCTTATGTTTCAGACCACCCATCCCCTCCGACATTTAACCAAAATGGGGGGTCCCAAAAGTGGTTTTCACTCTTACCGCATTTTACCAGCTGTCACCCTCCCGTTAAATCACACCCCCCTTATCCTAACCCACTTCCTACCTACCCCCACCCCCCCTCCGAAAACCATTTACCTATTACATTTAAAAATGATTGATGGGAAGGTTAATGGTTCAGTGGATTAATTAAATTTTCTGGAGTTAGAGCTTGGGTTGTTCAAAATCTTGGATATATTTTTGAAATGAAGCTACAGGTTAATATATTTTTGAAGCTACAGGTAAAATTAAATGGATTTATGAGTCAAAAAAAAATCTATAGAGCCAGAAAATATATAAAGAAATATTTCATACATCTGTGAAATATTTTTATGGATGGGAGGCTAAGAAATCCATGTAAATGAGTTTTACTAATATGTGGCTCAGTCAAACAAGAGTTACAAGTGTAAAAGAAATTTACAGGTACATGTGAATTTAAATTTACAAATGCAGGTGAAAATCAAAACAACACATGGCCTTGAAAATCCATCCAAAGATTTACAGGAGTAAGAGGAAATTTACAGGTAGAATTCACATGGTGAAAGTAAAAGGAGATGTATAGATGTGAAATGAATTTGCATGGGTAAAAGGGAAGAGTGAAAATACTTTACCAACCAGACAAAACAACACATGGCTTTGTTAATCTATGGATTTGGAAAACAAGATGGTTTATCAAATCATTTAAATGAATATGTTGAAATTCTAAATCATGAAATTCATTTAAGGATTTAATCAAAATATTTGGAAATTTTATTATTATTTTTCCAAATATTTTATGAAAAAATGAATTATTCAAAGGAAACAATAACAAAAATAGAGCTCAAAGGGACAGATGGAAGAACAATGATATTTGAGAGGGAATTTAAGTGATTATGTGAAGATAGTTTCAACCTTTTCCAAATTTCAAGGGCATGAAGATCAATCTAAGAGCACCTAGTAGCAAATTACCAGTCGACTTCCGAAGCATTTTTTGGGCAAATGGGGATGAATTTTTAAAATCGAAGAGAATTTTTTTTCAGCGTGGACCCAAGAATAAAAATCTCTTTCATTTTTCTCACAGGTATCACATAGTGGGATATTCGATGGGATCTTTCTGCCCTATATTTCGGTCTTCCATTCTTCCTATTTTGGAATTGTTTTTTGTAAAGCAGATTTTGGGTAAATAGAAATGAATTTCATAAAACTGAGAGAGGTTTTTACTCGAAACGAGGTCATATACAGAAACCTCCTCCATTGTTTACACAACTATCAAGGTCCAGGATATATGATCTCATTATTGCATCCCTATTTTTCAACAGTCTCACCCATTTTTCATGGCAGACAGTTCAAAATTTCAACGTATCTCTTTCTATTTTTAGGCAGGTGGTTGGGTTCGACCTCCTAATATTGGGGGGTTGATATTTCCTATATATTCATGTAATTTTAATGCAAAGAGGGGGAGAACTTGTACTGAGAGACTACCATTCATTGTAAAGATGTTCACAGAGTTCAAGTGATCTTTTGCATGAATACAAGACAAGATGCATCAGGATTCATGTGTCATATCTATGTGGTGAAGTGATTCTTACTGTAATATTTTTTCTTTGTTTTCACATGTATTTCTTTCCTCTATTGTTTTAAAGAATATTAAGTTTAGGATTTGTTTTAAAACACCCTATTCTGGCTTAAAGCAATATCATTTTTTTCTTGTAAAGTTTAAATATAGAATTCAAGTAATAATGCTCTATATTTAAAGTGAATCATAATATGTTCTTCTTTCTCCATCTCATAAACTACAAGGATCCAGTAGTATTCTTACCTTTCCCTATTGCATATAAGCTTGATTATTTCTATATTTTATCGTCTTAAGCCAGTGACTCCATTTCCCAATGGCCTATCTTTATAGTTTCAACCCAGCAACACAAAAAACACAAACCTGAACCATAATATCTAGCCTAATTTTATTCAGAAGAACATAGCCAAATCATATAGAGATATCCCTCTTTGAAGCTGGCAGGGCTAGATCCCATCTTCCAAAGTGGTTTTTTGGTTACCTCTGGGTTTCCTTCATAACCTTGGGAAATTACAAAGTGCTAACAGGAGAATACCAGTTGATCAGGGGATCAATTTTTGCTCAATTTTCAAAGTGCTCGGAATGCGATGAAAATAGTGCCATTGCGTCTGTCTCGTCTTCCTGATTCCGGCGGTATATTTACTTTCTTAAACGGATTCCGTATGGATAAGATATCGCGATATGTTCGCCAAGACAAACAGGCAAAAATGTTAGATGTTGACTGTACCAGTCCGTACAGTCCGTATGGTCTGACGTGGCAGGACCGTACGGGCCGTACGACCGTACGATGGTGACGTGGCAGGTTTTTGTTGGTTGCTGGATGGCCAATAGGAAGTTGACACGTGTCCAATTGGTGGCAAATAATAAGAAGACACGTGGCCCAATCCATGGGAACCACGTGTCCCCCATTTGTTTGGTTTATATTGCTATATAAAATGTAATGGGAGTCCGCGGGGTTCGACCCCGGGACCTTCCCCCACATGTAAACCTTTTTATAACCGTCCGACCAATGCGCTCATGACATGTGACTTAACATATAACCCAACGCATTTTTTATAAAGTCGTTGCAATGTATGAATGGGCGGGGGTCGGGCTGGGGCTTAGCCCCGGCCCGTGGTTATTTGAAACGATATGTGACCATGTTGTAAGGCCCAACGAATGGCGCGGATATATAACCAAAGTTTGTATAT
>ML784418.1:821598-850563 GCA_009831015.1 Picea engelmannii
TGGAGCAGTCGGTTTGTCAGTTTGAGCATTGTAAGACATGTTTTTGAGCACTTTTTGAGAAATTAATAATAATGATCCATTGGAAGCTGGACCAGGAGATGTAGCCCAGAAGAGGGGTGAACTCCTTTATCAATTGCTGTGCAAATGTGTTTATGTTCAATTCTTATGATGTTGTCTATGTGTATTTTGCATAAGTAATCCTTAATTTATGTGTTGCAAACTGATCCATTTGCTTTAAACACATGACATTTCACTTGCAATAATTATTCAAGTTTTTCAAGTCTTCTTCATTTTTAGATCACCAGTGGGTTGTGGGATATTGAGTTGTGAGTGGGTTGTGAGAGGCACCCCTTTCTTGTGGATTCCTAGCCCCAACTCGGGGGTGACTTGATGTTGATATTTAAAACAACAAGTTGACGGTTGGGTGGAATGTCTGTCTGGAGCAATTGGTTTCACAACCATTTTAAAAAGATAAGTGTTCATCTATTGCCCTACGTTAATTTATGAGTTTAACTATTGTGTGTTTCACTTTGTGCATGAGAATGAATTTTTTGTTTTTGTGGTGAAATTTATTAGTTTCATTTACCTGTTTGAATAGTATGGAAAATTACATGATCTTGAATGTCATGTTGCTCAAATTTATGTACTTAATTACATTTCTGAGTCAAATTTAGTAGTAATGGAAATGGAGTTGTGGCACAGTGCTCAAATCATTTGTGCTAGGAATAGTTGTCGCGTGAAGTAATAAGTTTGATGCATGTGAATTGTGAATAGTTTCCACATGCAGTACAAAGGTTTTTGTGCACATGGTTTTTATTAGAGAGGGAGTGACATTCATGTTGGTCAGCATGATATAGTTTCATTTAAATAAATTTATGTAGAATGGTTAAATCTATGTATAATTTGTAGCTGATAAGCTATAGAAAGTTAATTAGAACAAAAAAATTGAATTTATTTGTATTTTCTTCTAGTAATGTTCCTCGGTTAAGTTGGGGGGAAATTACATCAAAACTAGTCCAGATATTTTCTTTGTTGTGAACACCTTGATTCATTTCATGGTGGAGCCAAGGAAGGTGCATTCGATCGCAACGAAACATGTGCTTTGGTAATTAAGAGGTACAATGGAGTATGGATTGAGGTATCTTGGAGGAGATGGAGTGGAGTTGCAGTGATATACAAACTCAGATTGGGTAAGCAATGCGATAGATAGAAAGAGAACCTCAGGGTGCTACTTCAGCTTGGGATCAACAGTGATTACTTGGTTCATCATGAAGCAGAATTTTGTAGCACTCAATTTAGTAGAGGGAAAGTATATGGAAGTGAGTATGTCTAGATGTGAATCCATTTGGATTCGCAAATTGCTTACAGGTTTATTTGATCAGGAGTTGGAACCTATGGTGATATACTATGATAATCGGAGTTGCATCAAACTCTTAGAGAATCCAGTATTCCATGAAAGTTCAAAGCATATTGAGATCATATACCACTTCATCTGAGATAGAATCTAGAAGGGAGTAGTGAAGCTTCAGTGTATTTCCACAGATGAGCAGGTTGCAGATATTCTGACCAAGCCCTTGGAGAAAGGAAATTTTGTGTTCTTCATACACAATCTTGGAGTTGTGTAGAATACCTTCCTCGCTAAGAGGGAGTGTTGATTCATGTAGCATCGGACATGTGTTTCTACATATGCTTGTTTTCTAGCATGCAGAAGTAATCCAAATCCTCATATATTTGTAAAGTTGAATATTTCAGTAGTGTATTTTTGTTTTGTGAGTTGCTAATTTGATTTGTAGTAAGGAAATCACTAGATAACAAGATACATAGGTGTTGGAGTAATGGGATTTCAACATACTATTCCCCGACTGGCATGTATATTTTGTATTTTTCTATCCATGAGAAAGCAATATTTGATTGGGAAAAGATTGTCTCTACCAAATTATCGTTTCAATTGGAAAATTTAAGAAAGAACAAAAGCTTCTACATGTCTTCATACTTGATTTTTTCCATTACATATTGTCATGTTTTCAAAGGTTTGGATTTGGATAAAAACGTCAATTGCAAAACCGACCCTATTTAGATGTGGTACACTACTTTATGGAAATAGAAGGTTATGTATCATTTTTATGAAGTACACAATGCATTCATTTCTTCTTTCGAAAAAAAAAAATGGACCAAACACATCAAGATTGTCTTTTGAAGCAACATATTTCTCGGATAAGTGAGGAAGCTCTGAAGAAATGGAGCACTTTAGCATTATTAGGATTTATTGTTCCCATGAAAAACCCTTATTTTTGTCGTATTATGTTTAAGATAAGATATTTATTGTGGAAGTATGCAAGTAGTATAGATTTTGGGCCCATTTATTTCACAAAAATAGGAAAAGAAAGTTTATTTCTATGCCATGGAAAATTGGAGAGATAACGTCGAAAAACACTACAAATATCGATGAATTGTCAACACAATTTGATCAGTTTAATTTAAATAAACTGGATGAAATCAAAGAGTTTGACCCTAACCAATTATTTATGAAAAACATGAAATATGTAGGCTACAGTGTCTCATTTGCTAGTACATTCCTATTTGGAGAAGAAGGATGCAATAGAGAAAATAATCAAGTATTGTCTATTGAGAATAAATAAGAGGATATTGAAATAGTTGTTAGTACCACTGATCAACATATACAATGAGGAAGAGTCACGAATGAGATAATTTCATAGTCTCCTAACACTTCTCGAAAAAGTGGTCTACCCAAACAAAAATATCAGTCAGCAATTCAAGGGAAAAGGAAATCTTAAATAGATAATTCTAATAATGGAGGTGAAAAAACCATCCTAAGGGAAATATGGAAAGAACTCACAAACTCCCAGTGACTAGTAAAAGGAAAATATAAATGAATAAAGAAGGAGGAAGTGAGGACGTACTTGAAGAAGAAATTGCTCTTGAAGATATGGATCTTGATGTGAACGTTGAATATATTGAATTTCTAGATGAGGAACAGAGATTGAAGAGAGAGGAGAAGTTGCAATAGAATGGCCACCTAGGAGACAATTGTATTTGAAGAGGAATCCCTGACTCTACACAGTGCCCCATTTGAAAAAAGTTCAAAGAAATTGGTTTTTGAAACAATTCTTTCAAAAAATAAAATGGTTCAAGAAAAATTGAGTTTAAAACTTGACTTCAATGGAGTTCCACCTTCCATAATCGTACAGATTCACAAAGCTACAGGAGAATCCCTAAAAAATTTGATTGGAGAAATGGAGAATTAAAATGTTTCTCTAAAGGACATAATTAAATAATTAGAAAGTTTATTAATTCCCCCACCTATATTTTCCATTTCAATTGCTACAATGCATCCTTGGAAGAGTCTTCATGGAACATCAGAATCTAGCTCTAGACTAAGAGGAATATCAAGTCTACTTTCTTCCATTACAAGGTATGTTGGAGAAAAATTCAAGAAAAGAACGTCTCTTATTCTCGAGACATGGGAATTGGCAAATAGTTTTGTTTCCTTGGGATCATGAATGACAAATTTCAAACAATACCTTCAAGATGATATTGAAAATGACGAGGAATTATATAAAGGGGCCATTTGTACCTTTATTTAAAAAGTTTCAATTGTTAGTAAGCTATGGAGAAAAGAGGAGGAATTGCCTTCCCCAGTGTGAATAAAACAACTCAAGGCATGTTGGATAAAAATAATAAATAGTCCAAAAGAAATGCTAGTTAATTGTGATACCATAAGTGTTAAAAGGGGGAATTTATATTTAAAATTGATTGAATTGGATTTAACTAGATCAATTGGAGATGTGGATAACCCACATCTAATATTGAATTCAATACTTATGACAAAAGAGAAATTCAAAGAAAAGTTGGACTTGTTGAAGACTACATCAGTTGAGAGATTTAACAACTTGAATGAGTATTCAGAATTAGAAGTGGGAAGTTGGTTAGTTAGTTATGTAAAMAAAAATGAATATATTGAGGATACACTACACCAACTTTCAATCGACTTTAGATATCTGGAAAGTTGGTTATTTGACATAAAAGTAAGGAAAGAAATAACTATTTCACCAATGAGAGCTCGGAGACTATATTAATAATTGGTTAAAGAAAGCCTTAACTAAAATAACTTAACCAAATCAAGAAGAAGCAGTTGTAATCGGTCAAGGAATTCTAGGGAAGGAGAACATAAAAGGCACATCAACAAGGAGATAACGAGAGAGAGATTCCATCACAATAAGTGAATTGGTCACCTTTCATAATTTTCTATCCTTCATACTTCATGTTCAGAAATCATCCAATCGTGTATTTTCATATTTTTGAGAACACATAACCGATATATGATTGTCTCATTTTTCTTCTTTCAGGCCCATCCCTATTCTACTTTATTTTATGGTCCACAGGAGCCCCATCCCAGTCCATTTGGACGAACACGGTCTTTTTATTTTATTCTAAAATAGACTATTATTTTTGAACTCCCAAGAGAACTACTTTGGGGTGTAACTTTAATGATTTCTCAAACTCTGAGTTTATGAGCACAAGATTTTTAAAGTGCACATATCATATTCACTTATGTTTTTAATGAAATACTCTTTTAAATTTATTTGTATTGTGGAATTGTATCTTTCCCTCTTATGAATGTGATCAAATTTTATTATGTTATGATGGATGTGAAGAATTCTTTACTTTCATATTATGGTTTATTTATTCTTCTACAATATTTTGTACATATATTTATTTTAGTCTAGAAAAGATTCATGGTCCTTCTCTCGAGAACTTTTTCTTGTGAATATACTTCTATACTTTGAATAGTATTTTTGTATTATATTCCAAAGAAATAAAGATTGGATTTTTTTGTTTAGAATTCCCTAATTTTTTCAAGAAAATCAAAACCATATATTTTAGACTATAACATAGGAGTACCACCTCTATAAAAACTCAAGGGGATTTTATCCTCGTGAAGTTGTTGGGATTTTGACCAATTTGAACATCAACATGTTGACATCTTCTGAATCTAGTAAAAGTATATGGCAATTCCCATTCCCAAGAAGGTTGGGAGTGGGAGGTGGCTTGGATAGAAGGGTTTCGGAAGTGGACACATAGCCTTGTTTTGGGAATGGGTTCTATTATCTCCCAAAATGTTTCATCTCGCGATGTTTCAAAATCTTTCAAAATCTTAGTTTTCTCATATGCACTTGGTCTTAGGTGATTAGAACAAGTCATGATGTATGTGGAAAACATAAGTTTGGTTACTTTCAATAATTTATCATTATGACCAAAGTTCCAATTAAGCTATGCCTAAAAGTTTTTATGTCATGTTATCATGATTCTATATCATGATAAGGTCATCACTTAAGGGAAAAAAGGAAAACTTGTTTTGAGCCAATTACCTGCACATCATATCAAATCAAGGTTTTTTGGTAATGTTTCTTACTTTGGGCAAAAATTATAAAGAGTGGGTTCTTTACGAAAAAAATTATATATCTTAAATATTTTGGTTATATTAGCCAAAACTTTGGCTTTATAAATCAATTTTGGCCTTTTAAAGACCAAAGTTGGATTTCGGGCTTATGCAGGGTTTTTGTATTTTTTTATCAAAATTTGGGCCTGAGGGCCAAGCTCCAGCTCCACGAAACATGTCAAACAACACAACACAACACATGTCACAAGCCCATCTCACAAGCGCCAAGACTCCAAAGGGTAGACTTTGGCTCACATCATCGAATATACAATGTGAACCTTGGTTTACATTAATACTATAGAGTAGTTTTTTCTCCTCCATGTTGGATAAGTCCCATAACGATAAAAATAAAACAACAACAAGAATGCATGTTGTTAATGAGTTTCCAGGTTCCAGGGAGGCATCATCGACAAAAATCGACATCTCTTGATCTTTGTGAACATTTTTTTCATACTCTATTGTTGCTTCATGATCGGGTGGATGGTTGTATAAGTCCTTTGTATGATATTCACTAGAGAACTTGTCACGTTTAATGGATAAGGTTCATAGTTCTCTTGTTGTCATGAGTATCCACAAAGTTAGAAAGGATAGACAAGGTGCCCGAGTGCAATTGACAATAGTCTAGGCTTTTACAATCTTGATCATATTCATTTTTCGTATCATTTCAACAGTTCAACAAAATGAATGATCTTCTGACAAGATCTTTCATCAATTATGTGGATCTCAAACGTGTAGCCTTGAAGGAGGAAATTGAGGCTGGTTCTGAGATGGATATGGTAGACTTGGAGACTAAACAAAATATTGGATAGTTCTTTGAAGAAGTCATTGGTATAAAAGAAGATCAAATGCATAGATGGCAAGGGATTCATCAGTCGAAGGCAAAACTCCATATTTTATGAATTCAATCAAGAAACTACAGAATTTAGCAAGATTAATTTCATCCATATTCGAAGGAGTTATATCAGTAGTTCCAAATTCTTTGCAATTAGTTCAAGATTATTGTTTATTGTTTTAGTTTAATAATAATTTTTTCCTAAAAACTAGGAACAATTTGAAGATTGCTGAGACTATTTAGTCTATTATTATCAATGTAACAGGCAGAGGGGTTTGACTTTGAAGACTTAGCAAGACTCTGTTGTACTTAGAATTTTATGAATACATATCTGAATCTGAGTTGTTTCACTGGAAATTGATCAGAATTCCACCTTGTTTTCATCTCTTATTGTGTTTATGAGTGAATGCATAATTCATCTCTTCTTATGTTCATTTGATAATTGATAGAAGTATTTCTTTCATTGTGTTGATGAGCAAAGAATCATAGATATATTTCCTGTTGTAGTTAACCCTTCATATATGCTTTCAGTATGTATGAGTTTGTTGATATGGTAGCTTTCTCCATATATTTTCAAATCTTATAGTTATATAATCATTTAAGTGAAGGCCTTATTTGTCAGAATGTGTTTATATGTGTTTTGAGGGAATAAGTATTTGACAATCATCAATTTCATCCACATTTCAAGATATTTTCATTGAATAATTTCTTATGTTACCAAGATCACTTGAATTACAACCTAGAGTGACTCTTGGAGTGATAACAAATTGGCATCATTGTCAGGGAGATAAGAAAGAAGAAGGCTTCCCTGGGAGACAACACAGTTCCAATCTTTGATGATAGACAAAGATTGGGCATTCTATTGGTTGTAATTATCTATCTGGTGACTCCACAATCAAAGACTCCACTGTGGAGGATCCGGTTGACAGAAAGATGACATGGCATAAGGGAAAAACCAAGTATCAGTTCATGAGCTTCCTTCATGAACTTTTGTTGTTCTTTGTCAGTGCATTTTTTCTTTTCCCTTCACGTATAAAAAGGATCATATCGTGCTTTGTTCATTCGGATGACCATAAACCTTCTTATATATATTCATCCTTAGAAGAGAAAAGTTTGCAGCATGCATATGTTGTTGATGTTGATCCTATATCTTTAACTCGACCTATTCATAAATATGAAATTTACATTCAAATCTCTCCTAAATCTGATCATCCTTGTGACCTTGACGAGATTGAAACCGATGCAAAACTTTCTTAGATCTCATTATCTTCAGTGACTATTGAGCCTTCCAATCAACTTGTTAGTCCTCTTGATTATCCCACTGCTTTTCAAACTAGAATCAAGATGAATATGTTTAGACCTTTAAAGCTGCCATATCTCCTTCATCCTTATCCTCTTGATTTCCTTGAGTATCTTCCCCATTTTTTCTGGAGAGGATCATGTCACAGCCGAGAGGCATTTGGGAGATTTTGAAAATTTTGTTTATCAATTTGATATAGTTGATGATGATGTTACCATGAGGTTTTTCTCTAAATCTTTGTTTAAAGATGTTGCAGTATGGTTTAAGAGTTTGAGAGATGATTCCATTGGTTCTTGGATCGAATTGTCCAATACTTTTCTAAAGAATTGGGGTGAGAACAAGTCTATTGATTTGTACCTCGCTGATTTGTGTGCTTTGAGGAGAGGGGAGGAAGAAGCTATGTCCATATTTAAAAAAAGGTTATACAATATTTATCATGATATGCCTTTGGAGATCCAGCCTACAACGATTGTTTCCATGGTGTTCGATGTTATGGCTCATTATCCATACCTTTTCCTTCTCCTAAAAGAAAGGAATTCTTCATCCTTAGCATTCTTATTTGAAAATTCCCAAGAAATTGAGGAGAACATCCGTGCTTCCAAGAGAGTTCGAGGTCTAGCATACTTTGAAAATCTACATGCACATGAGCAAGGGAACTGTCAGTATGTTTCACATTTTGAGCAAGAAGAAAATGAGTATGAAGGAGATCTAGAACAGCAGCAAGAGTGTGAGTATATGTCAGATTGGGAATCAAATTCTTCGATGTTTACGGATTTTTCTATGGACAAGTATGCATGTCAAGTTGATGATCATTTTTCTAACCATTTTGATCATGAGGTAACTAATGATTGTATAAATAATTACATGTTTCTAGCTGATCATAATCAGTATGTTGTAAATCATGTTTTATCATCATCTTATGATCATTATTCTGAAGAGCAAGTTGTTGCTACTGATGATCAAGATCTGATCACACGGGAAATAGAAGGTTATGAATTTTCAAGCTGAGAGACATTCATAGATGAGGAATTCATGGATCAACATGCTTTTGATTTCAATTTCAAGGATCCAGTTGCAGCCTTGATGGAGTCATATGTTTTAGATCACCTAAAAAAATTAGATTACATTAACTCACCAGCACTTCCGGGTGAGTTCTATTTCCTGAAGGAATTTGTTTTACTACGATTATATTTCAGACATTATCTATTGATCAGTGGTATGGACAAGATCATTTTAGTTTTGAAACTAATTGAATGGTTGTTATAAAATTCTTCCTTTACTTGACCAAGTTATAGAACTAGTTAGAAGTAGGGTAGCATAGGAAATAAGCTCATTTCCCGAGCATTTGTTTTCCTTCAGTTTGCAGTAGAAGTAGCAGTTAGTTTGCTAGAATAAAGGTAGGTTTTGAAAGTGTTCAGAGAATGGTTGCACAGTTGACTCCATAGCCCAATGGTAAAGGTACATGGTCTACTAGGTTCTTGGAGCCTCACAGGGAGGTCTCCATCCCAGTTGGAGCCAAATGTTAGCTCCCAAAATGTTTCATCTCGGGATGTTTCAAAATCCTTAGTTTTCTCATATGCTCTTGGTCTTAGGTGATTAGAACAAGTCATGATGGATGTGGAAAACACAAGTTTGGTTACTTTCAATAATTTATCATTATGACCAAAGTTCCAATTAAGCAATGCTTAAAAGGTTTTATGTCATGTTATCATGATTTTATATCATGATAAGGTCATCACTTAAGGAAAAAGAGGAAAATTTGTTTTGATCTAATTACATGCACATCATATCAAATCAAGTTAAAGGTTCTTTGGCAATGTTTCTTATTTTGGGAAAAAGATATAAAGAGTGGGCTCTTTACAACAAAAATTATGTATCTTAAAGATTTGGGTTATATTAGCCAAAAATTTGGCTTTATAAATCAATTTTGGCCTTTTAAAGACCAAATTTAGCTTTCGCTCTTATGCATGGTTTTTGTATTTTTTATCAAAATTTGGGCCCGAGGGCCAAGCTCCAGCTCCACGAAACATGTCACACAACACAACGCATGTCACAAGCCCAATGCACAAGTGCCAAGCCTCCAAGGGGTATACTTTGGCTCACATCATCGAATATACAATGTGAACCTTGGTTTACATTAATACTATAGAGTAGTTTTTCCCCCTCCATGTGGGATAAGTCCCATAATGATAAAAATAAAACAAAAACAAGAATACATGTTGTTAATGTGTTGCCAGGAGCTAGGGAGGCATCATCGACAACAATCAACATCACTTGATCTTTGTGAACATTGTTGTCATACTCTACTGTTGCTTCATGATCGGGTGGACGGTTGTATAAGTCATTTGTATGATATTCACCAGAGCAATTGTCACGTTTAATGGATAAGGCTCATAGTTCTTTTGTTTTCACGAGTATCCACAAAGTTATAAAGGATAGACAAGGTACCCAAGTGCAATTGACAATAGTCCAGGATTTTACAATCTTGATCATATTCATTTTTCGTATCATTTCCACAGTTCAAAAAAATGAACGATCTTCTCACAAGATCTTTCATAAATTATGTGGATCTCAAATGTGCAGCCTTGAAGGAGGACCTTGAGGTTGGTTCTAAGATGGATATGGTAGACTTGAAGACTGAAAAAAATCTTGGATAGTTCTTTGAAGAAGTCAATGGTATAAAAGAAGATCAAATGCATAGATGGCAGGGGATTCATCAATCGAAGGAAAAACTCCATATTTTATGCATTCAATTAAGCAGCTACAAAATTTAGCAAGATTAATTTCATCCATATTTGAAGGACTTATATCGGTAGTTCCAGATTCTTTGCAATTAGTTCAAGATTATTTTTTATTGTTTTAGTTTAATAATATTTTTTTCCTAAAAACTAGGAACAATTCGAAGTTTGTTGAGACTATTTAGTCTATTATTTTCAATGTAACAGGAAGAGGGGTTCAACTTTCAAGACTTAGCAAGACTCTGTTGTAATTAGACTTTTATGAATACATATCTGAATCTGAGTTGTTTCACTGGAATTTGATCATACTTCCACCTTATTTTCATCTCTTATTGTGTTTATGAGTGAATGCATAATTCATCTCTTATTATGTTCATTTGATAATTGATAGAAGTATTTCTTTCATTGTGTTGATGAGCAAAGAATCACATATATATTTCCTGTTGTAGTTAACCCTTCATATATGCTTTTAGTATGTATGATTTTGTTGATATGGTAGGTTTCTCCATATATTTTCAAATCTTATAGTTATCTGATCATTTCAATGAAGGCCTTATTTTCCATAATGTGTTTATATGTGTTTTGAGGGAATAAGTATTTGACAGTCATCAATTTCATCCACCTTTCAAGATCTTGTCATTGAATAATTTCTTATGTTACCAAGCTCACTTGAATTACAACCTAGAGTGACTCTTGGAGTGATAACAGGTTCCACAACATAGTTGGTTGTGACATAGAGGGTGGGGTAGGTTAGATATTGGATCATTTGAGAGCCTTGCTAAGTTGCTTCCCACATTTTATGCATCTCATATAAAAGAGGGAATTCATGGGTGTTATTCCCTTAAACAACACAATAATCACAAGGTTTGTTGGTATAGAGTTTATGTTTCTTCCCCTACTTGTGTTGGGAATTCTTACCTTAGCCTTAATTAGTGGAGTGATTGCCTCCATTATGAGGTGGAGGATTGGGGTTCCCCTAGTTCTTTGGTTTTTGGTTTGGCTACTTTCCTTTCCCCTTGTTTTTATTCTTATTTTGATTGGATGGATTGGAAGCATCTTGTTGTGCATACACTTTCACTAGAGGAGGGATTGTATGTTTATTAGTTGAGGGTTGGGATACAAATGCTAGAGGAGAAGAGGTAGTTGGCAGTGGACTAGGAAAAGGGTAGTAAGGGCTCATGGCAACACCACCATAACAAGAGTTTTTATAAGGTATATCCTGACCATGGGTATATGGATGGGTATGGGTTGCATGGTAAGAGGTGCTAGTTCCCATATAAGATGAAGAACGTGAAGGATATTGATAGGGAGTTGGGTATCCATAGAAAGTGTGGGGCCTACCTTAAGGGTTACTATATATAGTAGGATCGGGTGGGATGGGTTGTGGATAAGTATGGAAGATATATCCTACTAGAACATCAAATGCATGGGAGGCCCTAGGCACACAAAAGTCACCTGAGAAAGAGTGAGAAACATTGAGGAGAATGGTATATAGGTACCCTGATTGGGCGTAGATCAGATCCTATTATTGGGCCTTATGAATAACTTCTTCCTCACTCTTGAGTGGGGTCATGGATACATATTAGAGGATATAAGGAAGAAGGGATTTCAAAACCAAACCATAAGGAGGATATCACAAATCTTATCTTTTCATAAACCACGTTGTGTACGTCACTCATGAATGTGGTTTGAGATGTAGGTAGCAGTGGTTTGACGAAAGTTGGTTAGCATATTTATACCTATACCATGGCGGACTGGGATTTGAAATAAGGTGAGGAACACTTTGGCAATGGACTCAAAGGTTTGATGGGTGTTACCGGGTTGATCAATATACCACTTGGTAGTAACACCCATCAATGCTTGCTCGAAAAGTGTTAGGATATTTAGACACTTATGAGTTAGCTAAGATCAACCTAGTCTAAAGTATCTTTAGGTAAAAGTGTGTTTCTTTAGTATGCATTAGTATGCATTTGTAGTTATGTAATCTGATGGTTAGGATATGTTCTAGACATAGAGTGATCCGATGAATCATATTCTACTTGATATTAATAACTACATTGATCTATGACTTAACACTCAATTGGTCCATGATATCTATCTAAAGAGCATGGAGGGTCATTTGTTGATGATCAATTGTGAGAAAATATCTTGTAATTTTTATTTTTTTTCATTAATATATTTCCTCAAGTGGCCACCTTGGTTGGGGTTATGGATTGTTTCCCTCTTCGAGGGTTTTAACCATGTAAAAACATTAGTGTGTTGATATTTGATCTAGTTGTGTGAGTGGTTATTGAAGTTTGTATTCCTATGTTGAAATACCGTATTATGTCAAACATGATATCAGAGCTCATTTGAAGACCTGCTCCTATTGTAGATCAAGATTTGAATCCATTTTTCTACACTTATGGTTTCTAATATTTCCATGAATTTATGGGATGAGAGGACTATTTCATTGCATCCAGAGAACTTCTTTCAGTTAGAAAAAATTTTCGTTTCAATTGAAAAGGTTTCAATTTTCCCAAGATATGACCATTTTAGTCAGATCTGAAGGTATACATCCTGTATATGTCATTTTTGTTTTTAAATATAGAGTTAATATTTCATTTTTTTTGTTTTTTATTTCTAGGTTGCTACTCTTTCTAGTCTACATATTCTTTTTTCCATGCAAATACAAAACGGAGAGGAAAATTGCATTTTCTGGGTAAGCTAACTGAGATCTAATATGATTTTTGTTGAGATTTGGAATTTATTTTCCAAAACCTCACTTATTTTTGTATGAGCACCTGAAAAGGAAGGTTTTTTGGGTAAGCACGCACTTTGAGACATAATAACAACGATCTAGCCCCATTGTTGTTGAGATTTGGAAAATGAATTCCAAATTTTCACTTTTTTTTTGTATGAAGACACGGAAAGGGAGGTTTCTTTAGGTAAGCACGAACTTTGAGGTAGAATAACAACAACAACAACCTCGTCCTCCTTATTTACAATTTTTATGTGTTTTGCACTAGCTCACTTGGTTGAAAATTGCTTTATGTAATAAGAGGTCTTGAGTTCAAATATCTTTTCAAGTTACTTTTTGATAAAGTTCATGCATTCATTGTAAAGTGCATTGCACTTGAATTATAAAAGTGAATCACTATGTTTTTTTGACATGCAAGTTTAATTTATAAAGTAACTTCATTGTAAAATTGATTCTCACTTTTTCTATAAAAGTGTGTCACTTCATAAGTAACTTATTTGTAAAAGTTATCTTATAGGAAAAGTTAACGAAGGAAATGAATTGTGTGCATCCATCACCACATGGGTCAAATTCTACCTGCCACGTGGTGCTTTGGTCAGCATTTATCCATTTTTTTTAAAATGACATAACTTTCACATCCAAAGTCCATTTTCAATGTTGTTTTCTTATTAAATAGCCTATTTTTTAAAGATATTTCCATCCAAATAGTCAGTTTCATCTTTTGAATCCATATTATTTGCATATTTTAATATGTTTACTCCAAGTGATCTTTTTCTTTTCAATACTAACTACTTTTATTGAAATCCCATATGGAGTATGTACTAAAAAGTAAAGGATTGTACACGATTACCTTGGGAAAAGAACAAACTCTCATTGATGGTGAAAAGAAATACAAATGGGATAATAGGAATGACGAAGAACATTGACTAATCAAAATGTTCATCTCTCTTGATTTAAGGTTTCACCTTCAAGGAATTGATGACCCAGATGAAGCTTGGGATAAGATTGAAGTTGTGTTTGGTAAACACATTGTGATTTGATATCACGATATTTAAAATTAGTGAATGACTTTAAGTCCCAATGATTTTCCTCGAATCATTGAAGATTATTTATCTAAGTTCAAAACACTTAGAGTTTAAAATAGATCTGGAGGATGACCGATGCATATATTTTATTCTTTCTAAGATTGGTAGTGCATATTATGTTTTTGTATCTACCTTCTATGCCACCAGAGAAGTTCTGGGGAGTGCTTATAAAGAATCCACTCTTGAGACTTTTCTTTTATTCTCTGAATAGAGAGGAATATAAGATTTCGCAAATTGGAGTGATCAATACTACAAGTAAATCTAACAAAGCCTTAGTGGCCTAACAAAAAGATAAATACAAGCATATCAAGTAGCAACATCATTGGAACAATAAGAAAAATAAGGGTCCCAAACCCTCTCAACCAGCTTATAATCCTAATGGTGACAAAGGAGAAAAATCCAAAAGTAAGAAGATTGATAGGCATTACAACTTTTATGGGAGAGATGTCCATGTGGAGTCTATATGTTTTAAAAATATGGAAGCCTTAGTAGCAACAATGGAGAGATTCACTTTCTTCATCTAGTTTCCCCTTCAATGCAACTTCTACTTATTCTTCTAATGAGTGGCTTATTGATTATGGAGCCTCCTATCATATGGCTAAGGATAAAGCCATTTTTTCTCCTTCTCATGAATGTAACAACAAACAAATATTTGTTTTTTATTATATATCTCTAAGTGTTGTAGGGTATAGAATAGTTCAAGTAGATAATGGTTATTTCAATTATGTATTATGTGTTCCAAGTCTTTCCTGCAACCTTCTACTAGTGTATTAAATAACTCATTTAGATGAAGGTAAAACTATAGAATTTTCACCTCACCAAGTTGTAATCAAGCATGTAACGCCCTTGGCCATTACATCCCACTTGGTCGAGCAAACGCTACTGTGCGAAAAAACATCATTCTCATACTTAATTAATAGCATGCATTTAAATCAAATTAAACACATTTAACTCAGAGTAAGCACAAGATCACTGCTAACATAAATAATCCCTGGCATTAACAATAATTCATATGCACAACAGAATACATGATACATATAAGCATCACAGGAATGCAAAACATAATATTAAGCATAAGCTAATACTTATCTTTAAAACCGTGGTAATTCTACCAACTACGTGTAGGCCTTCCACGAACCTCCCAGCCTTAGACCACGCTACTCATCATGCTCAGCAGTGGGTCACCCTCGAGCTGGGACTAAGCTCCACCCAAGGCAAGGAATCCTAGTCTAGGCTGAGGTTACAGGGAAAACTGCACAGAATAACCGGGAGGATTCTTTCCAGGATGCCTTCTTATGCCCACTACTCATGGACTCTCATTCCCCACATGCATGTTCTTCCCGAGAGTATACACCTTCACAAGCACATTCCATCAGTGCTTCACCTCCCTTTCTGGGTCCCAGCAACAGGCCGGATCAGGAAGTCTTAGAGCTCTGTAGCTGGTGTTGGACTCTCTCTGGAAGAATATCACTTCCCAGCAGACTCCTTCACCTAGAAATAGCTTCTTACAGGCCTGACAGACTGCCTCTTCAACTAAGGGCCTTAAAAACCAATTATTCATCCCCTTCTGGCTCAATTACCGCATGGTGAGGATAACCACAACACAACCCCACTCAAGAAAATAGAAAACAACAACCTACAGATAGAACGGGAAACCATGAGGCTCCACACGAACATACAATGGTTCCCAAGCCACACATAGTCAAGCACTGCGTGACCACAACAATCCACTGGAAACACAGACATGGGTTTCCCAAAACTGGTGACAGACAAATGCTATAGCATAACAAGGATCAACAATTACAGGACATTTGGTTTTCCCCAACCAAAAATACAAGACAGACTCACGGCTCAGGTTTCAGGGATGCGTGAGGGTGTATAGAGATCCCACACAGAGACTTAATTGTTCAGGTAAGGATTCCCTAGAACAAACACTGAAACAGAGGTCGATCCTGGACACTCACGAGTTCAGACAGAGGATGGAGAATGGGAGGTCGAACACAGACTTGACGGTTTTGACAGAGGGTGTACCAGCTCCTCCAGAAATCAACACAGGCCTTTTTGGTTTTTCCCTGAGTTGTGTGAGGGTATTCTTGCAGAGGTCATATGGGATTTCCAGTTCAGACAGTCGACGGTAGAATGGAGGAGGAACCCCCCTCATGGCTCAACTCAACAGTTTTAACTGCATGCGCCTAGGTTGACACTTGTCACCCATGAAGCTCATTCCTTCCCATTTGGAAGTCACTCGTCCTTCCAAAGAAATTAGGATAAAACATCACATTTCACATGGCTTTTGGAATAATATTAAAATATTATTCCCAAGGAATTAAGCCCCTAGGCTCAACACTTAGCCTCTCTTCCCAACCTTCCAGCCCCCCAATCCCTTACCCACTCTTTGGAAGCATAGTCCCCCATCACTCATTTATCGTGGTCAGTCTACATGCAGTGGTGTTTAGATTTTTATTAATGTTTTGCATGATTACATATACAAAAGAAGGCTCCTGGCCTTAACACTTAGGCTCTCTGGCCTAATAACACATAAGCCCACCAGCTTATATAAACTTGTCTCACGAGCCTATAAAACATAATTACAATTCATAATGCAAGATTTATACTTCATAGACATGATTTACAACAGGGCTCGGCCTTGGGGACATTACAATCCCCTCCCCTTATTTTTGCACTGTCCTCAGTGAAACTTTACACTGCATCTGCAAGCTTTTCAAAATTTTCAAAAACATGCAGGTACTCTACCCGCATAACATCTTCATGCTCCGATGTCACATCCTCAGGACCGTACCAGGTCCACTGGACCTTTACAATCCCTATAGCTCGATTCCGGAGCTGTTTGTTTTTCCTGTCCAATATGCGCACAGGATACACTTGCAGGACACCTTCTTGTTCCACCTGAATCACATTCCAATCAATAACATGATTAGCATGTGGTATATATTTCTTAAGCAATGAAACATGAAACACATTATGTACAGTCATGGATGCAGGTAATGAAAGCATATATGCAACTGGCCCAATCCTTTCCAGGATTTCAATTGGACCACAAAATCTGGCTGCCAACTTGGCGCAACTTCCCAGCTTCAGGGAACTCCTCTTAGCTTTCACTTTCAGGAAAGCATGATCACCCACTTTGAACTCTCTGTGGGTTCTGTTCTTATCAGCATAATTTTTTTGCCTGTCCTGGGCAACTTTCAAATTCTGCTTAATTTTTATCATTTGGTCCTCCATCTCCTTGAGCAACTCTGGCCCAACTACTACTCTATCAGTTGGATTATCCCAGCTCACCGAAGTATTGCACTTTCTTCCATAAAGTGATTCAAATGGGCTCATCTTCAATGATGAACGATACCCATTGTTGTAGGCGAATTCTACCAAGTGCAGGTAGTCTTCCCATCTTGATGGTTTGTCCATCACATACATTCTCAGTATGTCTTATATTACTCTGTTCACCCTCTCTGTCTGTCCATCAGACTCAGGATGATAAGTTGTACTAAAGTTAAGATTCGTTCCGAATCCTTTGAACAATCCTTTCCAGAAATTTGAGGTGAATTTCGGGTCTCTGTCAGACACAATCGTTTTAAGAATTTTGTGCAATCGTGCCACTTCCTTCATGAAAGTGAGTAGTTTCCAGTGGAATAAAATGGGCAGCTTTTGTAATCTTGTCCACCACCACCATGATCGAATCATGCAACTTGGATGTTCTGGGCAATCCCATAATAAAATCCATCGTTACTACTTCCCACTTCCACTTAGGAATGGGTAAAGGTTGCAACAACCCTGTTGGGTGCCTATGCTCAACTTTAACTTTCTGGCACTCCATACATCTGGCGATGTATTCAATGATCTCTCTCTTCATACCCGGCCAAAATTAATGGCTCTTGACTGCTGCTATTGTTTTCTGATATCCAGGGTGCCCTGCATAAGGCACATTATGCATCTCTTGCAAAATCATCTGTTTCAAGCACTGAACATTGGGTACAAAAATTTTGTTCTTGTACAACAGTATTCCATCTGTTTCCAATTTATAAATTTCCATCTTCTGTGGCATCTTACCCTGCTATAGCTTGGCTACCAATTCTCTGTACTGCAGATCTACATTTGCAGCCTCCAGAATTCTTCTTTTAATATCAGTTTGATACATGCTAATGGTTGTAGCATGTAATTCATGCACCCTCCTACTGAGTGCATCAGCCACGTTATTCTCCTTTCCTTTGATATGCTTGATCTCAAAGTCGTATTCACACAGAAATTCCARCCACCTACTTTGTCTAGCGTTTAAGGTTGGTTGATCAAACAAATATTTCAGACCATTGTGGTCTGTTCTCAATTCAAATCTCCTTCCCATGAGGTAATGTCTCCATTTCCTCAGAGCGTGAACGATTGCTACCAACTCCAAATCGTGAGTGGCATAATTATTTTCGTTCTCTTTCATCTTCCTAGATTCATAACAGATTACAAATCCATTATGAATGAGAACTCCTCCCAACCCTTCTTTACACATATCTTTGCACACCACAAAATCCACATTTGGATCTGCAATCCTCAAGATTGGAGCGTTGGTACAGTTGCTTCAATCGCTAGAAACTTTTCTCACACTCTTCAGTCCACTGAAACTTTTTCTCCTTCCTTTGCAAGGAAGTGATAGGGTGAGCTATCTTTGAGAACCCTACGATAAACCCTATGTAATAGCCCGCTAGACCCATAAAGGATATAACTTCCACCACATTCCTTGGCGCTGACCATTCTCTGATGGCCTCAACCTTCTCAGGATCCACGGTGATCCCTTCTTCTGAAATAATGTGCCCCAAGTAATGGATCTGCCTTTGAAAAAATGAGCATTTTCTCAATTTGGCATACAAGTGGTGTTCTCTAAACACTTGTAGAACCATCCTCAGGTGTTTTTCATGCTCTTCATCTGACTTGGAATACACCAAAATGTCATCCAGGAAGACTATGACAAACTTGTCTAGATAGTCCTTGAATACACCATTCATCAAGCACATAAAAACAACAGGTTTGTTTGGCATCCCAAATGGTACCACTATGAACTCGTAATGACCATACCTTGTTCTAAAGGCCGTCTTGTTGATGTTTTCATCCTTTATTCTTACCTGGTGATATATCGATATGAGATCTATCTTCGAAAATATTTTCGCACCTTTCAACTGATCGAAAAGATCGTCAATCCTCGGCAGAGGATACTTGTTCTTGACATTTACTTTGTTCAATTGTCTGAAATCAATGCACAGCCTCAACTTCATTTCCTTCTTCTTCACGAACAAGACCGAGGCACCCCAAGGTGACACACTTGGGTGAATGTACCTCTTCTTTAGAAGCTCTTCAAGCTTCAATTGCAACTCTTTCAGCTCTGGTGTACTCATTCTATAAGGATCTTTCGACACTGGAGCTACTCCAGGCATCAAATTTATAGAGAAATTGATATCTCTCTTCGGAGGTAGTCTGGGTACCTCCTGAAATACATCTTCGAACTCTGTTAGTACCGCATGGTCTCCAATATTTGAGACTTCATCTCTGGATGCTTCCTCCACACGGGATGCAAACAATTGATAGCCTTTTCTGTAGCACCTCTTCAGCTGCATTACTGCGATTTATCTAACAGTAACAGCTCTAGGAATTCCTTGGACTGTTTTCTGATTTCACTCCTCATCCAAGCATGTAAATTCCTTGTTACAACAGTCCAGGAGGGCATGGTGTTGGTCCAACCAGTCCATCCCTATTAAACATTCATAAGAGCCTAAAGGCAGAATATTCAAATCAGCCTTCGTGCCCAATCCATTCATGTCTACAGGACAGGACTTGACTAACTCTATGACTTTCCTCTTGGTTCCTGTAGCTAGTTGCACTACCCAAGACTTTTCATGTTTGCTTATTATCAAATGCAAACTTTCTACCACTCTAGGGTCTATATAACTATGGCTAGCCCCTGAATCAACTAAAATAGTAAATGGTTGGTTGTTAATTATACCTTCCACTTCAATCATGTGTGCCTGAAATTCATCTTGCTTGTTATCCAGGGCTGCATAGATCCTTGGCATTCTACTACCCATGTCCTCCACTGTTTCATCTTGTTGAACATTATGGACAGCTCTTTCTTTGCCATTTTGATGGGGACAATCTTTGTACTTGTGGTTCTATTTACAACCCCAACACTGAATGGGCATCTGTCTCAGCCTTTGTTCTCCCACTTCAGCCATTCTCGGCTCTCTAAATGATGAATGTCCTTGAGGACTATTTCTGAAAAAGGGAGGTTTGTTTCCCTTCTGCCTCTAATCTTTCTTAAACTTCTTCTGGTCAACCCAAGCCTTCCGAAAGGTAGGCGTTTCTCTTTGTTGTTCAAATAAGCACTTCGCTCTTCTTATTGTTTCTTCCATAGTCTTAGGATCATCATATTGAATCTTATCCTCAATAGGAGGCGGTAATCCACTTAGGTACCTCTAAATCTTGACAGACTCATCTTTGATGAACGGAACATACTTTAGTAATTCCAAAAACTTTCGTTCATACTCATCAATGATCTTGTTGTCCATCTTGAGTTCAAAGAACTCTCTCATCTTTCTATCATAATATATTTTAGTTAAGTATTTCCTCTCGAAATACCTCTTGAATTCCTTCCATGTGATATCTTTCTCTCTAACGTGTTGCACCTGCACAAGATTATCCCACCACATGGATGATTTTCCTTTTAGTTGATACATCACAATTCTTCCTTCTGCATGAGAGGAATAATTCTGTAATTGGAAATATTTCCTCATGCCAAGCAACCATGTTTCGGCATCTTCCTCCTTATGTTCTCCATCAAACGTAGGAGGCTTAATATTATTCATCTCCCCTTTCAATTCATCCACTCCAGATCTTCGGTTCTTTCTGGTAGGAGATAGGATTTGCAAGATACCAGATATAATAAATATGCAGAACAGAAATAAAATGCTAGAAATGGTAGAATAACAGTAATATATCCAGCATAATCTATACAATAACACATAAATGATATAAGAAAAACAACAGAAATAGCACCTTGATTCAGAAAGAAATGTTCACAGGCCTCTCCGAGGGGGAAAAATCCAATCGAGCAGCACTCTCTTATAATAATCTCCAATATAGGGTTTTCATACCCTCGACCCTTATTTATACTAAATATGTCTATCAAGAGAAGCATATAGAGGAAGATCCTTCTAGAAGCGGAAGCTTCTATTAGGTCTTCTTACATCCGCCTTATTCTATTTTATTGAAAGGCCTTATTAATATTGACCTTTATTACATTCAAATATATTGATCTACCTATGTGTAGGTTAGGACCCTAACATGTCCGCCCCCTTAAAAATAGCCTTGTCCTCAAGGCTTGAGATGTGGAAACTGCTGCAGAATGGTAGTTGGTTCCCAAGTGGCATCTGCTGGAGTCGTATCTTTCCACTAGAATAGCACTTCCTTGATGGTTCTTTGACGCAGGTGACGTTCACGCTGGTCCAAAACTGGTTCTAGCTGTAGCCAAATGGATCCTTCTTTAGCTAACTCGAGAAGGTTGGTTTGAATTTGGCACCTAGTTCCAATCACCTTCTTTAAGCATGAAACATGAAAAACAGGATGTAGCTTCGACTGACTGGGAAGAGCTAACAGATATGCGACTTGTCCCACACGCTTGAGAACTGTATAAGGACCATAAAATTTGGGCACTAGCGTCTAACAATGCTCGGACTTGAGGGAAGTTTGCTTGTATGGTTGCAATCGCAGAAACTCCTGATCCCCTTCTACAAATTGACGTTCAGAGTGACCTTGATCTGCTGGTTGCTTCATGCGATTATGTGCCATGATCAAGTTCTCTTTAAGGGTACGAAGAATATCCTCTCGAACTATAAGTGTTTGGTCAACCGCCTGGACCTTCAAGGTACCCGGTAAGTATGAGAGAAATGAAGGTGGCTTCTGTCCATATACCGCTTCAAAAGGAGTCATGCAAGTAGCTATATGGTAGGAAGTGTTGTACCACCATTCAGCTAGGGGTAGACATTGAGCCCACTAATGTTGTTTTTCAGAGGAAAAACACCTCAGATATGTTTCCAAACACTTGTTGAAAACTTCCATTTGATCATTAGTCTGGGGATGATAAGCTGTGATGAGATGCAATTGGGTGCCCTGTAGCTTAAACAGTTCTTGCCAAAAATTGCTTGTGAAAGTTGGGTCATGATCAGAAACAATAGAGTGCGGCATGCCATGAAGCTTGAAGACCTGGTCCATGAAAAGTTGAGCCACCGTGGATCCAGTAAATGGGTGTTGAAGAGCGCAGAAATGAGAATACTTGGAAAGGCGATCCACAACCACCATTATGACTGATTTATTCTTTGATTTGGGTAAGCCGGTAATAAAGTCCATAGAGATATCCTTCCAAATAGCAAGTGGAATTGGAAGTGGTTGTAGTGTGCCCGGAGATTTGACTGTTTCTCCCTTGTTGCATTGACACACCTCACATTCAGTGACAAAATTATGGATGTCTTGTTTCATACCATCCTAGAAAAAAGAACGTTTGACCCTGTCATATGTTTTGGTGAACCCTGAGTGCCCTGTTGTGGGTGTAGCATGAAGCTCAGAAAGTATCGTGGATTTAAGCTTTGATTGTTTACTTAAATACAAACGGCCTTTGTATAAAAGCTCTCCTAGAGCCAAGAGTACCCTGGGAGAGTCGGGGCCTTGGTCTGCAATTGCTAGATCAGATGTGAACTTTTGGGATCTTGAAGCCATTCCTGGCACACAGTTTGGAGCCAATCGGGTACAATGAAGGAAAGAGAAAAAAGGGATCCTTCTTCTTCATATTTTCAGGACAGTGCATCTGCCACTACATTGTCTTTATCCTTCTTGTAAATGATCTCATAATCATAACCAAAGAGATTAGTCACCCATTTTTGTTGCTCCTGGGAGGAAATGCGTTGTTCCAGAAATTACTTGAGGATTTGATGGTCATTCTTAATTTGGAAGCGTTGCCCCAAGAGATAAGGGCGCCAAAGATCAACGGCATGCAGAATAGCCAACATTTCCTTTTCATAAATGGGTTTGCCCAGATTCCTTTCAGACAATTGCTTGCTGGTGAAGGCCAAAGGTTGACCCTCTTGCATAAGGACAGTGTCAATTCCTTTCCCTGAGGCATCACATTCCAACACAAAGGTCTTTGTGAAATCAGGAAGGGCTAGAACCGGAGTGGTGCACATGGTCGTCTTCAAGGTTTGAAAAGCTTGAGCAGTGACTGGAGTCCAAGTGAAAGAGTTCTTTTTGAGGAGAGCAGTGAGAGGTGATGCAATCTTTCCGTAGTTCTTAACAAACTTGCGATACTACCCTGTTAAGCCCAGAAATCCACGCAAGACTTTGAGAGTCTTTGGGTGCATGCAGTCTTGCATAGCTTCAATCTTTTTCGAATCCACCCTGATGCCATCCTTGCCAACCAGATGACCCAAGTATTCTACTTCTGAGGCACCAAAAGCACATTTAGACTGTTTCAAGAAAAGTTGGTGCTGGGAGAGGAGATGGAGAACTTGATCCACATGAGTAACATGGTCTGTCCAGGTTTTTCTATAGATGAGGATATCATCAAATAAAACTAAGACAAAATGACAGAGAAAGGGACGGAAGACATGATTCATGAAGCTTTGGAAGGTGGAGGGGGCATTACACAAGCCAAAGGGCATGACCAAAAACTCATAGTGGCCCTCATGAGTGAAAAAGGTCGTCTTGGGAATGTATGCCTCTTTCATATGTATCTGGTGATAGCCCGAGCGAATATCAAGTTTAGTAAAGAATTGGGTGCCACTCAATTCATCCAGGAGGTCATCAATGACAAGAATGGGAAATTTGTCTTTAATGGTCAGTTTGTTGAGGGCACGGAATTCAGGACACATTCTCCAAGAACCTTCTTTCTTCAGGACCATGACTGCAGGAGAAGAGTAAGGGCTCGTACTAGGGCGGATAACACCTGCATTAAGGAGTTCTTGGACCATTTTCTCAATTTCATTTTTTTGTGAAAAGGGGTGGCGATATGGACGGATATTGGGAGGAAGGATTCCAGGTACAAGGGGGATGGAATGATCATGAACACCATGGGAAGGAGGAAGTCCTTGGGGAGTGGAAAATACCATTTGATGTTTAGAAAGGAGAGCTTGGAGGTCATGCGGCACCGGGGGTGTCTCTGTTGCTTGTATGGCATGGAGTTGGGCAATGACACCAGAATGATGTCCTTCCGATGCTTGATGTAATTGATTAACTTGAGGGTTTGGGGAGCATAAAATCCAATGAGAACATTGAGGGAAATGACGGGTTCTACTTCGGGAGGGTCTGAGGGAGGGGTTATGTCAGTTATTTCAGGTGACTCAGACAAAAGTAGAGTTTCAACATCCTCTTCTGAAATATCCTCAGAGATGGCCATAAAAATATTTTGTTCCTTACACTTGTGGCCCAGGAAATATTTTTCATCACAATTATAACAAAAGCCTTTGAGTTGGCATTCAACCATTTCATCCCTGGTCAATTTTTGGATCTTTAATGGGGCGGAGGGAGTAGTGGGAGTGACGGGTTTAGGGAAAGGGATAAAGGAGGGTTTTCGGTTTTGAGATTATACAACCTATTGTGCTTCTTTAGCTCTTTTAGTAGCCTCCACCCAACTCAAGGGTCGAGCCATGATGACATGGGCCCGAATCTCCTCCTTGAGGCCATTGATAAAACACTCTCGAAAGAAAGCATCAGTCATGCCCTCTGTTCGAAAAGCCAGGCGCTCAAAGGTAGCTATGAAGTCTTATACTGTTCTAGATTGTTTCAACTTTGTCAAATGGCCCAAATGGTTGGTGTCCGTGTCAAAGCATTCATAAAGCTCAGTCACAAATTGGGTCCAAGAAATATACCCTTGACGGGAAGTTTTTCTCCATTGCCACCATTGCCAACGTTCTTGATCTAGATGGAGAACACCATACCGGAGTTTGGCCAAGTCATCTGTGATGTCGTATAAAGAGAAATAATGTTCCATTTGGGTTACCCAACCAGTGGGGTCCAAGCCATCAAATTTGGTCACATCCACCCGCGGAAGGCATAGGTCACGTTGAAAGTGATGGTGCTGAAAGGTATGGGAATGGGAGGAATGTTCGCCTTAGGTATTTGGAGGTGCTTCAGAGAAATGGTCATTTGTAGGGATCTTCAGTTTGGTGCAGAGGGATGCAAAGACAGATTCAAGCTGGATGGTCAGTTCTTGTTTGACTTCCTCCATTGAGGATTGCATGGTTGTATTTATGGTTGTATTGATCGATGAATCGATGGAGGCAATAGTAGCACTGAGTTGTTTCACTTCTTTTTGGGTCTCGAGGAAACCAGATTGCAAGGTGTTGAAGCGAGTTTCCAGATCGTAGCTATGGGTATGGGCCATGAGGATGGGTGAACTGAAAAGGGGCGGGTGGGGTCAAACATTTTGCCAAAAAATGATATGGATGAATGTGATAAGGGCAGAGAGATGAATCCAATGGAATAGGTCTCAAATAATGGTGAAAAAAATTCCAGACTTTTTTTTTTGTTTACACCTGTGGAGTTATACTCCGGTCTGAAGAATACTACAGTGATGAAATCCCAAAATGCTTAACCATAAAGAAATTTGTATTTACTTGGCAACCTAAACACAGTTGCGCGGCAATAGATCTAGTCTGTTTTAATTTGTTTATGTTTCTATCCCCCAAGGGTTAGGTATTCAAGGGTTCTATAGACAAGGGTTATCCCTGTGCTATATCTCTTTGATATACGTGCAGGGTCCAACAGTAGTACTCGGCCCAATATCTCAGGGCACTAACTAAGGAGGATAGACCATACCCTTAGCCGTACTACCCGACTACCCAGGTACTAGAGAGTATCTTCCCAAGTGTTGTTCTTGGTGAAACTATAGCAGCTCGGCGGTCGATAGGTTTTACATAAAGAGGGCTTCAAGAAATCTAGGTCGATCCGTACACAGGTGTTGTCTGATGTGCTACCACTCAAGGGGGTACCAACAAGGGTTACAAGGGTGTCCAACAGATGTGCGCTTAAGAACCACTTGTATTTCCTGCGTGTATGAATCCCTCAACTGCGGGTTTATGCGTGTAACGATAGATATCTATGGCTTAAAGACGCTGGAATACGTCTCTACCCTGGAAAAAAAAATCCCACAATTTCTGCCAAGGAAAGTGATCTGATACCACTTGCAAGATACCAGATATAATAAATATGCAGAACATAAATAAAATGCTAGAAATGGCAGAATAACAGTAATATATCCAGCATAATCTCCGCAATAACACAGAAATGATATAATAACAAAAATAGAAATAACACTTTGATTCAGAAAGCAATGTTCACAGGCCTCTTCGAGGGGGCAACCTCCAATCGAGCAGCGCTCTGTTACAATAATCTCCAAGCTAGGGTTTTCATACCCTCGACCCTTATTTATACTAAATATGTCTATCAAGAGAAGCATCTAGAGGAAGATCCTTCTAGAAGCGGAAGCTTCTATTAGGTCTTCTTACATCCTCCTTATTCTATTTTATTGAAAGTCCTTATTAATATTGACCTTTATTACATCCGAATATATTGATCTAACTATGTGTGGGTTAGGACCCTAACAGGCTTGAACTACTATGTGCTTCCCTACTAGAATGCTTTGGGGAGTGACAACGATGTCTGTTGACACTCCTTGATCTTCTTTTCCTCTCAGGGGTCCTGCGACTCTCTGTTTTTCTTGAGTCGCTCTCCTTTTCCAATTTCTTTTCTATTCTTTTCAGACTCTTCAACATCCTTAAGTTGAATTGACCCTGCCTATCCCTAACTTTCATGAGATTTCGGCTATCATCTGGGCAAGCCTGGGCATCTTTCTGCAATCTTTCAATGATTTTCATCATATGCCCTTCCTTATCTAATTCTCTTCCGTGCCCATTGGAGTTCGATCCTTCGAATCCCAAGTTGACATCCCTTCCTTCTCTTTCATTCTCTGAATTGGAGGCAATCAGCACCTCTTCCATTTCTATAATCAGCGTCAATTCGCGACTATCCTGACACTCGTTGAACTCTACACACACAACGTGTAGTCAACCGAAGTTTGTTAGGCCTTAAACCCTTAATAAAACTACAACATTCATAAACCAACGCAAATAAGAAAACGTTTCGATTCCACAAATTTTCTAAGCTCTGTTTGGCTCTACAATTTCCGGCGATAGCCCTCGTTTTCTTAGTCCCCAACCCATGCGTTCACGAGTCGTGATCAAACACTAAACTACTAGGTGCTACAAGGCTCTCCAAACGAAACATCGGGTTTCAGGATTTCGGGGCTTTGGGGTTTCCGGTTTCAGGGTTTTGGTCCCGAAGGTTCTTGCACTCACTTCCCTCTCCAACTCTCGACTTCCAAAAAATTGATTTCCTTACCCTCCAGGCCCACAGCACAGCTTTCTCCCACCAAGGTAGTGACACATGGTGTCCTTAAGAAGGTCCACCTCACTCCCAGTGATGTCAGGGGGCCCCACTACTTTTACTTTTCATTTCGGAGTTTTGGGCATCAGGAGTTTGTGCATCTACACATCTCGAACTTTTGTTTGCCGAAATTCTGAAATTACGGTCTATTCATCTACTTGATCCAACGGTCAAGTTCCTCTCCTATGATCTACGGTGTAGATCATTTTGGGATTTCGGGGTTTTGTGTTTTCGGTAACCGGGAGTTCATGATGCAGCGACTCCAACCTCTTGTCACTTCAATCCCTAAATTCTGATACACGAGTTCTTGTACGATATGTAACGATCCTCGATGATTTGGATCTAACGGTCCAGATCTTTTCAGAGTTTCGTGAACCGAGTTCACAATGCAGTGACTCCAAATCTCTTGTCGCTTCAATCCCTGAATTCCGATATGGAGATTCATGTATGAGATCAATGGCTGTGAGCCTCCCCTGATTCAACGGTCCAGATCTCTCCTATGCTTACACCTATCAAAGCTCTTCATCCCTAACTTCCTCTCTAGTTGGTTGGATCTGACGGCTCACAAGATTTCGGCACTTCTTCATGGAAGCGCTGCACCGTCCGATTCTACCCTTGTTAATCCCTTTCGCGATTCGGGACTTGGAGTGACCAAGAATTTTGCTTGCGCTCCAAGTTCACGATCCCTGAATTCATGAAATGATCCAACGATTCAAACCAACCATGATCAATGACCCACGCTTATTCTGGATCCTAGGGTGGCGAGTTTCTACACAGAGAATTCTGACCATCCAACTCTGCTTCTCAAGGACTTCTGGCCAATGACTTGGTACCCTCCTTATGAACCTTCATCTTCTTGATCCAACACTTTTGGTGTGGAGTTCTCTCTATCCCTATGGCCATATACCACACCGGTTGCAATTTTACAACAAGGCTCGGCCTTGGGGACATTACAAAGCATTTAAAAGATCCTAAGCATGTCCTAGCAACTAGAATTATTGATGATATTTCGAGGTTGTACAAATATGAAAACTTTGGGTCATCATATTTTCTATCAATTTTTGTTTCTCATAGTGATGACTTGAAAAAGATTTGGCATGAGTGGTTTGGTCATCTAAACTATTTTTCATTGCAACAACTATGTAATAAACATATGGTGATTGGTATTTGTCTCGTATGTTGCATAGGTGTTGTTTGTTTGAGTAGTGTTCTTGGCAAACATCATCAGGATATTTTTGTCAAACATGCCTCTTGGCATGCCTTGGCCCCTTTGTAGCTTGTTCACAATAATTTGTGTGGTCCACTTTCTTATCCTTGTTTCTCT
>ML784418.1:858375-869775 GCA_009831015.1 Picea engelmannii
TCATCCACATATTCCTACACATTACAAAGCTCACACATAATTGAGATATATATGAAAACATGTATATTTTCTAATATTTAATCATAAATTCACTTTTAATACTAAAATGAATAAAGTGGAAAATAATAATGTGAAACCCAAATCTATTTATGAAAATGATATGATGAAGGTTTAATTGGGTGATGAAATGTAAGGAATAGTGAAGGGAAAGGTGGATGAAAATACGACATTTCTGAGTCCCAACACTGCTCACCTTCCTCTAGATGAGTCCATTGAATATGAATCATCACCAACACCACAACTTCCCATATGGGTTTGTTTAACATGAGAAACAATTGGTGATATTGCTAGTTATCCTAGAGATAATTGTTGGACATGTTCACAATTCTAGTGCGCCTCTTATATTTTGGCTCAAGTTTCAGAGACTCATGATCCAAGAACATTTTTAGAAGCTTTTGGACATCCATATTGTGACACAACAATGAATGAATAATATCATTCCTTAATGGAAAATGATACTTGGGATCTTGTACCTCTTCTGAAAGGAAGAAAACTTGCCAGATGTAAATGGGTGTATAGAACTAAGTATGCATCAGATGGAAGTGTCAAAAGACACAAGTCCTAGTTAATTACTAAAGGATTCTCTTAAGTTGAAGGAATTGACTATAATGAAACATTTCCCCCCATAGACAAAATAAATTCCATCCACCTTGTTCTATCCCTTGTTTCCTCACATAAATGGGAGGTCCATCAAATGGATGTTAAATCGTCCTTCTTACATGGGGATTTTGTAAGAATAAATATGAATAATATCATTCCTTAATGGAAAATGATACTTGGGATCTTGTACCTCTTCTGAAAGGAAGAAAACTTGTCAGATGTAAATGGGTGTACAGAACTAAGTATGCATCAGATGGAAGTGTTGAAAGACACAAGTCCTAGTTAATTACCAAAGGATTCTCTTAAGTTGAAGGAATTGACTATAATGAAACATTTCCCCCCATAGCCAAAATAAATTCCATCCACCTTGTTCTATCCCTTGTTGCCTCACATAAATGGGAGGTCCATCAGATGGATGTTAAATCTTCCTTCTTACATGGGGATTTTGTAAGAAGAAATATACATGGAACAACCTCTTGGATATGTCCAATGTCTCTATCTTTTTTTGTCGCCTCAAGAAATATCTTTATGGTATTAACAAATCTCCTCAAGCTTGGTATGCCAAAATTGATAGCTTTCTTCTTGACACTAGCTTTCCTAGATGTCATTATGGCCCTAATGTCTATACCAAGAAAGTAGGAAGCCATCTCATAATACTTTTTCTTTATGTTGATGACATTATCCTCACTGGTAGTGATGCTAAAATTTTAACCCATGTGAAAATCATCCTTAAAAAGAAGTTTGAAATGATAGGCTTGGGCTATTTGCATTATTTCCTTGGCCTCCAAGTTTTAAAAACCAAGGAATTTTTCATTTCAGTATGGACTCAAACTTGTTGCCACTTTTACTAGTCCTAAAGGTGATGCCACTTTGTACCATTGATTAGATGGTATCCTCTTATATTTGACTCATAATATTTCCTTTGTTGTTGGTCTTCTTTCCTAGTATATGAAAACACCCCATGAAACCCATTGGAAAGAATAAAAAATGATACTTCGGTATGTTCATGATACAGATCAGTTTGGGATACATTATGATTCATGGGGACTCATTTATTGGTTGGTTTCACTGATTCAAATTAGACAAGTGACCCTGATGATCAAAATTCTATTGCAGATTATGTTTTCAACCTTGGTTTTGCACCTATCACTTGGGCTTGTAAGAAACAACAAACTATTGCTCTTTCTTTAGGAGAAGTATAGTAATGAGCAATGGTTAATGCAAGTCAAGAATCCTTGTCACTTTGATAGATCCTTTCATAGTTTGAATTCCAACAACATCATATGACCACCCTCTGGTGTGATAATCAGAGTGCCATCAAGCTCGCAAAATATAAAATTCAACATCAGTGCAGAAAACACATCGAACTACACATGAACTTCATCAAAAATATCATTCATGATAGAGTTATTGAAGTGTTATTTTTCCCTACAGAAGATCAAGTTATAAACATTTTCACAAAGTCTCTTATAGAAGAAAAGTTTTCTAAACTTTTATCTATGTTGAGTTCAAGAAGTTGTCATTAAGGGGGGATAAGTTATAACACTTCCTTCCTTCTCCTATTATGTCTCCTTTGTAAATCCTTCAATCATATCCCAAGTTTTTATTAAGGGGGGGTTTAGGATATTTATACACTTAGGAGTTAGTTAAGATCAACTTTCTCTAAAGTGTCTTTAGGTAAAAGTGTGTTTCTTAGTGTGTTTATTTAGTATGAATTTTTAGTTATATAATCTAAAGGTCATTATATGTTCTAGACATAGAGTGATATGACAACTCATATTCTCCTTGATCTTAAAAACTACATTGATCTGTGACTTAACACCTAATTGGTCCATGATATCTATCTAAAAATACTGAGGGTCATTTGTTGATGATCGATTGTCAGAAACTCTCTTGTAAAATATTTTTCTTTTGCATTAATATATTTTTTAAGTGGCCATGTTGGCTAGGGTCATGGATTGTTTCCCTCTTCGAGGGTTTTAACCACGTAAAAACATTGGTCTGTTGATATTTGATCTGGTTATGTGAGTGGTTACTGAAGATGTTCATCTTGTGTTGGAATACCCTCTGTTATGTCGAACAAAAATTTGTAACCAAATCGAGTCCTCCATGATGTAGTTAGAGGAACACCAAAGATGGAAGGACATGATACTATTAGAAGGGTCTTCTCTAGGTTTTCCTTCAAACTCATGGTTGTTGGAAGGAAATTTGATTGGCATAGGGGGGAAAGTGGTGTCATGACATATGGGGTCATTAATCAACTAATTGAGGTCAAGTAGGTTAAACCTCGCCATGAAAGGAACATAAGGTTAAGTGGTGGTTTGATTAGCATTAGTTCATGGGTTGGATCTAGCCACTGTGAAAGTAGGAGATGAAGGACCTAAGGGTGGTGTGGAACCAAGATTGGATGGACCAATAAATCTCAAAGGAGAAGGGGGTTCTGAGTTAGATGAGATAGAACTTGAGGGAAGGTTCTGGTGAGAGGTCTTATTGTGACGATCAAAGAGTATTATACATTGGATGTGGAACTCAAGTAAAAGGTATTGTAGCCTACGAGACTATTTCCTATGGGGAGCTACGTTGTCCAAAGAGGAGTATATCTCACTTGTGCAAAACTAATCAAAAGTTGGGATTAAATTATTTTTCGGTTATAGGTTAATTTTATGTCTGAGATTAATGGATTGAACCAATATTAAAAATTAGGTGTTCTTTGTGTGTTGGTGGTTGTGTGACAAACTAACTATTGAAATTAAAATGATGAAAAAAAAATGAAAAAAAAATACTTGAATGAAATTTTGACAAATGCAAGTAAATAAACCAAAGTACTAGGTGTTGACTTCTCTTTTGATTTAAACAGAAATTACTCCCATACAAACTCAAAAATATGAAACAACAAACTCTTTCCCAAATGATGCACTCAAATTTGTAAGGAAAATCCCTAGTGGAAAGTAAACATTAGGGTCCTAGGTGGCCTTTTATTTTCACTAAGGGATGGCATACAAATCTAAAATACAAAGGTATTATTATAATAACAAAATAATGCAGCTTATGGTTATAATGAATGGCAAGCAAACTAAGCAATGAAACCTAGCTCAAATTCCATAACCTATATGCTCTTTTCTTTTCTTTTTTCAATATAAAATGGTATGAAATTCAAATGGAATGAACCAACAGATATGTACAACCACTGAAAGAAAAATATACAACATGTTTATGGGGTGAAAAGTATTGAAACCCCCTTGGGGTTTGTTCCTCCATCCCTTGGATTTGAGAGGGTTTTTAATCCTAACAATAGACTAACAAAGAAATGGGTGCCTACATGCCTTGAAAAGTAGGTAAAACAATCTAAAAATATATGAGAAACTAAAAAAAACAAAATGAAAATTTGGCAAGTGCAGAAAAGTACTTAGAAAAGTGCATTGACTAGTGTAGAAATAGTGGGGGTTTCCTTCATTGACCAACACAGATATTTCTCCAAAAAATTGCATGGACCAATGCACTAATTTCCCACAAAAAGTGTGTTCGTGCCTAGGGATTAATCTAAATTTGTGGCCTCATCTTCCAAGGGTTCCTGAGTGGTTTTCCTACACTTATAAACTATGGAGTAAAACAGAAAGACACATAATGTTAAAAACCCTCAAAAAATTCATTAAAACCAAATAAAAATGGTAAAAATAACCATTTACTACATGCCCACAACCAAGGAACTTGAGATTGGCTCAAATCCCCAGTGTAATAGCCATTATGTTGGTGTGAATTTGAAGAAATGGTGAGCAAATTAGAAAATGTTGTGGTTGTAACAAAGATACAGAAAAATGGGGTTAGAAAAACAAAAACCCTATTTTTCTATGAAAGAAATCTATTCTAATATCTCTTCTATTCAGTAAGAATAAAATACATGCAAAAGAAAATAGACATGAACAATAATACATCCAAAGAATAAATAAAATACCATACTTAATGAACATGGAATATATGAATATGTTTGTGGAGATGTCTCTTGAATACCTAGATCCTTTGGCCACCTCCCCTTGGGAGGGTTATTTTCTTTCAAAAGTGTGTGGTTGTGTTTGTTGCTCCTTTCCTCTTCTAGTTGTAGATGGTTGTTGTAGTTATGGAACTAGGGAAAATGCTACAATGAGGGAAAATGAGAGAAAAATGAGAGTGAGAGGGGGGGAAATGGATAGAGGATAACATGTGTGTAATGCATACTCTTAATGCATCTAACCATGAAAATGGAGAAAACCTATTGAATTTATAAGAAAAAACAATGGTTATCTTTGATAGGGTTAAAATAATAAAACATGACTATTTGACCAAGTCAAGTTTAACCATTACTTCATTATTTTGGTTTTTTGATAAATTCAAGAGGAAAAAGTCATAAAAGTGTTTTATAACTTTTATTAAATGAAAATAACTTTAGGAAAAGTGGTTTCCTAAGTTATTTTAGTGGGAATGACGAAAAGTGGGTGCAAACATGGATACCCATACTATACATGGTGTATTTCGGTAAGCCTAGCAATTTGGTGTAGATGAGCAACTTTTGGGTGATAATAATGTAAGTGACTAATAAAAAAATAGTTAGATAAAAATTAAATAGGGAAGTTGCATTGTAATGGTAACTTAACTACTTAGTCATTGACATAAAATGGTATCAACCCCATTATGTCAAATGACTTCTTTGTAGTAAACCATATGTTTTAGATGAGTCCAGAGTCCATTTCTTCATGTCTAAATATTTCTTACTTGAGTCCATATCTTTGATCTTTTATGTTTAGAAAAATAATATGGTATCATATCAGGAAGATCTAGAATTTGACTTGATCCAAATTTGAAGTATTTGTTGAATCTCAGTTTGTTCATTTTTTTTAAAGCATATTAAAAAGTTATGGAATTTTTTTGAAGGAATTCATAGTATGAAATACCAATTATGAAATACATGTCCTGATTAGAAGGCCCTCTCCCTGTCGGTATTTATTCTATTTCTCACCTTCTCCAAGAACAAATATTCACACTAAATTTCCTCGCTAAGGGAAATATCTAAGAAAGCCCCACCAACCACAACCTCATGGTCTCATGGTTTCCCAGTCTCACCCACCAACCACAGGAAGGAAACCACAACATGACTATCTCAAATCGGATAATAATTATATAAGAAGGAGGATGACATCAACAACCAGAGAGAACTTCCTCAACATTTTGGTTAAGACGAAGAACTATTATTCATAGTCATAGCCATTATGACCCCACTAAAGGTTGAGCATCCAAAGCACCTATGAGCTAATTTTGAAAGGTTTCATTATTATAATCCTTAAGATGAAATCCACATAAGTGATTTTTTTATGTTGTGTTTGGGCAATTGTTTGGTTTGAAAATACATTATATGAATTTGATCCCTTTTTGTTTTGTCCCTCCACCCTCAATATTTTCTTCTTTAAAAATAAAAATTAATTAAAACAAAAGTACACTTTAATTCCATGGTGAATAAGTGCATTTACGAGATGGATAATCCATAGGCCTATCATTTATGGATCAAAAACACTTATAATATGCATTCACGAATTGATTACATACGTTTCATGTTGGATTACTGAGAGGGGGGCTGAATCAGTAATAGAGCAATTTAATCATTTTTAACCATATAATCCAAGTGTTATATCAATGTATCATTATCATCCAATAATTGCAGAGTAAATAAGAAAAGAACAAATGAACAATCATACACATACATAGTACACCAGTGTTTTACGTGGAAACCCAAAGTAGGAGAAAACCACGGAATGATTTTTCTTATATATCTTGAAGAATTACATTCATTGGAAGCACCAAATTCCTTTGTTTTCCAGCTGCAACTAGAAAGAGGCTCCAACCCCCTAGTTTCTCAGGCTACAATCTGAGGGAAGCTCCAACTCCCCAATTTTCTGGCTACATCTAGAAGGAGGCTACAACCCCCTAAGTTCTCCGGCTACAACCGGAACGTGGCTACAACCACCTATTCTTGCCCCATCCAACCACCCTAAAATAGAAGTAGAATGATGGAACCATTGTCACACTATCACTGTGATATCTACCACTGTACAACTGTATCAATCTATACCACTAACCTGCATCTAGCCTATACAATTGCCCTGTAATCAATATGTACCTGAACTGAACATGTATCAACAAAATACAACAGGTACGCGACTTGTAGTGTTGCAGCACACGTATGTATGTGCTCTATAAGTTATGCAGCCCGTGTATGTACGTGATCAAACTGTTATGCAGCTTGTGTATGCCTTCTGAAAACTAGGGTTTTATTTCTCTTGAAAACTTCTCACCCTCTGTAACTTTTTCACATATATCTATAACTTGTCACTGTATCCAGATTGTAACGGTATCATGTGCATGCATCCTCATACATAACCTTTACCCAAAGCATATATATATATATATATATATATATATATATATATATATATATATATCTAGTCATGTGCCATATAGGTGTGTGTAATCATGAACAATTATAATAACCCTCACATGATCTAGTCATCAAACCCTTTGTTGGTCACTATAATTGTTTAATTAATTTCAAACAATCAAGTGCTACATGAATTGTCAACCCAGGGAAGTCTGTTTATTTCAAAGGTAACCACGCACTATATTTGCTCAATTCCAAAAGCAGCCTAGAGTTGTAGTAAAGGAAACTATATTAATCACACATGCCTTGAATAAACTGAAGTTTTGACTTGAATCACAGGAAAGCAACCTACCTATTGCAGAGCTTTTAAAGATTAATCTAAAGAATCTTGGATTACATTAAAATAACAACTGCAACAGGAAAGAACCACTATTTTTTAACCAGAGAACAAGACCCTTATTCCCAAGAAGGAACTCCAACACCTCGTTTCTGATTAACACACCTTTATGAAAACATTAATGCATAGAAGACTCACTCTATCTACAGAGAACATGACCCTTAATCCCTTCCATCAAGCAGGAACCTTTAGTACCAGTCTCTGATTAGCATACTCATGAGAATAACGGAAGCTGATTACTTTTTAACAGAGAACAGAACCCTTAATCCCTTTCATTAAGCAGGAACCCTTAGCTCTAGTCTCTGATTGCACACTCAGGGAAAATAACTGGAAGCTGACTACTTCTAACAGAGAACAGAACCCTTAATCCCTTTCATTAAGCAGGAACCCTTAGCTCTAGTCTCTGATTGAACACTCAGGGAAAATAACTGGAAGCTGATTACTTCTAACAGAGAACAAAACCCTTAATCCCTTTCATTAAGCAGGAACCCTTAGCTCTAGTCTCTGATTAGCAGAACCTCATAAATTCGTCACACAAGATTGCTAATTGAAATGATTATGAACTTCGTGAAAACAATGTAACATTCAATAAAACAAAGTTCTTAACAAGACAGAGTTCAGTAGTGTTTCAGCAAAGCAGAATTCATTAACAAAAGTCAATCAAGGCTTAAACAGAAATTACACTAACACACACTATAAAACTAATGGGTGAATCTTGTGAAGAAGGTGGGCCCTACCTTCTCACAAGATTCCCCTGAGACGTAAAAGCTAGAAAAGGATGCTCAAAACAGTATTTTATTCATCTATCAATGAATCATATTACAATCTCGAAAATGAAGTACGTCCTCCTCTCTGAAGCTTTCTTAATACAAAAAACTTGGATTCTTTTGAATGGTGATTTCCTCTTATTTAAAGAGGGAATCCCTTCGATACAATTGATCAAAACATTACAGATGTATATCTCAGTCCTATTCTTAGTCAGATCGACTTTCTAAACCAGAATAGGATGTCCTAGTCTCGCGCAACAGAATGTTATTACAAGTGCTGAATGAGGTGTTGTTGTTACGGCTGGAGTAACAGTTCTTTCTCGTTGTTTCTGATGTTGTTTCAGCACCGCAAATCGTGGGTTGTTTCAGCCATGAGATTTGTGCTCTTGACTGTTTCAGCATTCTCATGTAGGAGCGATGGTTGGTGCTTAGCTCATGGTGCAACTGTTGTAGAGTTATTGTTGATCGCTGACTGTGTAATGGCTTCCTTTGTGTTTCAGCATCGTGACCATGAACTCAGCATCGTCGATTCTGTGTTTCAGCATCTGCGACCCTGGACTGTGTAACATCTTTGTGTTTCAGCATCTGCGACCTTGGACTGTGTGACAGCTCTGTGTTTCAGCATCTGCGACCCTGGACTGTGTAACAGCTTTGTGTTTCAGCATCTGCGACCCTGGACTGTGTAACAGCTTCTGTGAATTGTTGTTTCGGCAACAGGCCTCAAATGCTAATCTGTAGTTTGAACTGTTTCATCACTTATACATTTCTAATCAATAGTTAAGTACGAGAGTGATGTAAAATATTATGCAAAACATATTAAACGTATAGTAATGAGAAGGGACGTTGTATACCTTTGGAATTTTCAGATAAAGTGATGATATGAGTTCAAATGTGAGTGAACAAGAGTGTAATAGTGGCAAAAATTATGGGCAAAAAGGTGCATTGTGTGGTCCTAACACCCTTTATGATATTCAACCTCTCAATACATCAACCACTTCACAAATACAAGCTCTCAACCATGTGCCACAAAATACCTTATCCATATGCCAAGAAATACAAGATGTCCCTCAACAAGAAGTATCAATGATAAATATACCAGCATTGTATTTCTGTAGATCTGACTTATGCAAAGGATCCCATGCAGCCACTAGTCTCTCTAGGGAGAATCCTCAAATCTCTATAACCATTTCTCATGCATACATCAAAATCCAACTATTCATAGAAATAAGACATACCTTTTGAACCAATGGATAGATCTGATGTATCTGAGCACTGTAGACCTTCTAGGGAGCTTGATCTCAGAATATAGAACCTCCTCATCTTCATCTTCTCAAGTTTCCATGGTTATACCAACATGTACGCACCCTAATACACTGACAACCCACGTATGCCTCAGTGTGTACGCACCCCTAATACACTGTCAGCCCGCGTACGCCTCAGAAAATAGGGTTTTTTTGGTATTCGCTATAATTCTGAGAATTTCGCCATCAACCCTTCGTACTACCTCAGACTTTCGCAACTTCATATGTATCAATGAGTACTTGCGATAAGCCTCATGCAACAAAAGATATTCAATGTGTTCAAGTGTGATTAAATGAGAGAGCCTTGCATCTTATTTATACTTTCATGTAGCATTCCACTTTCCTTGTTTTAGGGAGTTATCCATTAACTTTATTATTTAAATAACTTCTTTTGCAAACACTTTGTCTTTTAGTGGCTTCTAGATGACTCATGAGGGTTCTCCAACTTCACATGGCCATAAATCTCTAATCGTGAGGAGTTATGTGGCGTTCAACATACCACCGAAAATGGCATGAAAACCACTATACATATATGATAGTTTCATTGACAAATTCATTAACCTTTATCTCATTATTCCACAATTAAGCATGGGTTCTCTAACCATACTTCTAGGTGTTGACGGGCGAAATTAACCGTCCGTCAACTGGGAGAGTGGAACCGGTCTGGGGTTGTCTAAATAACCCAAGCCGTTTGGAATGGACCACCCTGACGAGTTTAACGGCTCCGTTGGCCGCTCTAAGGTCTCCTATGCAAACCAGAGAGAAATGATATGAGCTAAGAAATCTTACTAAAGTAAATAAAACAAACTAAACTATAACTGAATACAAGAAACTAACTAAAATAAAGGAAACTAGAAACTAATAAAGCAAACTAAACTAACTACACTAATCTAACTATAAACTACTAACTATTATATATACTAGATACTAATTATGATTATAATAACCCAAATCAACTACCTAATTAGCAGCTATGTTATTTCTTATTCACAAATGCACACTATAAACAATCTATAGATTTGATTAAAACCTGCAAAACTCATGTATATTCTCTGCCCTAAGACAGCCAAGAATCTCTTTTTGATTTTTATATTTTATGAAAAAGAAACAGAAATTACTGAAAGTGAACGATCTAATATATTTACTGAAATTAAACACTCTAATATAAATTTGATTCAACTTCTATCTACATTAAACTACTTAATCAAAACAATAAGCATCTAACTAATTGACCTGGAAACACTCCAAGCCTACCCTGTGTAGGATGACTTCTTAAGCTGATTGGAGGAAGAAATTCACACCATTTAGTCCTTAAGCTTTTCGAAAACGATCAGTTGTACTGCTTCTTGAAGTATGTTACAGGACAAACAAAACATAAAAGAAAATCATAACAATCTTTTGATAATAAATCTCTGCAATAAGGGAAACCTATTATGCAGAAAACTTATATTTAACAATTCAATTTATGAAGAAGACAAAGCTATCATTCACTAAAATGAATCAGTAATTGTTATGTATTTTATCAATTTGGAAGAAACAAGATATAGATAACAGTAATAAAATTATATCATTTGCATTTGATTTAGATAGCAAAAGTAATCATAAACCATAAACAAAATGATATACAAAACTTGAAACAAAATGTTGATATATTGAAAATCAAAAGCTATGACAAAACATCAATTCTGCTCCAGTCTGTAATAGAATTCTATATCATTGTTCTCCCACAACTGAGGATGATGATTATTACAAAAATCATAAGTTTATATAGGTTTCTCACAAGGTAAAACATCCTTGTGAATAATAGCAAATTGTTTTACATAATCTGGGGGAAAATCCCAAAATCACCTAAACTAAGGAAATAAAATGCAA
>ML784418.1:892882-921504 GCA_009831015.1 Picea engelmannii
AAGCACCAACTTGTACAGGAGACTTTTACAGTCTCCCCTTGCTCCCCCCTACCACCGTGGAATCCTTCTCTATCACTAATAATCTGCAAACCAACTCTTATCTTCTCTGTCAAAGATTAAGCATTAAATTTTCTCCTCAAATTTTACAGAGCCATCTTTCTTCCATAATCCTCTCACCCCATGTTTTCTCCTCACTGTCCCTGTATAATTTTATTTCAGATTTATCTTCATTTACAGAAATGAATTTTACTTTAGAGCTACGTCTGTACCATTAATTCCATATGAACCAACCATCATCTCACCAAATTTCACTTATTTCTACCCTGTACATTCAGAGCGTACACTCGAACCCTCAGGCTTCGAATATTCAGTTACAATAACTAAATAACTATCTTATAGTGATTATTATTGGCCAAGGAATCTAGAAGAACAACAACCACACGATTAGTTTAAGTATTTAATCTGCACCATTCGATGTAGAAGATGGGTCTCGTGCTTACTCCATATGCCCATTGGTTGTGACCACGAGCCTTTACCAAAAGGCGCTTTCATGATTTGCATATCGGCAATCCTAAGGTGAAGACATCTTGTCTCTTCATGTTGCAATCTCTGAAAAGGAGCTTTAACTTGGTGCTAGCTCCTCCTTCTCACATGACCAATGGTGGTGACTACAGCCTATACAAAAAGGTATTTCGACGTTTCTCATTTCGACGTTTTCGCATTTCGACATTTCGGTGTTTCTTTGATGAAGTGTTTCGACACTCCAAGTCAAGATCCTCGAAATGATCTGATGTGTGTCCCTTTCGGTATTTCGGCATTCGGGACTTCGTGATGTTGGAGTTTTTTTTTTCTTACCATGCAAAAATCCTGAAATAGAAATTCCTCGAGTGACGTATCATAGTGACGTTACTTAGGATGACGTGTCATGTGCTGGTCAATATCCAATCTCTGAAATTCAAGCTAAGGGTGATGACTCCTCTTCCAAGGCTCGTTTCACATGTGACCTCGAGTTATAACCAAAGGCTCACCTCCTGGGTTCTTCGCAGTTTCGCGTTTCGGTATGTCGAGAGGCATGTTGATCTCCAAATTAGGAACCATTGTGCCTGTGCAAACTAATCCACGGTGCCTGTGCAAACTGACCAACAAACTCCCCCTTTGGCATTTTAAAGTTTGACATTAATGACAAAACCAAGTCCTGTGCAAACTGCCCTACTGTGCAAACTTCCCTGTGCGAACTGCAAACTGTGCAAACCAAAACCAAGTCCTGTGCAAACTGTGAAAAATGTGCAAACTACCCTACTGTGCAAACTGCAATCCCTGCCAACATTGTTGACTAATAAAATTCAATGGATTAGGGGTTTTGGATGCCACAGGATCCTGTATATGTATTGTATTGTAAACAATGAAGATATGATGAATTAAATATTAGAGGTGTGGCTCTAAATAGGTTGTTGGTTTTCCTCATTTGGGTTTCTAGGGTAAAAATATTTGTGTAATGTGTGTGTGTGTGTGTGTTCCATTGTATATTTTTTATTGTATTAATAAAATATTTGCAGTAATTAATTATACAAGGTTAAAATATACATTTGGTATGAGAGAAATTATTGGCTTCAGGGGGATTCATTTGTGGTTAGGGGCTTGGTTCAGATCTGTGATAAGCCTTGTTACAGTGGGAGATATGTGGTATTGATTCTTCAGGTGAAAACAAATGGTGAGTAGTTCAAAAATAAACATTGAGAAATATAATGGGAAAAGTTTTGAGTTGTGGAAGCTCAAGATAGAAGATCTATTGGTGAAAAAATATCAGTGGATCATTGTGGATCCAGGTACTGCACCTATAGGAATGTTAGCAAAAGACTGGGAAAAATTGGATCGAAAGGAGAAGAGCACAATCCAATTGTGTCTCTTAGATTCAGTATTATTGAATGTAATAGGGGAAGCTACGACCAAGGTTGTATGGAATAAGTTGGGGACTTTGTATCAATCTAAGTCCTTGGTAAAAAAATTGTTCTTGTGGAAGAAGTTGTATAACCTAAGGATGAAAGATGGAGAATTTGTGACAGAGCATCTGAATTCCATCAATACAGTGGTAAGTCAGTTATTATCTGTTGATATTAATATTTTTTATGAAGACAAATGTATCAGTTTATTTTTATCTTTACCGGACTCATGGGATAGTCTGGTTATGGCCATAGTTAGTAATACAAAAAAATTAAGTTTTGATGATGTGGTCTCAACCTTATTGTCAGGGGATATGAGGTGGAAGAACATGGAAAGAAAGGGCACAAAAACATTATTTGTAAGAGGATGCTCCTAGGAAAGAAATAGATCTAATTCCTCAAGTGGGATATCTAAATCTAAGAGTAGATCTAAATCTCTCTAAAATTTTGTAAAGGTATGATGGAGATGTGGAAAACAAGGAAACTACAAGAAGCAATGTAGATCCAAAAGTGTTCAAAGAGGGAATGGATTTGATGATGCTCCTTATACAGAAGAAAAAAACTCCACAGAAGGAGGGGATGCGTACTTGGATTCTTCAAGCACGCATGTAGATCATGAGGCATGGTTGGTTGACTCGGGTGCATCCTTTCATATGACTCTTCATAGGGAGTGGTTCTGTGAATATGAAAGGTATGATGTAGGTGATGTTTTCCTAGGTGACGTCTCGACAAAAAAATCATAGGAAGAGGAAAATTCAAGTTGAAGCTAATGGATGGAAGATTTAGAACACTCCCTGGTGTTATGCACATCCCAGGATTGGCCAGAAATTTGATTTTTGTAAGAAAAATGGACGATGCAGAGGTAAAAACAATGTTTGAGAAAGAAACTTGCAGGATGGTTCAAGGAGAAATGGTGTTTCTAAAGAGAGTTTGGATTGGAAATGTATATATGCTACAAGGAATCGCTATTTGTGATGGGTGAAATAGTTCCATTGTTCCTGATATTGGAGCTGAAGAAGAAAAAACTCCTACGGTGTTTGGATAAAATACTATGTTGTGGCATCAAAGCCTGGGAAATATTGGAGAGAAGCGACTTTGACTACTACACGGTAAAGGTACGGTTGAAGGTATGTCTAAATGCTCTCTGGATTTTGATTTTTGTGAATATAGTGTATATGGGAAGTGGAATCGGGTAAGATTCCCCTCTGGTGCAACGAGGGTAGAAGGAATTTTACAATTGGTGCACAGTGATGTGTTTGGACCTATGTCAGTTCCATCACTAGGAAAATATGTGTACTATGTCTCATTTATAGATGAATTCTCAAGGAATACTTGGATTTATTTCCTCGGGAATAAATATAAATTCTTTGACATGTTTAAATATTTTAAGGCTCTTATGGAGAATCAGAAAAAGAAGAGAATTAAGGTGTTGAGGATGGATAATGGTGGAGAATTGTGTGGAAATGAATTCAAAGAATTATGTAAAAAGTGTGGTATAGAAAGGAAAAAGACTACTCCATATACACCTCAACAAAATGGAGTTACAGAAAGGATGAACAAGATGTTGATGGAAAAATTAAGGTGCATGCTCAGTGGTGTCATGTTAAGATAGAAATTCTGGACAAAGGTAGTGGGTATTGCATGTTACCTGGTCAATCGATCACCCTCATCATTGTTGGATGACAAGACCCCACACGAGGTATGGACTGGTAAGAAACCATCTCTCACACATCTTAGGGTATTTGGATGTGATGCCCATGTTCACATTCCAAAGGAAAACATGAGTAAGCTTGATAAAAGGGTTTAAAAGTGTATCGTTATTGGGTATAAATATGGTCTGAAAGGTTATAAGCTTTGGAAACCATAGAATAATAAGGTAGTGTATATACGAGATGTGGTATTTAGAGAAATCAAACATGTTATCAAACAGTAAGTCCTACCAAGGAAGGAATAACCAAAGAAAATAGAGTTTGAGTTGAAGGATAATGAATCAGACTCTGTAGAAGAACATGAATCAGAATAACAATATACTCATACTCCAGTATTGAGGAGATCAGTTCGGGAAAGAGGGAAACCAGAAATTTATACTTCACCTGATTTCCATTCAAATTTTGTTGTGTTTATTATTGAAGATTATCCTAGAACTATTAGGGAAGTAGTGGATTCAAAGGATGGAAAAATATGGGAAAAGACCATGGTTGAAGAAATGGAAGCCTTGGATAAGAATGAGGCTTGGGGTCTAGTGGATTTGTCGAATGGAACAAATCCCATTGGAATCAAATGGGTGTTTAAGAAGAAGTTAAATGTTGAAGGCAAAGTGGAGAAATGCAAATCTAGATTAGTAGCAAAAGGTTATTCTCAGGTAGAGGGAATTTACTTTGGTGAAATTTGTTCTCCTTTTGCCAAGTTAACTTCTATTAGATTTCTTTTATCTGTTGTTTTTGTGTTTTATTTTGAAGTAGAACAAATGGATGTGAAGACAACATTCCTACATGGGGATCTGGAAGCATAAATTTATATGAAGCAGCCATAGGGCTTTGCTATGAAGGGAAAGAAAGAGCTTGTATGCACGCTGAAAAAATTCCATGTATGGGTTAAAGAAATCACCAAGGATGTGGTATAAAAAAATTAATACTTATATGTTGGCACTTGGCGTCACAAGGAGCAAAGAAGATCATTGTCTGTATTTCAAATTAATTGGTGATCATCTTATTTATTTGGTCTTGTATGTGGATGATATGTTGTTGATGGGAAACAACAAGAATATTATCCAGGATGTGAAAACTTAGTTGTCCTCTAAATTTGACATGAAGTATCTTGGTACTGCAAATTTCATTTTGGGCATGGAAATTAAAAGAGCACGGGAAAAATATAAACTCTAGTTAAATCAGAGGAAATAGGTCGAGACAATAATTCATAGGTTTAATATGCAAGAAATAGGTTCAAGGTCCTTATTCCTGTCAGTGTAAATTTATCTGTGTAGATCAGTGTCCCAAGACATGGGAAGGGAAAGAGGACATGTCTCGTGTTCCATATACGAGTGTGGTTGGAAGTTTGATGTGTGAAATGGTCTATACTAGACTAAACATTTCACATGCAATGGGAGTTTTGAGAAAGCATATGTCAAAACCAGAGAAGGAGCATTGTACAGCAGTAAAGAGGGTTTTTCATGTATTTACGTGGCACTACTAGTTATGGATTGTGCTACCAAGGAATACTAGGATTGGAAAAAGTGTTGGGCATACATGGTTTTGTTGATGCAGACTAGGCTGAAGATTTGGATTGCAAAAGATCTACAAGTGGGTATGTGTTATATTTTTTGCATGAAAATATATAATGTCTACATTACGTCAGGCACATTGGGGGGGTTAAAGGGGGGGAGGGGAGGAGTGGTGCGCTAGCCGCCCCCCCACCCGGGGGGTCACAAGGGGGTGGAGACCCCATTTTTGGGGGATTCGCAAGGGTGCAGGGGAAACGCCATCAAAATTTATTTATTTATTGGCATTTTTTGCTTCCATTTTTTAGCAGTTTTTCAACACATGGTTTTCACTGATGGTTTTCTAACTTCAGTTAAGGAATTAGGTTTTTTAACTAATTTGGGTCAATGGATTAAGGGTTTTGGATGTTACAATATCCTATATATTTATTGTATTGTAAACAATGAATATATGATGAATATAAGATTAGAGGTGTGGCTCTAAACAGGTTTTTGGTTTTCTTGGTTTGTGTTTCCAAGGTAAAAATCTATGTGTAATGTGTGTGTGTCATTGTATCTTTTCTGTTTTATTAGAATCTATTTGTAGTAATTTATTGTACAAGGTTAAAATCTATATAATTTATTTCACTAGCTTTCCCCTTGACCCTCTCATAAACTACTCTTCAACCTATGATTAATACTGACACAATTCTACTACAAACTCAATAATATAGGATTTTAATGTACTTTTAACCTAGAAATATATAGCTCTCACTACAGGGTTGTCACAACTTTGTAACACAATCAAATTTTGAGCATTTTAGGTTAGGGTCTTCCCTTCTCCTCACTGTTGATATCAGGGGTTCTCCTCAAGTCTTTGCAACCATTTAAATAGGATCATAGGAAATTATACCCTAAATATCTTTAAAGGTCACTAGATAGTTTCTAGTGCTTGAAATTTTGTAGTGTCCATCTAGTCAAAGGAGCATTATGTCTTTCAAAGAGATTTATCTCCTCATTAAACAAGTCTTGAAGATCTTCCTTCATGATATTATTTGGAACTATGTTGTGATTTCTGAAATTTCATTGTGAGGTCCCGACAACAAAACCATTTGTTGGCTCAAAATAGCACATTGGGTTCTATAGGGTTGTCCAACAAAAGATTTGTAGTCTAGCACGAACATATTAATCACTAGGGGCAGGGAGGGTCTCACTTGAGGTGTATTTCTAAGACTTTATATTAATGGGAGAAAGCTACAAAGGATGAACACAACCATCTCTATCTTCATACTCTAATAAACAACCTATCGACTCATTGCATTCATAATTAGACGTATTATTATACCATTTAACAAAGGTTTCCACAGACACAACTATCCATCACTACAAGTAATTCATAATAAAAATGGAAAAATACATTGCAATGAAGAAAGCATCATCCAAATATATCAATAGAACAATAAACAAATTTGAAACATGGAAAATATTCCATTCATATTCAACATCCTTAGAAACATCATTACATCCCATGTTATTGTTCACAAGAGCTTCAACTCAATACAAAACATAGAGTCCATGTGATCCTTCTAGCTTATGAACTATTTACAGTCGAAGACTTTACATACTATACTTGTGTTTTAGACAATGAAGTTCCGTTTGGTTGTTTCCTTAATGTTAGTGAAATAAACATGGGGTCTTCACTTAGTGAACCTGTTACATAGCGTCTGCATTTGTGGGGTATTAAAGAATACCCCTAATTTCACTAGATATTGATAAATACCCACCAAAATCCTTTTGTTGAACCCTCCTCCCAATACATCTTTCCAATAAAATAAATCTCTATTTTAACTAGCTACCCCATTTTATACCCCCTAATACCTATGAACCCCTTGAGACCCTACATCCCCCCAATACCTACAAAATATTGACCTTATTTTTCACAATTAAAAAAAACCCTTTATGAATGAATGTGATAAGATATTGGTCAATAAGTTGAAGCCCCCATGGAAATAAAGATGATTGGCTAGTGTATTGTTCCTTTGTTCTCCACCATTATGCAATCTTCTTCTAGTCGACTCCTCAAAACTCAAGATATTTTCCTAATTTTCTTTCTCCTACCTCTTGTGGCATTTATGTTCCTTTATTGTTTCCAACTACTTCTAGGTCTAAGTGGTGTCTTGTGGATCTCGTTGTCTATAGATTCAGCACCACCTTGTCTTTATCCAAAAGGAAGGGGTCAATAGATTTTGTCATTCAAGCCACAAAACAACTAAGTAAAGCTTATATGTAACTACTAGTAAGCAACCACTTAAAGCCTTAGATCTAAAGACTGACTAGAGGAAGGAATGAACATAAAAATAACATGCAATATAACAATATGAGAGCATACTAGGATGAGAAAACATATGTTATTAAGGTCGGGGAGTAAGAACCAAAATCAATCTTTGAGATTGCAAAACCGTTTAATTGTTGAAACGCATCATATTAGGGAAATTTTCAGGTAAAAAATGGGCCTCAAAACAAAAAATGTACTATCAAAATCAATTTTAAAAGAACCAATAGGATTCAAGTTGATGATGTGAACCATAAGGGTAAATATTTTTGGAGGGAAAGGAAGAAAACAACCTTTTTTAATCATATTTTTTACTTATCTTCTTATAGGTTTACTCAAATTTCAAGTGTAGGCATTGGATGCGGAATCGAATTCCACATCCAACAAATCCCTACACTTTAAATTTGAGTAAACCTATAAGAAAGTAACCCAAAAATACAATTTAAAAAAAATGTATTCTTTCTTTCTCTTTAAAAATTCATAACTCTGATTTTATTATTTCCTTAGAAAACTCATTTTGAACCAAATAATATGAACTTAGAAACCTAAAACAACACCAACAAACTAGTACCGAATTTTCCCCATTGAAAGGTTAGATAACGTAGAGGTAAACCTGGCCAGTGTCAAGACAGCTGCTTTAAGTGATTGGTATTATGGATGAGAAAGACCCATGAGCCTTTGATAACAGTGCTATTATTTATTTCAATAAATAGACCATGACCTTTGAGGCCGATGGTACTAGAGTGATCCAACCCTTAGATCCATATCAAGGGCCGAGATACACTGAGCCTGTTGATGATGCACTTGAAAGAGATGTGATGGATCATATTTCTAATATGATTGATCATTGATATATATATATATATATAGAACTTGCAACTTCAATAGAGTTGATCTTAAGGGCACTTTGGAGAAAATGCACATCCATTACAACAATATAGACCCAAAACATGTCATTGTTGCCTCTCTCAACAAGGGGGACCTCACAACACAAAGGGGGACCTCACAACACAATGAGAGCAAAGTATCTAGCATTCATTCCTATGGCGAGGAACTGTACGACCCTCTTGCCATATGTGTGCATTTTATTTGCCAATTGACTTATATCCATCATAATTTAGAGAAGGGTAGGCAATCACATCACAATTTTGAATGTAAATAAAATGGACTCTAAAATAAAATAAATAGCACTTTACAAAGATAAACGAATAATTCTCCATGATCACATTTTCCATTTTGAATCTAAATAAAATAGATGGCAATTGACAGAGATAAATGAATAATTCTCCATGATTGCAAAATGTATGAGAAAGGTCATTTTCTACTTCACGCAACTTCAAAAAATAAAGTGAACCTTTTAAGTATTATTATTTTTTAGGTTAATCTTTTCAGTAATTTTTTTTCAAGGAATGGTGTTTTTTAAAGGAATTCTAAGCGTATTTTTGAAGGATTTTCCAAAACTATTGTGACGTACTTGGATTTGTTTTTTAAATGTTGAAGATCTTAATTTCAATGCATTGGACTTTGGTCCTCCAAATTGTTTATTATTATTTATTTTTCACTGGTGGAGAAATTTGAGAGTATCTTTCAGAATTGCCATTATGGATTTTATTTAAAGGAAATTCGAGAGTATTTGCAGGATATGAAATGGACATCACTGAATTTTTTTTACAGAAACATTGTTCGGGTGGGGTATAGAAGGCGCCCGTAGAACTACAATGGTCGGATTTGATTCGTAATGCGATTCCACCTCTGTTTTAGTTCAGATTCCAAAAAGCTGACCTACACTTCTTGTCCAGGAAAAAAATGCATTGAAACAACGTTTTCTCCATTAACAAATGGAGCAGGTAACATCAACCACAGTCTACATTCATTCTGATCTTTATTTGACAAAGGTACATTCATTTTAATCCATCGCTTTCATTTCTGCAACATGAATGAAACATTCGACCCATTTAGTCAAAAAGCTGCGTTGGGTCCGGGTTTTATAACGACTGGATATGATGGCGGACATTGACATGGAAGCGGTGCCAACCTCTGTACGCAAACGACAACTTTCACGTGATCAAGAATCCAGGAGCCATTTCATCATTCCGATAAATCTCCGGACTTCACACCGATAACACGACACATGATACCCACAGATCACGAGGCCGGCAAGATTCTGGACGTGCTGCTCGCCTTCAGTCACATGACACTGTGTCTGCCCGGGAAATTTCACCCATAGCGTTTTCTGATCAATGTTGACTTAGGGTTTTGTGATAACAAGACATGCCCACACATTACATGTCAGTGACAAACAGTAAAACGCTTCACATATGAGACAGACACAGCTAACCCTAGAGAGTTGTTTATTTCTTATAATCGATTGTAATTCCTTGGATTCATATCTCGTGAATATCAAAAACAAAACAATCTGATATCTTAATCAGATGAGTTACTGTTGATCAAATTTATAATTCTTGAGTCTCGTGACATAAATCTAGAGAATAAATTTATAATTCTTGAGTCTGGTGACATAAATCTAGAGAATAAATTTATAATTCTTGAGTCTGGTGACATAAATCTAGATGAAGTCTCAATTTTTTGTTATTTAAATAGTATTTTTGAATGTATGAATGGATACTCAGTATTTAAATCTATGAAACATTTGAATTATACAAATTTAACTACTCAAATCTGCAGATTCAACACTGTTCTGATCATATAAGACAAAATTAAACAAAAAAACATTTAAATAAAAGAAAATTTTGTAACAGCTCTTTAAACTTTTGTTAAAAATTTTGAATTCATATAAACAAGCATGATTATCGGAGTTAGTGCCTTATACACTTATAATTCATGTATTTGGTACAGAATCTAATAAAAAAAAGAAATTGTAAATGTTCAAACCTTTGTTAAAGAAGCTTGCTTCTCACCTATAGAGAAGCAAGTTCTCACTCTATTCTCTCAAGGCCAAAAGGAAGTGGCTCTGAGCACCAATCTGACAATTGAAACCATAGATCTCCACTGAAACAAGTATCATGTAGGCAAACCCCTTATTATTGTTTCTCCTTATTGTTAAAGGATAAAAGTTTTATCAAATCATTATAAGATCTTGGTAGAGAACCTATTTACTATATGTCCCTCTAGGAATATGAAAGTTTAAGTTTAATATGATTGTATGCAACATTGATTAGGCAAAGATATTTATTTTTTGGAGGTTCATGGGAGTCATATAAACAGGGAACGAAGAAATTGTGAGGAATCTAAAGTGGACTTTCTAAGAAAATAATAAAATAAGAGTTATGAATTTTCAAAGCAAAAGAAAGAAATCTAATTATTATAGGTTTACTCAAATTTCAAGTGTAGGCACTCATTGAATAAGGAATTTAATTCCACATCCAATGAGTGTCCATTCTCCCTAGTTTTGAAATTCCACATCCAATGAGTGCCCACTCTACAAAGTTTTGACATGTCCACAATAAAGTTGAAATACATAGAAGGTGTTACTTCTTGTTGGATGCAAAATTTAATTTTGCACCCAAAGTGCCTACACTTGAAATTTGAGTAAACCTATAAAGAAATAAGTCTAAAATATAATTAAAAAATAGTTTGTTTTTTTTTCCTTTCCCTCATCATCATTTTGAATTATATTGATTTGATATTGATAGCACATATTTTGTTTTGAGGCTCATTTTTTACCTCAAAATTTCTCTAATGGCTAAAATAAATTGTTGATCAAGCCTATTATTCTTATTAAGGATATTGATTTTTCACTTTATCTTTCAAACCATGCAAAACTCTATGCTAGAGTGGAGCATAAGTCCTAATGCAACAATTTGATGATAACCACAATTCTATTAATTTATCCATAGCTTGCTTAAGAAATCCACCCACACTCAACCCCCAAGGGTTATCTTAATCAATTGAACCATCCACCCAAGGCATGTAGCCAATGGGGAGGCCATAGATCACAAGTTTAAATCTAGTTGGGACCCCAAATGTTACCCACCACTATTGTGGTTGTTAGTTGAGCTTCCTTCCACTTGGGTATTTTGAGGAAGAAGGGCGGGTCTCGTGAGGTTTTCCTTTAAAAAGAAAGAATTCCAACCAAGCATAAAAAAATGTTGCTCCAAGTATTCAAGGATGAAAAGAATACATCTTATGGATCTTAGGCTTGGGATGAGTCACAAGGAAAGAAATCTTTGGAGACATTCCCAAAATATTTGGTAGGGAAATCGTTAGAAAAATGTGAGTGTTGCTATAACATTAAGAAGAAAGTGAAAGAGTGTGCTAGATAAATATGCATAGAATCAAGAAAATATGGATGGACACTCTAGAGAAAATAAAAGTGAAGATTTAATGATGTAGAAAACTAAATGAACAAAATCGCAATTCTCACATTTATAATCACAATGTGGTTTGTGTTATGTTGATGAAGTCCATTTTATTTAGATTCATATCTAAACTTAATCAAAAACACATATTTGAAATTTTTGGTTACCTTAATAAAATATTCCAAATAGAATCATTAACATACGTCTTTGTGAAACAAAGTAAAAGTAATTAATATGGTAATGTGCATGGATAATAAATGGCATGCCAGCCATAGGATTGACAATGTTCATAACACATGATTTCAAGTGGGGATTCAAGAAGTCAAGTTGTCGAAGCTTTCATTGAGTGACATTTAAAATGGAAAATACACCAATATGGTGGTGGGATTAAGTGAGTGTAAGATATGTGATTTAATGTTGTAAATGATACATCATACTAATGAATATATCAGAGCCAACAAGAATCAATATGATTTTAGTATTTAGAAAGTGAATTCAAGTAGTCTTTGATGTTTAATCTTGAATATTGATCAATATTCACATCCATACTCATTTAATATTAATGGCATAGAGACCATTGAGCACCCATGATTGGGAGTTGTGACACTAATAGGTTGTTGAAAATGTGAATTTTCTTTCGAAATTTTATGTTTCCTTTTTCCTTCATATGTGATGAGTGAATTGAAAAAAAAAAAAATTCTAAAGGGTGATTTTTGAATTGCACTTCTAGGAAGGGTTTGAACCCCATGGAAGGACTCAAAAGAATTCAATTTTAATCACTATCAACGATGGATTGATGTCGAAAATGGTGCCTCCCAAATAGATCATGTAATGGGGTTCTTGGTGGTACAATAGAAGATATGTATTATTTGATGGTGTCCCCCTTTTTTTTCATCGACAACAAATTATGGGAGTAGATGGCAGTGGGAGATGAGCTAATTGCCATTGGCACAAAAATGACAAATATCACACTAGAGAGTCATTATTGACCCAATTGAAAGCCCCATACTTTGATTGAAACCTTAATGCCATAATATTACACGGATAAGAAAAAATAGATCATTGAGATAGAACCCAGTGTTTATTTCCACCATAAAGATCTCAAGGAAGGTGATAACCTCTTCCACTCACACATGTTGGTGAAGGGATCACTATTGTGTTTCATTATTGACATCAAAAACTAAAAGAATGTGGTCTTAGCAAAGGTCATCAAGAAAATGAAATTATCAATGACATTACACCCCCAGCCATACACCATAGATTGGTTGAACTAGGGATGAGACATATTTGTCAGTGAGAAATGTGGCTTATTATGTAGTGTCAAACCCTTAAAATATGAGGCAATGTGTGAGGCATGTGTGACACTACCCCGCTTGAAGTTTTTCATGTTGTTTTAGGACAAGTATATATGTGGAAGTATCTTGCAGTGTACCAATATCAACTCAAAAGTGTCATTTCCACCCTAGGAAATCATCTCTACAAGATATTGGAGGTAACTTCAACGAACATATTCTCTTTGATCAATACTAAGAAATGTGGAAGATAATCTCTTGGACTAGGAGATTTGTCCTCTTCATGGTTTAGTAATATGGAGAAAAGAAAACAACCACAGCCATCAAGGCCTCTGTAAGGGTTCCTCTTTGCAACAAAGATAGGTAGATCAATTGGTGGAAGAATACAAAGACATCTTCACCTCGCCTATAAGATTACCTTTGCACTATGTTGAGACCATGCAACAACCCCCATTATGATATGAGTTCTTCATAAAATAATGGGTACCCTTCTAATTTTGTGTGTGTGATTATTTATTTTCTAATTTAGTTGCATCTTTGTTTTATTTTCACAATAATACCAAAATTTTAAAAGGAAAACATTATTCTTAAATGAAATCTAGATTTAACTTTGATTTTTAGGCTAATAAATAAGAATACTTGGAAAAGTTTGTTGAGTTCAATTGATGGCATGGAACCTATGACATGTCACTCCACTCAGCATTATTGTATTGAATCGTGTGATCGTAGCAACCGAAACTTAAATTTCACCAAACAAAGCAAAGAATAAAAGGAGATTATTCATGTTTGTGGACCAATAAAAGACAAAATACGTTCATTGTTCTGGATAAACACAACAGAAAATATTTTAATAGGAGTGGAGAAGATTTACAGCAATATTATGATCGAGAAAATAATTAAAGGATTTTCTCATTAATTTGTTTTTCTAAATTATTGAGATCGTTGTAAAAATAAAAATTTGAGGAATTTGAAAATATAGGGAAAGAAATAGAATAGTATAAAGGCCGACTCTTTCTATGTAGTGGGGTTGGAAACCTTGTAATCAGACTTGATATTTTTCTTAGTCTGAATTTAATTTTGAATACTTGTGGGGTTTGAAAATACAGAATTGGACCTTGTACACTTCTATCAAGGTTAAAGGAAAGGTTGAAGGAAGGATTGAAGACCTCATGGCTTTCAAATCTGGAATGAAGACTTGTATATTTTTATCGAGTTTAATAAAGGATTGAAGGTTGATGGATTTTGCTTGGATCTAATATTGAAGAATTATTTATGAATATTTAATATAAGTATGGGTTTGTTGTATTGTTCATTTCTGTCAATTATTTTATCAAGTTCTATTCATTATTGATATTTTTTGATGAAAGATGATGATTTGGTTGTGAATTTGATTGCAAGGACATATTCCAATATCATTTGTATGTGGAATTTATTCTCATTTATGTTATTGGAATATGTAGTGTGACTTATGCTAGAAGAATAATGAATTTCTTCTTATCTTCTAGTAATGAATTACATGTTTGTAATCAATCTCTTTAACACTATTAAATTAGGATTAGATATAGGGTTGCATTTGCATAATTAAATAGGACTACATTTAGAATTTAGGAAAACTTTAACGAAAGTCTCCTTTCAAGGAGAAATATATTTTGGTGGTAACCGGGCCCACATACTTGTGGACATCACCACACCGAACTAGTGTAGAACTAATCGGGGCCTTGATCGGGTGATGATCCCCTGTTGCAAGAAGACGTTTTCCACCTATCAACACACTCTCAAGTAAATCATGAAATTGATTTGACACCAAGTGTCCATCTTCCTAATGGCCCTATATATAGACACTTTCCTCTAGAGAATGAGGATATCAAACATTAAATTCAAGCGTTGATGCAAAAAGGTCACAGTCAACGAAGCTTCTCCCTAGTTGTAGGATCCCTATTATGTTAATTCAAAAGAATCGCAGGATATGGAAATTTTGTAGTGACATTGAGACTTTAAAAAAGGCATAGTTAAGAATTAGTGCCCAATTTTTACAATGAGATTGATCTTCAGTTGGGTTATCACTAGGTCCCAGTATTCAATCCAATTGATCTATGGAAGGCAATGTTTAAGTATAAGAAAGGTATCTTCAAGTGGTTGTTCATGCACTTCAATGTGACTAAATGCACTAGTAATGTTCATGCGGATGATGGATGATTTTTATGACCATTCATGAATACTTGTGTGGTTGTATACCTAGACAACATCCTTTTATTCAACATAAACTGGGAAGACCATGTAAAGCACATTCAGTGAGTTCTTAGCACCTTGTTGTAACTCAATATATATGTAAATCTAGATAAGTGCTCATTTATCATGTAAAGAATTCACTATATAGGGTACATCATGGATGAGCATGATGTGCATGTGAATATGACTAAGATCCAAGTCATCTGCCATTGTTTGGCCCCAAAGACATTGGCAAATATTCACAATTTCTTATGTCTCACTAGTTGTTACCATAGGTTTGTGTTGTGGTTATATCATATTTCTTGGTTTGTGACCAAGGGTGGAGCCAAGGCTAAGTTTATTTGGGTTGAGACACAACAAAAATCGTTCTAGGCACTATCACCTCTACACAATATCAATTATGATTTTGTGAGTATTGCAACAACCATATAAAATTGGAAGACACCTCATATTATTCCATATATGAGGACTTCACACAACATGGATATATGGTGTCCTATCAAAGAGATACACTCTTTGACAGAGTCCGCAGAAACCCCATCTATGACAAGGAGATTTACTCCATTGTCCAAGCTTGTTGGTAGTGAAAGGAAATGATGATCCACACTAACCATCAAAAGTGGTCCATGTACTTGTAACAATTCCATTTGAACATCATGTACAATGAAGGAAGCATCAATCGAGTTAGACATGACCTAAGATGACTGTAGATTTTAACCTTGTGCAATATTTACTGCAAACATATTTTCAATAAAAGAAAAAAAAAAAAAGATACAATGGAAAATACACAAATTACACATAGATTATTCCCCTAGAAACCCAAACCGAGAAAACAAACATATTCTATATTCATTCACACATACATTATTTACATTACAATATACATATAGGATTCAGTGGCACTACATCCCCCTCTTACCCCTCTGTACGCCTGACGAAACGTAGACACTAGTTCTAGTCATGCAAAGAATATAACACATATCCAACATTCCCCCACTTTTTGTTTTCTTTGCATACAGGGGATTACAGGGTTACATAGTCAACAATCCAAGGTAGCAATGCCCATAGATCCTCTACACCAAGATAAATTCTAAGTGCTCACAAATTTTGTTAATGAATCTCCAACATTCTTCAAAGTGTCCACCTTCATCAGCAACACCTTATTTTTCAACCATGTCTCTCACAAAGTGATATTGAACATCAATATGCTTTGTCTTTGAATGATAAGCTGGGTTATTCTCTAGATAAATTGCACTCTGACTATCACAATATATCCTTACATCTTTTTGTACCAACCCAATGTTAAATTTGGCAGCATCGACAGTCATTCTCCAATGAGAGTCCATATGGGCCACCCTGAGCCTAGCTAGGGAGATTTGGAGAATCAACCAATCTTGTGAGGTATTGACAAAAGCCATAGGGAACATACAACCTCTGTGAGCCAAACCAAAAGTCAGGACGAATGAGATGCTATGTGAATCTAATGAAAAAGTTAGGGGCAACGTACAACCTCTGTGAGCATAGACAGTCTAGTGCAAAAGTCAGGGGGAACGTACAACCCCTATGAGCATAGAAAGAATAGTGCAAAAGTCAGGGGGAACATACAACCTTTGTGAGCCTAGTCAAACCTTGTGAGCCATGAGAAAAAGTCAAGGCATCTAGCAAAAGTTAGGTTGAATATAAAATTCCTATGAGCTAGAAACAAACATTATTCCTAATATTTCAAATGATGTAATTGCATTGATCTAGTGCGTTGGCATGTGTAAACATTATCCACCATGAAGAGAATTTTGACTTGCCTTGTCAAGAGTTCTAACTAAAGTCTTGATTTTAATTCTATGTTAGAACTAAAGTGTAATGTTGAGTTACAACTAAAGTCTTGAGTCTAGTTCTATTTTAGTAATGTTAAGTTACAACTAAAGTCTTGAGTCTAGTTCTATTTTAGTAATGTTGAGTTGCAACTAAAGTCTTGAGTCTAGTTCTATTTTAGAACTAAAGTATAATTTTGAGTTGCAACTAAAGTCTTAAGTCTAGTTCTAAGTTCAAACTAAAGCGTGTCAGTCTCAAGTCTAGTTCTAAGTTCGAACTAAAGTGTAATGTTGAATTGTAATCAATCTCAAGTCTAGTTCTAAGTTCCAACTAAAGTGTAAAGCTGAGTTGTAACCAATGTCAAGTCTAGTTCTAAGTTCTAACTAAAGCATGAAGCTGAGTTATGTTTAATGCATGCAATCAGGTTACTATTTTGAGCTTCCCCTCTTCCCCTCTTCCCCTCTTCAGCCTATATAAGAAGAGGTCGAACCCTCTCTTCAACATAGTTCTACAACACAGTTTTCATATGCAGGTTGAGGGTGAAGCAATAGAGGAGCACATCAGTAATAAAGAGGCAGCATATCAAAGGTGTATCTCAGCAAGGTCTTGTAAGTCTTTGTTAGGTCAGAGTCATCTTGGAAAGCTCTTTGAGAGAAGAACATTCATGGTGGATATTTGTAAGAGATCTTACATTATTAATGCAATAAAGGAATATTGTTTGTTGGGGTTTTTCTCCATGTACAGGGTTTCCCCAGGGTATATGTGTTGTTGATATGCATGTTTACTTATCTACATAAATATTTCTATTCGATTATGATTTGGAATTATTGAAATATATTAAGCTAGAATCAAAGTACTGAACAAAATAAAAGAATTAATCCACATAAGAAATCAAGCTCATAATTTAACATGGTATGAGAGCTTAGGGTGTGTTAAACGTGTTGAAGTGCAGTAGCAGGTACACATAGATCCAAGCAATCTTGATAAGGTTTCCAGTGTGAGGACCATGGCATCCTCCGTTTTAGTCAGGGCCAAAGATAGGCTCGAAGGAGCTACCAACTTTAATGTGTGGAAGCTTCGTATAACAAATATCTTGTAAGAGCGTGATCTTGAGCAGTATGTGACCACAGTGGTGGAGGAACTAATGAATAATTCAAGAAGAACAACCTTCAGGAAGAGTCAAGCAAAGGACAAGTGAATCATCTTTGACTCATTCAAATAAAGTATAATGCCTCCAATGACTTCTTTGATGACTTCCAAGGACTGTATGGATACCTTGGTGAATCTGTATAAGAAACATGCTCCAAGTCAGAAGAGGACGCTTAAGCACAAGATTAAGTATTTGAAGATGGAGAAAGGTGAATCAGTGGCATCTTTCTGTTCCAGGATAGCTTAGATCAGAGATCATCTTTTGGTCACAGGGGTGATAGTGGACATTGATGATTTAGTGCAGGCCATTTTTTATGATATTCCTTCTTCATGGGAGACCTTCTTATCCAGTGTAAGTGGGAGAGAGATTCAGCCCACGTTTGATAGGTTATGGCATGATTTCCTCCAAGAGGAGAGTCGCACAGCTACCAGGAGCAAGCCAACGAAAGAAGAGCACTCAGCTTTAGCATCAAGATTCAAGGGAAATAAGAAAGGCACTTTCCAGAAAGGATCTCAGTGGAAGCCAAACACTAAAGGTACATTCAAAGACAAGAATATTGACACATCTAAGATTAAATGCTTTAGTTGTAATAAGTTGGGTCATTTTGCAAAATATTGTTGGTTTAGAAAGAAATTTCCTAGGAAAGGGAAACATCGGGCCTCAACTGCTGAGGATAATGAATCCAAAAGAAATCAGAAAAGTCCTTCTAATGAGAAATAAAATAGGAAAGAATATTATTTGGTTTCTGCCTTATCCATTTCAGTTTCCACGGGGCCGAAAACTTGGTTAGTAGACAGTGGTGCATCAAAGCACATGACAAGGTACAAGGAGATCCTCTCAAATTTCGAGACAAAATATTTGTAGAGCGGGTTGAGCTTGGGGATGAAAATGTTACAAGATAGAGGGAGTAGGCTCTATCTCCTTCAGATTGGAATCTGGGGCTAGACTTCATGTTGATGAAGTATTATAGTTCTAGGGCTCAAGAAGAATCTACTATCAGTTGCAACCCTTGAGGACAAGGGATATTGGGTGATCTTCAAGGACAGGAAGGAACTACTATGGGCTAAAGGTAGCCACTTAAGTACAGCAAAACCCATTGGAACTCGTAGTGGAGGATTGTATGTCATGTGAGGACAATCAGTTCAGTCATTGGCTCATGATGTGACTAGCTCCAGTGAGTTGTGGCACAGAAGACTTGGACATCTTCATTATAAATCTCTTCCAGATCTACTAGAAACATGGTATGTGGCATGCCCTCTATTTCTCTTAGTAAAAATGAAATTTGTAAGAGATGCATGCTAGGTAAAAAATAAAGAAAGCATTTCCTATTAGTGACAATAGAGCTCAAGGCATCTTAGATCTGGTTCATTCTGATGTATGTGGTCCTATGTCATCTCCTTCACTTAGTGATTGTTTATATTATGTCATTTTTATTGATGATTACTCAAGAAAATGTTGGATATATTTTCTTAAAGCTATAAGTGACACATTTGATAAATTCAAAGAGTATAAAGCCTTTGTTGAAAAGCATATAGGGAAACACATCAGAATCCTTAGAACAGACAATGGAGGAGAGTTTGAATCTCTTCAATTTGAGGATTTATGCAAGTCAGAAGGAATCAAAAGATAGTTGATTGTGCCATATAACCCTCAGCAAAATGGTGTTGCTGAGAGGAAAAAAAGGACTATTTGTGAGGCAGTGAAAGCAATGATGTTTGTCCAAGATCTGCCAAATTATTTATGGGAAGAAGCTACCTCCACTGTCGTGTATATTCAGAACAGGTGTCAACATGCTATTTTGAAGGACAAGACTCCTGAAGAAGTCTTCTCAGGGATCAAACCTTAAGTAGGGCATCTAAGGATATTTGGATGTCCTATGTATATTAATGTCCCTAAGGAAAAGAGGACAAAGATGGAACCCTCAGGAAAGAAAAGGGTGTTTGTGGGGTACAGTGAGAACTCCAAGGCTTACAGGATTTATGTACCAGGTAAGAGGCAAATAGGGGTAAGCAGAGATGTGACTTTCCATGAGGAAGTCACATTTAAGAAATCTAGATAGCTTCAGCAAGATTCAGAAGCAGTTCAACCAGCTTCACCCTCTTCTGAAAATGAAGAGTCAGATGATCAAAGGGAGGAACCTCATGAAGGGCCAAGTAATGAGCCCCTAGAACCCACTGAAGTGTTAGAAATAAATCTTGAAGAACCTCTAGCCAAAAGGAAGCCAAGTTGGCTTAAAGAAATAGTGGGGGGAGCAGAAAGGATAGTTTCTCCCAAAGGAACTTTCAGGGAAAGGAAGAGGCCTCATAGGTTTGGAGGCTATGTTGCACTGATGAGAAACATGAGTGATGTTGAACCTTCTTCATTTGAGGAAGCATATAAATTACAAGTATGGAAGGGTGCCATGCTTGAGGAATACAGGTCTATTATAAAGAATAATGTTTGGGACATTGTTCCAAGGCCAAAAGACAAATCAATGGTTTCTTCCAAATGGATCTATAAGATCAAACATACAACTGATGGAAGTGTGGAAAATTTCAAAGCAATATTTGTAGCCAGAGGCTTCACTTAGAAAGAAGGAATCAAATAGGAAGAGACTTTTTCTCATGTAGCCAGGTATACCTCCATTCGAGCTACTATTTCTTTAGCTTCCGTACTTGATTGGAAGCTACATCAGATGGATGTAAAAGTGGCATTCTTGAATGGAAAGATTGAACAGGAGGTATTTGTGGAACATCCATATGGTTTTATACTGCATAACAAAGGCACTCATGTATGCAAGCTAAGGAAGGCCTTGTATGGTCTTAAGAAGGCTCCCAGAGTTTGGTATGACTGGATTGATGGTTTTCTTAAAAGCCTGGGCTTTCAGAAAAGTGATGTTGATGCAAATCTATACATCAAGGTAAGAGGTAACCAACCTATTATACTAATATTGTATGTTGATTATCTCTTTCTAACAGGAGATGAAGGGCTAATATCCTAGTGTAAGAGGGAGCTAACCTCAGAATTCGAGATGAAAGACTTAGGCTTGATGCATTACTTCCTAGGATTGGAAGTGTGGCAAAGATAGGGCGAGATATTTCTAGCACAAGGAAAATACACAGTGGATGTACTAAAGAGGTTTGGTATGATGGATTGCAAATACATGTCTACTCCAATGGTTACCAACCCGAGGAAGCTGCATGATTCTGATATAGGTTCAGATTTGGTGGATCCCACCATGTATAGGCAGTTGATTGGATCATTGATGTACATGATCCACACTAGGCCAGATATATGATATGCAGTGATTGCAATGAGTTAGTTCATGACTGAACCGATACAGAGAAATTGGGTGGCAGAAAAGCACATCTTGATATATCTCAGAGGGACCATTACTTATGGTCTGAGATATACATCCAGTGGTGGTTTATTTATGAATGGGTATGAATATGTTGACTGGGCAGGAATCCCAGTGGATTGAAAGAGTACTTCCGGATACTACTTCAGTTTAGGATCCGTTATGATCTCTTGGTCAAGATGAAAGTAGGGATCCATTGCACAGAGTACAACAGAGGCTGAGTACATTGCAGCAAGTGATGCTAGCAAGGAAGTAGTATGGCTCAGAAAATTGGTTTTTGGGTTGTTTGGTGACAAGCTCGAGATGACGGTGGTTCATTATGATAATCAAAGTTGCATAAAATTGACATAGAACCCAGTATTTCATGACAGGTCAAAACATATTGACATGAGGTACCACTACATCCAAGACTTGGTCTAGAGAAAAACTGTAAAGTTACAGTACATAGCCACGAGTGAGCAGGTAGCTGATATCCTGACCAAGCCTTTGACCTCGAGACAGTTTTTGCAGCTGAGAGGCAAGATTGGTGTGGCTGAGAATGACTCCCTCGCTGAGAGGGAGTGTTAAATTTGGCAGCATCGATAGTCATTCTCCAATGAGAGGCCATATGGGCCACCATGAGGCTAGTTAGGGAGATTTGGAGAATCAACCAGTCTTGTGAGGCATTGACAGAAGCTAGGGGGAATGTACAACCTCTGTGAGTCAAACCAAAAGTTAGGATGAACGAGATGCTATGTGAGTCTAATGAAAAAGTCAGCGGGAACGTACAACCTCTGTGAGCATAAACAGTCTAGTGCAAAAGTCAGGGGGAACGTACAGCCTCTGTGAGCATAGATAGACTAGTGAAAAAGTCAGGGGGAACATACAACCTCTGTGAGCCTATTCAAACCTTGTGAGCCATGAGAAAAAGTCAAGGCATCTAGAAAAAGTTAGGTTGAATATAAAATTCCTATGAGCTAGAAACAAACGATATTCCTAATATTGCAAATGATGTAATTGTATTGATCTAGTTCCTTGGCACGTGTAAACATTATCCACCATGAAGAGAATTTCGAATTGCCTTGTCAAGAGTTGTAACTAAAGTTTTGAGTCTAGTTCTATGTTAGAACTAAAGTGTGATGTTGAGTTACAACTAAATTCTTGATTCTAGTTCTATTTTAGTAATGTTGAGTTACAACTAAAGTCTTGAGTCTAGTTCTATTTAGTGATGTTGATTTGCAACTAAAGTCTTGAATCTAGTTCTATTTTATAACTAAAGTGTAATATTGATTTGCAACTAAAGTCTTAAGTCTAGTTCTAAGTTCGAACTAAAGCATGTCAGTCTCAAGTCTAGTTCTAAGTTCGAACTAAAGTGTAATGCTGAGTTGTCACCAATCTCAAGTCTAGTTCTAAGTTCGAACTAAAGTGTAAAGCTGAGTTGTAACCAATCTCAAGTCTAGTTCTAAGTTCTAACTGAAGCATGAAGCTGAGTTATGTTTAATGCATGCAATCAGGTTACTATTTCGAGCTTCCCCTCTTCCCCTCTTCAGCCTATATAAGAAGAGGTCGAACCCTCTCTTCAACACAGTTCTGCAACACAGTTTTGAAACACATTTTTCATATGCAGGTTGAGGGTGAAGCAATAGAGGAGCACATCAGTGATAAAGAGGCAGCATATCAAAGGTGTATTTCAGCAAGGTCTTGTAAGTCTTTGTCAGGTCAAAATCATCTTGACAAGCTCTTTAAGAGAAGAAAATTCATGGTGGGTATTTGTAAGAGATCTTACATTATTAATGCAATAAAGGAATATTGTTTGTTGGGGTTTTTCTCCCTGTACAGGGTTTCCCCGGGGTATATGTGTTGTTGATATGCATGTTTACTTATCTACATAATTATTGCTATTTGATTATGTTTTGGAATTGTTGAAATATATTAAGCTAGAATCAAAGTACTGAACAAAATAAAAGAATTAATCCACATAAGAAATCAAGCTCATAATTTAACACCCAATACCTGAACACAATATTTGTAACCATACTACTTCCTTACTTGCATGAGTGGTTTCCATGTATTCAGCTTCTGTAGTTGAAAGTGCCACTACAGACTATTCTTTTTCATCCAACTAATTTTTCCTCCAAACGAGTCAAACAAATACTTGCTTATATATATTCTATGATCTAGATCTCCATCCCAGTTTGCATCCAAAAATCCATGTATTTCCAACACTCTTTCCAAACCTGGTCTTCTGTTATGAATCAAATTGCTCAAAATATCATAAAATAACAAAAGTACACGTCGTGTATAGAATGTCAACATGGAGCACAACTCCAAGATATATAAGTTACACAATAACTCCTTAAACAATATGGGAACCCCCTCCAAATAACCAAATACATTTCATACTTCACAATTCACATGTCAATAATGAATACATGATCTCTTATATATAGCTATTCACACTTGCACATGAGGCCCCTTTATCCCTAGGCCGACCCTATTACATATGTATTTACACATTATAGACATTTAGGCCCATATATGCCCCCCCTTGGGGTCATATCATCTACATTTATCCATATATGTGCCCCTCTTGGGTCATAACATAGTACCCTCCTTCAAAAATCTTTGTCCTCAAATCTTTGCATTTAAAGGCTTCACATGTGATGAAACCAAGTTATATTATTTTTTTATGTTCCTTCTTTCTTCATTCCATTGTTGATGATCTATCCATCCAAAATCAATTCTTTTCGGTCTTAATCCTTGGTGTCTAGTTGTTGAATAATTTGATTTCCTTTGATTCCATGTATTTTTGTTGAAGCTTCTCCAATTTGTAGTCGTTGTTGGTCTCTAATAATATCTTGTTGAAGAGTATTTTGGTGAGCCCTTGGTCCATGAATATTGACAAGTATTCCATCTTCTTCCTTCATAATGTTGATATTGTCCTTCTTTTCTTCCTTTAAATGTTTCTTAGTAATGAGGGTGTCGATACGATTTCACATTCGATGGTCTTCCTTCACTCTACACATGCATTTCATCTATCTTGTTTTCAACGACAATGGAATCATCTATCATCTTTTCTTGGTCTTTGAGTACTCTAGCCTTCGGGATAATACCATCATATTTGGCATGTACAACCTCTAGATGGAGTTCAACTTCTTAAAGCATCTTCTATTGACCTTCTTGAATCTTGTCTTCTTTCTCCTTTTGAAGCTGCAATGTGATCCCATCTAACAAATTATGACATCCTTCTTCAATTCTGTATTGCATTTCTAACTTTACCTCATCCATTTTTGAGGATTCCTCAACCTTATTTGAAATTTCCTCTTGCAGTCTTGGTAGATTCTTCATCCAAGATTCTTCTTTCTTCTTTATTTTAACAATTCTTCTTTCAATCTCTTAACCTCATCCAATATTTTTTTATTATGTCTTCATAATCTACATATCTCTTCATCTTTCTTTTTCAAATCTTCTCTTAATTCATCTTTTTTCCCACTTGCCTTTGCTAGTCGTTTCTTGCTTTATGTTCTTAACCTCCTTAATGAGTGATTCATTAAGGGATATTATCTTAGATATATTCTCACCCTTCTTCTTAATCTCTTCCTTTTCTTATTTTAATTCATCTTGAATTCTATACATTTCCTCCATTTTTGTATCCCTAATCCATTTTTCTGAGAAGCGTTTTTCAAATTCTTCCCATGTGCAGTGCCATCTAGTATTTTGATCAACACTCATCCACCACTTCCAAGATTCATCAAAAAAATAATATCTTGCCTTCGTAGGAGTCATATTGTATTCTTTTACCAACCTCAACCATTCCATAGGATTGATTTCATCTTTATCTTCTTCTCCTGTAAATTTAGGTATTTCCATTGATTCTTAATTAAGGTCTAATCCCAACCCTCAAATCAAAACCTCAATATATTAAGGATAAAGATCTCAAATAGTTGTAATACTTGTTCCAATATGCTCTTCTATGTGTTATATTTCCAATGCATTTTTAATCATCTCAATCGGACATTCCAATCAAACGTTGTGATAGTTTTAAGTGAACATGCCTTTGAAACCCTGATTTGGAGTCTATCCTCCTAGTCGACCATACGTATGATGTATCTCTGAATTTTCATCCCTTCTCAGTCTGAAATTGAGACATGTAGTACTATGAAATTTCTTCTCTGCAATTCCATAGGTATGACCAAAATTGGATGTGCCAAATGGAAGTTGTGATAACTTCCCCACACCTTGCTTATTTTTTTCCTTTACGGTAGAGACCACGTGTACAGCGTGCCCCGTGCACAATAATTGATACAAAATTCTAGAAATTTCACCATAAATAATATGGCTTGTCCACTATTCAATTCAACTGGTCTCACTCCATTTGGATGCTCTATGAATAAGTTATGGTTGTTTTACCCGGAACACCTATTTGAGACTAGTAAATAGGACTAGTCAGCTACCCTATATTACACAGGGTGTATCTACAAAATTAAGATGATCCAGAAGATGAAATTTATATCACATATATATTGATAATTTATATGAATATCCTCTAGATTTCAGGGTCTGAAATATTAAAAAACAAATTTACAGCTAAAATTTTGTGATGACTAAATTCAGGATGATTCCAGAACCCTATCTTACACAGACTATATCTTTGAAATTGTAAGGCCTTGGGAGCTGAAATTTGAACCCCACGTACATTGATCCATCTACTAAATATCATCCAAGGGGTTCCTTATAAAACTCCATATAAAACAAGTTATAGAAAAAATTCCAAGGTGTCTCGTATGTAGCAACGAAACCCCAAGACCTTGAGCTCTGATACCAAATGTTATGAACCAAATTGCTCAAAATATCATAAAATAACAGAAGTACACACCGTGTAAATAATGTCAATGTGTAGCACAACTCCAAGATAGATAAGTTACACAATAACTCCTTAAATAATAGGGGAACCCCCTCCAAATAACCAAATATCATTCATACTTCACAATTCACATGTCAATAATGAATACATGATCTCTTATATATATTTATTCACACTTGCACATGAGGACCCTTTATCACTAGGTCGGCCTTATTACATATGTATTTACACATTACATGTACATTTAGGCCCATATATGACCCCCCTTGGGGTCATATCAGATACATTTATCCATATATATGCCCCCCTTAGGTCATAACATCTTCCTTGGTATCACAATCCATAACTAGTAGTGCCACATAAATACCTGAAAACTCTCTTTACTATTGTCTAATGCTCATTCCCTATTTTTGACATATGCCTGCTCAAAACTCCATCTGCATGTGCAATGTCTGGTCTAGTACAAACCATTGCATACATCAAACTGCCAATTTCACTCGCATATGGAACACGAGACATGTCCTCCTCCTCCTCCTGTGTCTCTGGACACTGATCTGCAAATAAATTTACACCTACAAGAATAGGGACCTTAACCAGTTTACATTCCTACATATTAAACCTCTGCAATATTGTCTCGACATATTTTCTCGTATTTAACCAGAGTTTCTTGTTTTTCCAATCTCTTTTAATTTCCATGCCCAAAATGAAATTTGCAGCACCAAGATACTTCATGTCAAATTTAGAGGACAATTGAGTTTTCACATCCTGGATCATCTCCTTGTTGTTTCTTATCAGCAACATTTCATCCACATATAAGACCAAATAAATCAAATGATCACCAATTAATTTAAATACACACAGTGATCCTCTTTTCTTCTTGTGAAACCAAGTCCCAGCATATAAGTATAAAAAAAATTGTACCACATCCTTGGTGATTGTTTTAAACCAAGCAGATACTTTTTCATCTTGCATACCAACTCCTTCTTTCCCTTCACAACAAATCCTTATGGTTGCTTCATATAGATTTCTTATTCCAGATCCCTATGTAGGAATGTTCTCTTCACATCCATTTGTTCTACTTCAAAATCAAACACAGCAACAACAAATAATAGAAATATAATAGAAGTTAACTTGGCAACAGGAGAAAAAATATCACCAAAATCAATTCCATCAACCTGGGAATAACCCTTTGCTACTAACCGATCTGTGTATTTCTCCACTTTTCCTTTCATCTTCCTTTTAAATAACCATTTGTTGCCAATGGATTTCTTCCAGTCGGAAACTCCACTAGATCCCAAGCCTCATTCTTATCCAAGGATTCCATTTCTTTAACCATGGCATTTTTCTAGAGTTTTCCATCCTTTGAATCCACTGCCTCCCTAATAGTTCTAAGATCATCATCAGTAATAGAAAAAGAAAAATTTGAGCGGAAATCATGTGGAGTATACCTTTCTGACATCCTTTTCTCCTGCATCGATTTCCTCAATATTGGAGTATGAGAATATTCTTCTTATGATTCATGTTCTTCTATAGAGTCTGATTCATCATCCTTTGGATCAAACTCTATTTTCTCTAGTTCTTCCTTACTTGGCAGGACTTCCTGCTTGACAACATCCTTCATTTATCTAGATACCACATCTCAGTTATACGCAACCTTCTTAGTTTCTGGGTTCCAAAGCTGATAACCTTTGAGACCATCTTTATACCCAATAAAGATACACTTTTCAGCCTTCTTGTCTAGCTTACTCATGTTTTCCTTTGGAACATGAACATAGGCCTCATAGCCAAATACCTTGAGATGTGTGAGAGACGGTTTCTTAAAAGTCCATACCTCTTGTGGAGTCTTGTCATCTAGTGTTGATGAGGGTGATTTTTTGACCAGGTAACATGTAGTACCCACTGCCTCTGCCTAGAATTCTTGCCCTATCCCAACACCACTGAGCATGCACCTTGTTTTTTCCATTAGCATCGTGTTCATCCTTTATGAAAATCCATTCTGTTGAGGTATATATGGAGTATTCTTATGCCTTTATATACCGCACTTCTTACATAATTCTTCAAATTCATTCCCACAGAACTCTCCACCATTATCTATCTTCGACACCTTAATTATTTTCTCTATTTGATTCTCAGCAAGAGCCTTAAACTCTTTAAACATGTCAAAGACTTCAAATC
>ML784418.1:924070-946772 GCA_009831015.1 Picea engelmannii
ATTCTATATAAACCTTGAGATTCAGTGTCCATGGAGTCTATGTTAGAGTTGTGCTAACCAAGCATGGTAATGATTGTATTCTTTTCGTTGTTGTCTAATTCTCTAAGATGACATTTTTGTCACCTTGTAAGAAGAGTATCATCGTGGAATCCATTGCTAAGCTCTTCTTCGAGCATGTTTGTGTTCATTTTGGGTTGTAAAAGACATATATTTCTAATAAGGACCAAATGGTCCTCATTATCCTATGGTCCAACATTTGGTCTAGGATGAACATTGCACTAACCAAATCCTTTGTCTTCCATCCCTGAAGGATGGCCAAAGAAAGGTAGTCAACAGGATGATGGTACATATCCTCAAAATGTACAAATCCAAGCATCCATATACATTAAATGTGATCTAGGTAGATATAAGTGGCCACCCAAATCTTCAACCATCTTAGAAATGGTCATACACCTTACCAATTTTACAACAATTTTGTAGGTCCCAAACTCCCAATACATTTCTTGGGCACTTTCCATGCATTTTTTATGATTGAATTGATATAGGAATATTTGATGGTGGGATAGCCAAATACATAGAGCTCAAAATAAGCTTTGTAATGGTCCAACAAATTCCCCAAACAAAGTTCATATGTGAAATTTGTCATCTTTGGAAGTCGATGTATTAACTATGTGTTGACGGGCGAAATTGATCGTCCGTCAACTGGAAGAGTGGAACCGGTCCAGGGTTGTCTTAACCCAAGTCGTTTGGGATGAACCACCCTGGCGGGTTTAGCGGATCCATTAGCCGATCTAAGGTCCTAAGAAAACAAAAAAGAAAACTACTCTAAATTAACTAATCTAACTAAAAACAACTATTAAAAACAAACTAATAAACTAATCTAACTAAAAATAACTATTAAAACAAACTAAACTAATCTAACTATTCTATATATATATATATATATATATATATACAATCTACGATATAATACTATACTAACTCTAAGAAATCAAATATCTAACTACTAACTGAAATAAATCTTATTCACAAAATGTACAATATTAACAATTTACATATTTGAATGAAAACCTAAAAAACTCATTTGCATTCTGCCCTAAGACAGAGAGAGATATTTTTTGTTGATTTTATAATTTTATGAACAACAAATAAACCAAAAAAACTAACTAAACTAAACAACTAATATACTAATTCTAACTACAAATCTAACTAAACATATATCTAACTAAACTATTTAAATTATACTAACAAACTACTTATTAAATACTGAAAAACAAACTGACCTGGAGAAACGCTCCAGATTTGTCTTGCATGTAATGATTGTCTTAGCTGATCGGAGGGAGGAAACCCACACCGAATTATCCAAGAGCTTCTCGTAAATGATAGCTGCAGTGCTCTTCAATATAATTACAGGACAAACAAGACATAAAAATTTACAACAATCTTATGATTCATAAATCTTCACAGTTAGATAAACCCGTTGTTAGAATCGGAAGTCACTCCTGGATTGCTTGCAGAAGCAGAGCCCAACGCCCATCAGTTTTTATGTCACAGTTTGTTTATAAAGGGGTGATCAAATGGAGATAAAGACTCGAGGAGATATCACTCTAACTCGGGGGTTGGATCTGGTACGTAAAGAACAAAGGAGGTCTGGAATCCTAACTTCAGCCAGCAGTTTGATTAAAAGATGAGCAGGTGGAAGAATTAGTAAGAAAGGTGAACAAACAGCTCTGGGCAATAGGCTTACAGCGGTTTGTAGGGGAAAAACTCTAAACACAGGATCCTCCTGGTTCAGGGCTTCAAGAAACTGAAAGGGGACTTGACTGGATCCTCTAATTCCAAGTCACTCAGCGCTGGGAAAATCACAAGAACTGATTAGAGACAGCGCAACTATTACAGTGATCCATGACAACATCATCCTATAATAGCTACAGCTCGACTGGATCCTCCAATTTCGAGTTGCTCTAACACAGTGTAAACAAAGACATGAAAGAAACTGGCATTCATAAGGCAAGAAGTCTCAAAAGTCCATACATAACCAGAGTATTAGTGCTTCATTAAAGGTTTACAACCAGGAGCTCTGCTCAACCATCGATGCTTACAAAATACAAAAACTAAGTCTATATACTCAGGAAACTTCACCTCACAGAGGCGTGTACAGTCACTCAAAGCCAGGTGTCCGTTCAGTCAAACCCGTACTGATGTCTCCTTTTAAGTGCCATCTTAACTAAGCATGGCTCCTATAAGGAGAGTAGTTGAGCCATTAAGTGTTGGGCTAGCGTGCGCAGACTTTTCTGTTCAGTCGGGGACTTCGGCATGGCTTCTCTGGGAAAATCGATACATAGGACCTCCTCGGGCAGACGGATTTCCAGAACCTCCATTACCTCACTTAATGAATGAGTGGAAGTCTCAACCACCCGCACCTACCGTCCTTTACTCCAGGCGAGAATAGTAAGGAGATCGGATCCGATGGCACCTGGAGGTTGCGATGATCCTCTCTGCAACTGAACTCGGCGCCTCCGACCTTCTTTATGCAGCTTCTTCCTTTCCTCAAGTGACCATGGGTTGTGACTGTATGCTTTCGGCATTCGCGAATATGCAAGGACTAACCTTCGCTGATTGAAATTGCGATGAGCGATATGTTGAGAAGGCTTAATCTGGAACCACGTGTCCCTCTGAGATCTGATGGCTTAGAACTTACCCGATACCTTTGTGGGCCCGGGCCCGAGACTCTCCCGGCATCTCGTGCATCGGAACATAATAGAGTTTCTTTTTGCACCTTGGAGTTGCGACGGGCGAAACGCCGAGACGGCTCAACTTGTTGCTAGGTGTCCCCTTTGGATGAACGGCTGGAAATGCTTCGTGGATGTCGCGGGCCCCAGCTCCTATGCTTTCGGCGCTTCGCATCTCGCGACTGGGAGGAGAATGGTCCTTATGTTTCGAAGTCACGATGGGTGAAAAGGCGAGGAGTCTAATCGCGCACCATGTGTCCCTCAAAACTGACGGTCCCAAACTCATTCGACGTTGCAGTGGGCCCCAGGTCCTGAATGCTCTCGCTACTTCGTGTATCGGGATATGATGGAGTTGTTTTTTGCGCGTTGGAGCTGCAATGAGCGAGGCGCCGAGATGGCTCTACTTGCTGCCAGGTGTCCCCTCTGGATGGACGGCTGAGATCCTTTTGGTGATATACAAGCGCTATCCATTGCGCTAATCCTGACGCAACTCTGCTAACCGCGATTACATGTCGATCGTTGATCTGCTCTATACATGGATCCTGGTTGCTAATAACATACTTTGCCCGCTCGCTTGATTGGAAGTCGAAAAACGAGATTTTCCATGCTGCGCTCAGGCGCTTATCGCGCAATCCCGCAGACCTATGTCCCTTTGTGCCCCGATACCACAATTGTTACTAAGATTAGGCTCCATGGGGGATAGAGTCATCCCTGTGATGCTCTAAGGACTCATTTTGCAGTTCCAGTGCCTTGCTATTGGGCTATGGAGTCATTATTAGGCCGCAAAAATGAAAACGAAAATGAACAAAGAAACAAAAAGAGCATTATTTACATACAAAGGAGCCATCTGAGACTCAAACAAAACATTTCTTCAGGAAATGCCCATTCACTGGGCTGCTGAAAACTTCTTCACCTTCTAAACCTTGCAACCTGTATTTGTTATTTGAGAAAGTCTCAGAGATTCTAAAAGGCCCAATCCACAGGGCTTCAAATTTGTTGTGTTTTCCCTTATCTTGTTTAGGAGCATCCCATTTCAGCACCAGGTCTCCTATCTGGAACTGCTCCTTCTTGGCCTTCTTATCGAAAACCTGCTTGATCTTTCGCTGATGGTCCTGAATCCTATCCACTGTCTGCTCCCTAGCCTGTTGGACCTCCACTAGATGATGAATCCTTCTGATCATGCCATTGGGCTCTTCTTGATAATCCTGGAAGAATTTCACTGCGGGAATGGCCAGCTGAGAAGGGAAGATGGCTTCAGCTCCGTAGACTAACTGGAAAGGGGAGAGACCTATAGATCTCTTTGTAGTCACCTGATCATCCCATAGGGCAAATTTCAGCTTTGAATTCCAAGCCTTTTTGTTGTCTTCCAACAACCTTTTGATGATCCTTATCAGGCTTTTGTTGGAGGATTCCGCTAGACCGTTGCCTTGTGGATAATATGGGGTGGAGTGAATCAATTTGATCTCGAACTGTTCACAGAACTTGGTTAGTGGTTCAGACCCGAAAGCAGATGCATTATTAGCGACAATCTTATTCGGTCAGCCGAACCTTGTGATGAGGTCCTCCAAGAATCCAATGATTACCTTGAGGGAGGCACTCCTGGTGGGGATAGCTTCAATCCACTTGATAAAGAAATCTGTAGTAGTCAGGATCCACTTGTGCTGCCCACTGGAGGCAGGGTGAATTTCTCCAATGAAATCTAGGCCCCACTGCTGGAAAGGCCCTGAAACCACCACCAAATTTAACGACAGAGACCTGAGCTGCTTCTTTCCTGCAAATTTTTTACATTTGATACAGGCTTTGACCCCTTTGCAGAAATCAGTGAACATAGTAGGCCAGTAGTATCCAGCCCTGAGGATTTTGTGGGCTGTGGCTTTCCAGAAATGATGCCCTCCACACAGGCCACTATGAAATTCAGCCACGATCATTTTGGCCTCTTGTGGACTCATGCATTTTAAAATCACCCCCAGGGGGTCTTTCCAATATAACATTTGATCGATCAGGCAGTATTTGACTGCCTTGAGCTTTAAAGCTCTTGCTTTGTTCCTTTCCAGGTCTTCTGGGGGCCGCAACTCTTGCAGAAAGTATATGACATCCTTATACCAAGGACATCGAGCTAATGGGGGCTCTCCTCGAGGGTTCATTTCAGACAGCCGACTTTGTGGAATCCTTGAGCATTCGTTTATGAAACTTATCCCCATAGCTTGGTAGTTTGCTTCAGCCAACAGTTTGGCTAAACCTTGACTTTTGATCAATTTGGTGGGCCTTATTTCCAGGTCGAATTCCAGGATTTTGGCTATCCATTTACTCCTTCTCCCGTCTATGTGAGGCTGAATAAGAATGTCTTTAACAGCAGCTGAGGGGACATAGGCGATGATCTTTGACTGTAGGATGTAGGTTCTAAAGGCTTTGAGAGCTTTTACTAGAGCATAAGCCTGCTTATCCATAGTGTCATACATGACTTCGGCATCCCTCAATGCTCGGTTGAAATAAGCAATAGGCTGCTCTAGCCCAATGTCATTTGTCTGCAATAAAATAGTAGCCACTGTGTCAGGTGAGGCAAAGGAGAAAATAAGGAAATCCTTTGAGTAGTTGGGATTGATAAGCACAGGAGCTTCAGTCAGGGCCTTCTTGATTTGTTCAAAGGAATGTCGCGATTGAGGGGTCCACCTTACTTCATTCTCCTTTTTCAACATGGTTGTTATAAGCTTTACCTCCTCAGTAAAGTTAGGCACAAACCTCCTCAGAAAATTAATTTTTTCGAGGAAAGATTGGACCTCCTTCTTGGACCTCGAGATTGATAAGGCTTGTATCGCCTCAACTCTGCTGGGGTCAATTCTGACTCCTTCTGCTGATACTATGTGGCCTAGTAACTTTCCCTCCTGCTTGGCGAACATAGATTTCTTGGGGTTTAATGAAATGCCAAACTTCCTACATTTCAAGAAAACCTTCCTGAGATGGTGACGGTGTTCCTTATTAGATTTTGAAAACACTGTGATGTCATCCAGATAAACGACCACAAATTTATCCTTTTCCCCAATGAAGGCTATATCCATGGCACGCTGGAATGTTTCCCCTGCATTCATTAATCCAAATGGCATCTTAGCATACATGAATGTGTCCCATGGGGTGAACACTGTCTTTTCCCTGTCCTCAGGCAGAACGGAGACTTGATTGTAGCCAGAGAATCCATCTATCATGGACATCCTGGAAGCTCCTGTTACCCTCTACAGTATATGTTCGATCTTTGGCAAGGGGTAGTTATCTTTTCACGAGCTCCTGTTCATGTTTATGAAGTCCACACAGAGTCGGATATCTCCATTCTTTTTCCTTACTGGCACCAAGTTGGCCACCCACTCTGAATATCTCAGTGGTACAATGATCTGAGCTTGAAGCAGCTTCTTCACTTCCCTCTCCATGATAGGTAGCAGCATAGGATTGATCTGTCTCAGCTTCTGCCTAAACGGCTTTGCTTCTTCTTTTAATTGGATTTTATGCTCGATGACAGAAATATCATATGTTTTGAAGTCTTCGTATGTCCAGGCGAAAACATCAACAAATTCCCTTAAAAGTGCAATGTATTCAGACCTCTGCTCCCTTGTTAGACTTCTTGACAATTTGACATACTTGGGCTCACCCTCGGTCCCAATGTGTCACTCAATAGTACCAGCGTCCTCCTCCTAGACTTCTCCCTTTAACGATACATCATTTCTATCAAAAATTCTTTCCAAAGGAACCAGTCCTCTGGGAATATGGTTGTTGGGCAGCTGTACAATGTCACGCCCTACAATCTTATTCAAAAAATTACCCCCATTGAGCTCTTCCTCTGAGACGGCGTCTTGGTCGATGTGCATCTCTGAAAATTCTTCGACAGTCTCCAAGAAATTCTTGATCTCGAGAACATCCTCGAATACCTTCCAATATTTGACATTGTCAAGTATGGAAGGCCTGTATTTCACTTCTACATCATATCTGCATTTAGGCGGCAAGGGCACTTTGAAACTACTTGTTGATGTAGCCAAGGAATATGCCATCATGTTCTCCTCTCTTGGGACGAAAGAAATGTTAAACTCCAAGAAGAAACTGTCAACTAGATCCCATACCTCATTTTTGTAGCTTCTGAGTCAAGGATGCTTAGCCTGATAGGCGTTTCTGATCTGTTGGACCACCAACTCTGCATCTCCGAACACTGCTACGTCCTGAATTCCCATTTCTTTCACAGCTCTTAATCCCAGAACAAGATCTTCATACTCTGCCACATTATTGGTAGCTTCAAATTCTAATTTGTATGACAGAGATATGGTTTCCTGGGCAGGTGACACAAAGACCACCCCAGCTCCAGCGCCTTCCCTGGAAAAGGCTCCATCAAAGAACATTTTCCAAACGGGGGTGATGGAGGGAGGAAATTTAGGGGAAATGGTGGGCTGCTTTCTGAGTTTGAGAGGAAGCTCAAGAGAATGGGTGAGTTGAAGCACACTGGAACCTAGATCGGTATCTAAGGCAAAAATGGGATGGTTGGTAGGGTTGGCCTCATCACTGATTATATAGGCCAATTGGGCTTCCCTGTATAGTCTTCTATGCTCTCCTCCAAACACTAGGATAGTAGTGTATGTGAGGTCCATCTGCAAGGTTCCTCCTAGTGTATTTATCCAAGATCTTGATAACAACATACTGAACTTTGGGGGGACATCGACCACTACAATGTCTATAACCACACTTTTCATGGGCAGTTGAAACAAGGTCACGACCAAGTCTTTGATAACTCCTAGACATTGAACTTTCCTGGAGTCAAAGGAATAGAGATCATGGTAGGCTCAGGTGACTTCTAGTCCCAACTCTTCCAAGACAGTTTTGGGCATGAGGTTGTGAGAAGCCCCCGAATCCATCAAGAAATTGTGCAATACCTTGTCATGTATGTTCAAGGAAGTGTAAAAGGGAGGGGATGAGTCATCCCTGTCTTCTACCATAGGACCTAGGATAACCGCAAGATTTTCATCTTGTAAATCGATGGAGTCTATGGGAATACATGGGACCTCAGACTGTAAAATCTCAGAGAAGCGTTTCTTGAACTTGTCATGTTTAATCAACTCTATCAGGGGCACAGGGATTCTGATTTTTTGAATTTCATGCTCGAAATTAAAAGAGGATGAGAGCTTTGGGATTTCTCTTATTTCGGGAACATGACTCTGGATAATGGGAGAGAGGGGTTGGGTCTTCTTACCTCTGTGATGGTCTATTGCTTCACCGGCAAATTTCTCCATCCTGGTGGACTACTCAGGGACGTCAGGCGCTTTAATCTTTTTCTTTGACCTCAGATCATATATGTCTGGGCTGCCACTAGCCTTGTCTCCCTTTCTTAGTTCATTTAGCTGATTGTCCATGAGAGAATCCTCGTAGGCTGATTGAGTGAGATGAGGGAAAGGGGGAGTGTCTCTGAAACAATGGATTTCAGGATCAAGCTCGTTTGTTTCTCCTTCTTCCCCGTCGGCCACAAAATTGTTTTGAAAAGGGGCCAGAATATTCTGGTCTTCTCTGTCTCTTCCCTTCTCCCTTTGCACATTCGCAGGAGTAAAATTGTTTGGCCTCCTAAAACCTCCCTTTTTTTTGGCGTTCAGAGGGCCCTTGTATGCTTGCCTCCCTTCCACCCTCATTCTCTCCATCTCCGCAGACAAATATTTCACCATCCTGATCAGTTCATCCACTTGAGGGTGGGGCACCGATGGGTCAGAAGTCGAGGCTTTCGACCTTCCTTTTCTCCTGTCTGTGTCGGCCTTGTTCCTCAGTCTGTCAGCTGCTAACACATTGGATTCCACTTCTATGGCCGCATCTTGCATTTGAGCTAAGGAGGTGGCTCTTCTTTCTCTCAACAAAAGGTAGAAATCGGGGCCGAATGCACTAGCATACGAAAGCTTAGCTGAGGCTTCTGAAGGCTTTATCTCGGCAGGGATTTTGTTATACATCTTACTAAATCTTTTGGAGAAGTCGGAGACAGACTCTCCATCCATCTTCTTTAGAGACCCGAACTCTGTCATGTAATACATGAAATCTTTCCTATCGCCCCATTGCCTTAGGAAAGCATTATCCAGGGCTTCAATCCCAGCAATAGATCCTAGAGCCAATCCTCTAAACCATTTCCTCACCTCGCCATCCAGGCTCTGGATGAAGACCCTCATCCAAACATCTTCATTCTCAATGTTGAGGTTATCTGCATAACTATAGAAAGCAACCAGGTTCTCTTCGGCAGTTATGTCTCCTTCCCCAGTGAACTTGGGCATATACTTCAAGTAGTCTCCAGCAGGGAGAGGATGCATAGGTTGAGGTAGGATCAAGGGAGCATATTGGGAAGCAACTATGGCGTCCATTCTAGTTAGAGGGGGATTAGCACCAGCCATAGGAATATTAGGTGGAGGAGAGATAGGAGGAGAAGGAGTTCATGATGGGGCTACTGGGGATGAGTCCCGAAGTGGAGTAGGAAACAAGAGGGGATTTAAGGAGAAGGCTATTGAGCTCAAGTTAGTAGGTGTTTTTCTTTGTGCAGGAGTGATAAAGATAGGAGTGGGGAAATATTTTGTGGTTCTGAGTCTGCGCCAAGGCATAGTTTCAGGGGAGAGGGGAGTGATAAGGTCTCGTCCCTCTGGTCCCAGACCAGGAGAGGAAAACTCAACAGGAACACTCCCGAAATTTAGGAAACGGGAAACCTCAGAAACAGGTCTGTCAAGAGGCTGAGGAGGAGAAAAAGGAGTTCCCACAGGAGGATATAGTGGATTACCTGGTTCAATGGTGGATGCTACTTCTTCAGGGGCCTTTCCCTTTCTGAGCACGGCCTCTATTTCGGGCGTAGCTAGAGGCAACTGTGGATGAGACCGTGTATGTCTGCCTCTGAAATCCATAATAACAGAGCAAGTTCTCCCCAGCGGAGTTGTCACAATGGAGTCGCCAGGTGCATAGCAACAATCTGATAATTCTGATATCTGATGCACCTTCAGAATCAGTTAATCATTGTCGTTCAATCCCGGGGAAAATATTCAACTTCGTCCCCGGCAACGATGCCAGAAATGTTAGCATCGGAAGTCACTCCTGGATTGCTTGCAGAAGCAGAGCCCAACGCCCATCAGTTTTTATGTCACGGTTTGTTTATAAAGGGGTGATCAAATGGAGATAAAGACTCGAGGAGATATCACTCTAACTCGGGGGCTAGATCTGGTACGTAAAGAACAAAGGAGGTCTGGAATCCTAACTTCAGCCAGCAGTTTGATTAAAAGATGAGCAGGTGGAAGACTTAGTAAGAAAGGTGAACAAACAGCTCTGGGCAACAGGCCTACAGCAGTTTGTAGGGGAAAAACTCTAAACACAGGATCCTCCTGGTTCAGGGCTTCAAGAAACTGAAAGGGGACTTGACTGGATCGTCCAATTCCAAGTCACTCAGCGCTGGGAAAATCACAAGAACTGATTAGAGACAGCGCAACTATTACAGTGATCCATGACAACATCATCCTATAATAGCTACAACTCGACTGGATCCTCCAATTTTGAGTTTCTCTAACACAGTGTAAACAAAGACATGAAAGAAACTGGCATTCATAAGGCAAGAAGTCTCAAAAGTCCATACATAACCAGAGTATCAATGCTTCATTAAAGATTTACAACCGGGAGCTCTGCTCAACCATCGATGCTTATAAAATACAAAAACTAAGTCTATATACTCAGGAAACTTCACCTCACAGAGGCATGTACAGTCACTCAAAGCCGAGTGTCTGTTCAGTCAAACCCGTACTGATGTCTCCTTTTAAGCACCATCTTAACTAAGCATGGCTCCTGTAAGGAGAGTAGCTGAGCCATTAAGTGTTGGGCTAGCGTGCGCATAATTTTTTGTTGAGTCGGGGACTTCAGCATGGCTTCTCTGGGAAAATTGATACACGGGACCTCCTCGGGCAGACGGCTTGCCAGAACCTCCATTCCCTCACTTAATGAATGAGTGGAAGTCTCAACCACCCGCACCTATCGTCCTTTACTCCAGGCGAGAACAGTAAGGAGATCGGATCCGATGGCACCTGGAGGTTGCGATGATCCTCTCTGCAACTGAACTCGGCGCCTCCGACCTTCTTTATGCAGCTTCTTCCTTTCCTCAAGTGACCATGGGTTGTGACCGTATGCTTTCGGTGTTCGCGAATATGCAAGGACTAACCTTCGCTGATTGAAATTGTGATGAGCGATATGCCGAGAAGGCTTAATCTGGCACCACGTGTCCCTCTGAGATCTGACGGCTTAGAACTTACCCGATACCTTTGTGGGCCCGATCCCGGGACTCTCCCGGCATCTCGTGCATCGGAACATAACAGAGTTGATTTTTGCACCTTGGAGTTGCGACGGGCGAAACGTCGAGACATCTCAACTTGTTGCCAGGTGTCCCCTTTGGATGAACGACTGGAAATGCTTCATGGATGTCGCGGGCCCCAGCTCCTATTCTTTCGGTGCTTCGCGTCTCGCGGCTGGGAGGAGAATGGTCCTTATGTTTCGAAGTCGCGATGGGCGAAAAGGAGAGGAGCCTAATCGTGCACCACGTGTCCCTAAAAATTGATGGTCCCAAACTCATCCGACGTTGCAGTGGGCCCCAGGTCCTGAATGCTCTCGCTACTTCGCGTATCGGGATATGATGGAGCTATTTTTTGTGCGTTGGAGTTGCGATGAGCGAGGCGCCGAGATGGCTCTACTTGCTGCCAGGTGTCCCCTCTGGATGGATGGCTGAGATCCTTTTGGTGATATACAAGCGCTGTCCATTGTGCTAATCCTGGCGCAACTCTGCTAACCGCGATTACCCGTCGATCGTTGATCTTCTCTATACATGGATCCTAGCTGCCGACGACATACTTTGCCCGCTCGCTTGATTGGAAGTCAAAAAACAAGATTTTCCATGCTGTGCTCAAGCGCTTATCGCGCAATCCTGCAGACCTGTGTCCCTTTGTGCCCCGATACCACAATTGTTACTAACACCCGTATGTAAATATCTATATGAAATGATTCAATTAATGAAGAAGAGAAATCTGTGATTCATTAACTGAAACCAAGTAATTGTTATACTTTTTAAATAATGAAAGAAATCAGATATGGATAGCACATTAATCAAATCATATCATTCTACAATAGATTATGATAGCTAAAGTAGTCTATAATCAACTGCAAATTGATAAGCATAAACTTGAAACAAAAGATTGATATTATGAAAGCGAAAGCTGTAACAAAACATCAACTTTCGTCTCAGTTTGTATTAGAAATCCATAGCCTGGTTCTTCCACAATTGAGGATGCCCCTTATTACAAAAATAATAAGTATTTAAAGACCTTCCACAGGGTAAAACGTCCCTGTGGAAGTTATGAAAACTGTTTACAGAAAATCTGGGAAATATCCCAAGTCTGATTAAACTAGGAACCTAAAATAAAAACTAAATCACACCAAGATCCCCTAGACTATCCAGCATGCCCAATGCAATTCAGATGTACCTGAAAGGAGTCAGAAATGGACAAATTAGGAGGATATTTTGTTGATAAAAATGATAAAAAAATCTAATTCTATAGACTAGCTACAGAATCCTGCGATTCTGTAGCTGGTCTAAATCAGACACAGAATCAACATTAAAATAAATTCAAATCTTTGAAAATACATTCAAACTATCAAAAGATATTTTATTGCTAAAAAGCCTCATTCAAGTCAACACTTGTATGTAAATTGAACACACTAATCGTATTCAACCCAATGATATCAGAGATGAGTACGCCCTGTTCAATTCGTTGCCAATTCAGGTATACAAAATTGTATCGAATAGTAATGAAATCGTTTCATATCAAATTGAAATCGATACAGTTAAACAAATCATAGGCAATCGTTTATGCTACCTTATTAACAGGAAACACGATCGAATCAATACGAAAACAACAAGATCATTTTCAAATTGATGTAATGGTATTGACATAAGCCAACGATCCATGTTATTAGCGAATCAAATCAAAACTGGTGTGTAAATGAAATCATAACAAGATCAATCAGTTGACAACAGGGTGTGTAAGAGTTTTCCAATCGTTTGTTGTTGCTAATTGGGGAAGACACAATCGATTGATATTCAATGAAAATATTACTAAAATTTATTTCAAAACGAACTATTGACCGAATTTGACAGAGATAACATATGTCGATCTAGGTTTAACCAACTCATTTTGAACATTAAAATCAAACAGAGAAGTATCAAGTCTATTTTTGATATGAATCCCACTCATAAAATCAATCGTACTAATTGAAGATACACAACAATCCAATCAAGACAAGAGTAAAGCGAACAGTTGGAGTTTAACATAGTCGTTGTAAATCAAAACCGTTCCATGATTCAGGCGTAGATATCTTTTGCACAGGCTTAAATGAGAATATCGTTTCCATACAAAACAAAGTCATTCTTTCCAAATCAGAGTCGATCAGAGTTATATTCCTGATTTAGAAGATTACATCACATCGATTCAAACTCACGAAGTCATTCCAAAATCACAGTATACAAACTAAATCAGAGTCGATATAATTCAACCATAACGAAATCATGCCAAATCAAAACATGGTCGTGCTCTAATTTTAGCATGAAAATCCTTTGTACAGGTCAAACAAAATCCAAGTAAACACCATTGATGACATTAAATCACAACAACAGACAAACGAATCAAAACCAATGAAAACCAAACCATTGTTAAACTGGCCACGACCAAATCATTTAACCAAATCATAACCTCATTTAATTTTAGCAAATGAAAGAAATGTACAGGATGAACAACATAACCGTTTTCGATATGGCTAAAACAAAGTCATTTCGAACAATAGACAGAGCTATTTGAAAACCAAACTCAAACCATTATATTAATCCTAGCAGTTCACAAAATGAAATTGATACCTAAATTCATACCTGGATGACGAGCAGACAGCTTGATCATGACATTTTGGAATTGACGACGGCTGTAGTCGATTCGACATTCCTAAAAACGATGGAACCAGTGGTTTTCTGCTTCCTATCATTTGCTTGAAGCTTGTCCCTTTGGCTTGTCAATACTGTAACTTGGTTTTCCAATGCTTTGATTTTCGATTGAAGTAAGGGAACGTCTATATAGTATCGTTCCAACCACACATAACATTGGTCACATGACGACTGTCTGGGCTTCGAAAATGCAGGTGAGGGTTTGGTTACATTGCCTAGGTTTTCGTTAGGAAGCTTGATCCCAGGATAGATAGGATTGTTTCTTAGGCAAGGGGGTAGATTAGAAATGAAGTCATAGGGTGGCTTGGAGCACAAACCTTGGGAGTGAGGGTACTCACTAGCTAGGAAGCGTTCTATGTCAGAGTCTGAGTCTTCACTGAGGACTATGGGCTTCTGCTCAGCACTAGGTTTAGGTTTATTCCTAGCCATTCTTGAGATAAGTCGAGCATTCTTTTTACCTTTTCCATCAACAGTAGAGTTTCCCTTGACCTTTTTGCTCACAGGCTTTTTTATAGCCTCGACCTTGTCTGCTAAGACGTCGGGTAAGTCAATATCAGGGTCGATCGAGGGTTTAGGAGAGGGTAGTAGGACATGGAAGGGCACGGGTGGCTCGACCTTGGTTTCACTAACCACAGGCTTGTCAACTAGGACGGGCTCTGCATCAGCAAAACCATTCCAAGAAATAAAAGCTTGCTAACTATCATCGTGAAGATTTAAGTGATGAACAACGATGAGTCTGATTAGGCCATGGTGGAACAAGCTACTATCGGCCTTCTCTCTTTTAAACCTTTTTGACATTTTATAAAGTCTATGCTGGAAGTAAAAAGGCATATTTAATGGATACCCCATAAAATTCATTAACAGTCGAAGGTGATAAAGAAAAACTAGCCCATACCGACCCTCACAAGTCATGAATTGTTTAACCACCATTAAAATATCATGCCATCTTGGTTTAAGCGTGGAAATGGGCATACCTCTGTCACAGGATGCGACCTTTTGTGAGACGAACAGTAGTGGCCATGGAACCTCCTCAACTTTAGAGTTTTTGAACCATCACTGGCCCATGGCAGCTAACCCGATGGCAAAGCTAATGAACTCCTCACTCAGCTCAAGCTGAATGTCGCCTACCTTGGCCCTACAACCATCGAAAGTCAGGGCGAACTGTTGTGCAACAAATATATTAAAACCCTCAAACCATTGTACAAAGGTGAGCCAACCGCTATCCTCTAAGTATTTATGGGCATTGTCGAATAGTAGCAAGGCTTGGCTACCATTCGGCTCAATTCGCACCACTGGTGCCATAAGGAAGAGCACACGGTGAACGAGCCAGGGTTTGAATGTAGCATACACAGGAACAAAATGCCTGAAGGCTTACCCAAGCTAACAGAGGTGAAACAGGGATAGGAGCAACATTAATGACATCATGCGAAGGTGGTGGAGCTATTCGTTGGCCATGCATAATAGTCATTACCAATGGTACAACCACCGGAGCTTTCAACTATACAAATCACAATGCACAAGTGTTACAACTAAGCCATTTCAGCCAATCAATTGAAACCTTTGGTAAGTGTATAAACCATGTGCGCAAGCAAACGTTATGCCATAGTTTTAAAACCAAACATACAAATCGAAACCAATACCAAGTGTTGGACCAATGTGACAATGCGTTTGATCGCATGAACTAGGTGTCATATTAAATGATATATATCAAGGGTTTAACCATAACACCTATGTATTTTTATGAAACCAATGGTCAAGTAGATCAAATCAAAGAACATATAAATCCAATTACCAATGCATCACAACCTCAATTACTCATGAAACGAAATTCATAATCAATCAAAGAATGTGCAATGAGTACAGATCAAAAAATGTTGCCAACTGCATAATGATAAGTAAAATGTAAACGCAATGGGCATATCGACAAGAAGGATAACGAAAATTCAATAATGATTTTAATGCGACTTCGAAAGATCAAGTTTTCACGCTTACAGTCGTGAAAACAAAAATGAAGGTAAGTGTGAAAATATCGCAAAGAATAAAAGTGTCGTTTATTTGAGAATTGCGACGAAAAATTAATGTTTGCAAAACATTGGTGTAGGCAGCTTATAGGACAGTGAAAAAAATGTGGATTGGCTGCCAACAATGGTGACACACTGGTAGAAGCAGTTATCTCTACCAAAAGAACAAATTCAGATCAGGACAACAAAGATGATTCCAACTCAAAAACAACAACCAGAAAATCGTATAAACATCATCATTAACCAACTATTCCAGCAGTGTTTTAAAAGATGAAAACAGATAACAGTCCTAAGACCAACGAGTCACGATATTAAAGATAAAATCTCCAATACTGTTGACAGAGCCACTGCTGCCAGCAGGCGTCCATAGCCTCAACAGGGTTGTCATTTAACCCACTCTAACATCTGTATCCTACCAAGAAGTTCTAGATCAGAATAAAGGACATCAAAGAGGTTTCTTATTTGCAAATCTTCATATACCCGACATTGCTTCGCTGCCAGCGGGCCTGTTCAGTACCCCGGCGAAGTTGTCTTGGCGTCATGCATGCATTTACCCACTGCCAGCGGACCTGTTCAGCATCCCGGCGGGTTTACAAGCACTTCCCACAGCTCTATTAATAATTTATTTTGTTTTGTTTTTCAAAGATATATAGTTGAGCGGGGTGACGCTGAAAATCATGATATTTTAATATATTTTTTCACACCTCATCAGGATTTTTTGGAACTGTCCTTTATTAAGATCCAGAGATGTTTCATTTACAAAAACAACTTCCTAAGGTAGGGAGACATCTTCTGAGTCATTCCCTTAAGGAATAGGGACAGCGTAAAAAGATAATAGATGATCATGACAAGCTTTACTCAGAGATCGAAATCAGTCAACTCCTTTCAAACAACAGACTTTTGCCAACACAAATATAAATTTCAGAAATAATACCATTGATGTTTATACACTTTTCTTAGTAGTTATTTCAGCGAAGGAATTTTCTGTTTTCTTTGTTTGAATAGCTCAGTATACAGGTATGTGTATTTCGAAAAACACAAACTGATAAAAGGAAAAATCAAAAACAAAAAGCAAAAGAAAAAGAAAAATATGTACATAATATACAAGGGTTGTCATCAAGCAAAGTATATTTTCAAGGGTTGGCCATTCACTGGGTAGGTGTCAGGCTGCCCCTCAAGATTCTGCAATCGAAAAGAACTAGGACCCAACTTTTCAGCAATTAAAAATGGTCCAAGCCATAAGTTTTGAAATTTTGTGTGTTCTCCCTTTCCCTCGTGTGGTTTGTCCCATTTCAAGACGAGATCACCTACTTCAAAATTTCTATCAGAAGCAGAATTAGAATCGACCCAGCTTTTAACCAATTGTTGATGTTGTTCTAACTTACGTTTATCATGGGCTCTCACTTCTTCTAGCTTCATCAAAGCGTTAATTCGGTTTTCCAAAGGGGGGCAATCTTCTTCTTGGACTTTCTGCGACAACTGAAGTGAAGGAAGAAGAATGTGAGGTGGCAGAATTGCTTCTCTGCCATAAACGAGAAAAAAGGGGGAGTTACCTACAGCATCTTTTGGTGTTACCCTATCATCCCATAGCGCGTTTAACAGTGCATTGTGCCAATTTTTGTGATTTTCAACCACCGTTCTCTTGATGATTTTAATCAAGTTCTTGTTTGTTGATTCTGCCAATCCATTGCCCTGGGGGTAATAGCTAGCAGAATACTTCAATTTAATTCCTTTTTCCAAAGAGAACTCGCTCATCTCAAGAGAAGAAAAGTAAGAAGTGTTATCGAATACTAAACAGTCAGGGATACCGAAACGAGTGATAATATTCGAATTTAGAAAGGAAATTACCTGACTAGTGTTGACAGTTCTTAATGCAGCAGCTTCAGACCACCAGGTAAAGTAATATGTGGATGTCACAATAAAATTGTGTTGTTGTGAGGACGGGGGGTTGATTGGACCTATGATATCAAGGCCCCACTGCTGAAAAGGAGAATCTACTGAAACGGGCTGCAAAGGAAAGGTTGGTTTTTGTAACCGCCCTGATGCTTTCTGAAAAATAACACATTTACGACACAAGTCACGGGCGTCTCTAAAAAGCGTGGCCCAGTAATAACCGGCTCTTAAAACCTTATGGGCAGTGGTGTCACCACCAAAATGACCACCAGCTTCTCCTGCATGCAACTCTAGCAAGACTTTTTCTACTTCGTCTTTTTCAAGACAGCGCATCAGTACGCTGTCAAAACTTTGACGAAACAAGATACCATTAACCAGATGAAAGGAGGCAGACTTTAATCTCAACGCTCTTCTTTTAAAGGGATCCAGGTGACGGGGTGTTGAACCATGTTCAAGACAGAATCTTATATCGTCATACCAAGGATTGACAAGGTTTTGTGCACAACAGATTAGATTTTGATCGTGTTGTCCTAGGTTTGACGTATCGCTTTCTTCTTGTTGTTCTACTGTTGAATCAGCTACTAAATTACATAACCCTTGGCCTCTCACTATCTGAGCTGGGGTGATTTCTAAGTCATACTCCTGCAAGGAGGTGACCCAATTAGCCCTCTTTTCACCTAGTTCCTTCTGCACTAACAAGTTCCTCACGGCTGGGTAGGGGACAATGACTTTCATCCTTGACTTCAAAAGATAGGACTAGAAATGCTTGACTGCTTTGAAAACAGCGTAAGCTTTCCGATCTACCGCTGGGTAATTAAGTTCAGCGCCTTTGAAAGCAGAGCTCATAAAGGCAATGGGTACTTCATTGTTCTCGGCATTCTTTTGGGTTAGGACGGCGGCATAGGAATGGTCAGAAGCAAAAGTGTAGAGTGTAAAGTCTTGTGAAAAATCGGGGCTCATGAGAGACGGAGCGTCTATTATGGCCTTCTTTATTGCATTAAAAGCTTGATTTTCTAGGGATCCCCAGTGATATTGGGTTTCTTTCTTAATTAGGTTTTGCAAAGGTCTGACCATTTCAGAGAAGCTGGGGATAAATCTTCTCACAAAGTTAATCTGGCCTAAGAAAGACTGCATAGATTTTTTGGATGTAGGGGGGGGGAAGTTTCGCGATGACTTGAGTCCTTTCGGGGTCAATAATCATCCCTTCGCTAGACACAATGAATCCCAAGAGTTTACCCTGTTCTATTGCAAAGATGGATTTTTTAGGATTCAAGGAGATGTCGTATTTACGACATCGCTATAGAACGGCTTGTAAGTGAGCTAGATGATCGTTTTTGTTTTTAGAAAATACAGTCACATCATTTAAGTAAACTACAATGGACTGATTGATTAGGCCTCGGAAAGTGATGTCCATCGCTCTCTGGAAAGTGGCACCAGCATTAATCAATCCAAAGGGCATTTTTCGATAAGCATAAGTGCCCCACGGGGTACGGAAGGTAGTCTTAAGTTGGTCTGGTGGATACATCAGGACTTGCTTGTATCCGAGAAACCATCCAGTAAGGATAGCCTCTCAGAACTAGATACATGTTGAAGGATCTGTTCCATGGGTGGGACAGGATAGTTGTCTTTGTCAGACGCTCTATTAAGGTTTCGGAAATCGACGCAGAGTCGAATTTCCCCACTTTTCTTCCGAACTGAGACAAGGTTAGAAACCCATTGAGTGTGTCTAACAGGAAAAATTATCTTAGCATTTAGGAGTTTATTCAATTCTTTTTGAATGGTCGGTTCGAGCTTAGGGTGCATTTTCCTCAATTTTTGTTGAAAGGGTAAGGTTTGGGGCTTCATAGGAATAACATGTTGTATGATGTTAGGGTCGAAAGTTTTAAGATCGTCATACATCCATGCAAAGACATCTTTAAATTCTTTGAACAATTTAATAAATGTAACTTTTTCTTGTTGAGAACATCCTACCCCTAGATTAATGCACTGCAGATTATCCTTAGTTCCTAAGTTTACTTTTTCATAAGATAACGAGGAACTATTGGTTTTACAGTTGACCGTCTTTTTAAATTTATCTTGAAGATCATAAAACTTCTCTAATGTAACTACAGATTTAGGGATCAAGTTTACCATATCCGATGAAGATTCAGGAGTTCTTGGATCTGGTATTACTGTGAAATCGCGCAAATTGTCGTCGTGTGTGTGTTCGTCTATCACTGCGCCTTGAAAGGTTTCTTCCATATGCAGAAAGTTAATAATCTGTTGATCATCGTCAAAGACTCTCCAGTTCGTGATGTTGTCGGGAATGGATGGTCGGAACAACAGTTCGACGGAGAATGCGTCTGGGGACAAGACTTCTGCAGGAAGAAGTTTAGAAGCTACGTTAGCTAATAAATCTGCTTCAGAGTTATTCAATCTAGGAATAGAATTTATATTAAAAGCAACAAATTTATTCATTAAATTCCATACCTCGGATTGGTATCTTTTGAGATGCGGAGACAGACAGTGGATAGAATCTCTTACTTGTCTAACCACTATTTCGGAGTCGCCAAAGACGGTTAAATTTTGAATGTTCATATCCGAAGCTTTTCTGAGACCTTGCAGTAAAGCCTCATATTCAGCAGTGTTGTTAGTACATTCAAATTCTAACCTACATGCAATCAATGTTTTGTTACCTACCGGATCGATAATAACGCAGCCTGCGCCAGCTCCTTCTTTAGACTTAGACCTGTCAAAATAAAGAGACCAAATTTGATTTCCATCGGGTACATGAGACTGTTGTGTAGAAGATGTCGGTTGCACATATGCTACAATCTCGGACTCTTGTTCTGGATTGGTGATAGTTGAAGCCTCGGCCATGAAGTTGTCGAAGAAGGTGTCCATCCCTTGTACTTCGGGTGAATCAGCAGAAGGTGTAAATGGTTCGTTAGGATCGTTCAAATCTGTGACCGTGAACTTAAGGTAGCGTTCACGATTTACCTTGATCTTGTTAGGCTTGTCGTTGTCTGGAAGCCATAGATGAGACTAGTCTGTTGCGAAATAACCGTGTAGCTGCTCCGACCAGTCCCTGCTTAAAAATAGACCATACACTTCTAGAATATCCACAACAATTATATCAATGACTTGATGAACCTTGGGGTTAGATGATAATCTAATAAGCACATTTTTTAGTATGCCTATAACTTTAACATTGGTCTGATCAAGTTGTATGATTTTTAAGGTGGATGGTTCAACTTCAGCGTTAATCTTCTGGCATACAGACCATGGCATCACATTGGATGACGCTCCGGAGTCTACCATACAATTGTGCACGTTTCTATTAAATATTTCGAAAGTTAACAAAAATGGAGGTACATTTTTGTGAGTACTAAGAGTGGTAGCTTGAGGCTTTTTACTTGCAGTTTCTAAAGCTACTTTATCTACATTATTTGCATTATTTACATTACTTACAGGAAGGCTCCCTTTATCTTGAGGAGGATTGTTTTTAGTGGAAGTCTTCTGAGGAACCTTGTTCTGCACAACCTTATTGCCACTTGAATTACCATTTTTGCCATTCTCTGAGATATTTTGTAACATTTTTTGAAGTAAAAATGGAAATTTCAATAACTCATAAACAGAAATGTTAGCTCTCAACTTTTTAAGATCTTCAACTACATCATAATCTAAGTTGGGATTCACATTACTCTGTTTAGTCTCATCTAGTTTAGATTGTTTTGGAGGTGAAGCTGTAGTGTTTTCGGAAGAAGGTTTGTTGGCTGTCTTACTCCTGGCATTATAGAGATGTACTGTCTCGAAGTTAGCTTGAAAGATGCTATCCGAGAAGTGTCCAAAAATGTTTGGAGAAGACTCCTCTTCTTGAACTGTCTCTTGTTCAACTACCTCCTCAGGAATCTCATGAGGCATCAAGTTATCTTGGGCTTCTAGAATTGTTTGAAGGGTACATTGTAGACTTTCTAGATTAAGGCCTTTGGTGGTTGGATTAGGTCGGTTGGTGGGAAGAGGCTTTCGAAACGGGGGCTTGTAAGGTCCTTTGCTCGAGGAAGCTTCTTCGGTTGTCCTTTTTAAGTCTATAACTTGATTTGACAGTTTTTGAACAACTTTAGTTAAGTTTTCTAAATCCGAGCTTTCAGGTTGTGTTTTCACGCTTACAGTCGTGAAAACAAAAACGAAGGTAAGTGTGCAAATATCGCAAAGAATAAAAGTGTCGTTTATTTGAGAATTGTAATGAAAAATTAATGTTTGCAAAACATTGGTGTAGGCAGCTTATAGGACAGTGAAAAAAATGTGGATTGGCTGCCAACACTATGCTCTTCAAGGCCCTGTCATTCCTTTTGCCACGTCATCTCATAGCTTAGGGTTTTGGATTTTATGGTTTTTCCTCTCGAGGTTTTAGATTTTATGTTAAAAGGTAGTTTCAACCACTTGTCGTGGGCCTTTTGCAAATGACTGTAACCAAAAAATTTATAGACTTAACGAGAACTGTGACCTCAAAACGAGAAGTCTAGCCCTTAAAACCCATATTTTTTCATAAAAAACATGAAAATCAACCCCCAAATCAAAAAGTGGTGCTACTGGTAGCGCCATTTTTTCTAATGGGGTCGAAATTACAACATGTTTCAACCATGGCCTTCAAAACTCATACAGTAGCTCAGAAAAATATTAAAATCAACACCCAAATAAAAAAGTGGTGCTACCGGTAGCACCATTTTTCTAACCGGGTCAAAATTACAATTGTTTTCAAGTATGGCCTTAAAAATCAAATATTTGCTCAGAAAAACCTTAAAATTAACACCTAAATAAAAGCGTGACGTTACCTAAGGAAAAATGTTTTTTATAAATGTTAAAATTATAGCTAATTACGACTTAATTGAAACTATGGCCTTGACAACAAATCTCTATGCAAATAAAAAACCCAAAATTGGATCCTAAACAGTCACTTGAAAATGTATTTACTAACTTTTTTTTTAATTTACATTAAAAATTAAATAAAGGGAAAGGAGAAAAACTTCACAATTTTTTTTTAAATGAAGAAAAAAACACATTTAAAAAAT
>ML784418.1:949652-970287 GCA_009831015.1 Picea engelmannii
GAACATCCAGTGACAAGTTCATGATATTTTGTAGAAATAAAATGCCAAGTACAAGAAACAACATGATCAACATTGGGTTCCACACTAGTTCCAAGGTGATGACAGTGTATGGTTTCACTTGCAGAAAGCGTGACTCATAGGTCCATATAGAAAGATCATACCACTTCGATATCATCCTTACATTATAACCAAATATGTGAGCGAGAATATTTTTCGATTGAATCCTCTAATCTTTATTGACCTACACCATGTCTTTAATGTGGAGATGTTTTGGCCATACTATCTCCACCTTTGTTAGACACCTCGAAGGTGGTCGCAGATCACTTGGCCACTATACAACTCAATCCTCACTATATTGAAGAATTTATAATGGACTAGATCATGGGCACCAATATAAGAAGAACTCACTAGCAGGACATACAACTCTTTTGGGTTGTCAAAGAATTACAACTTCTTCACTACGAAGAGTGACTTACTAGGAACCAGATCTAGCAGAAGTTCCACGAGTCTGGTATAGGAACTTGACATTATGGGGATTATTGATACTCAAGTTGATTTGTAAATTTCCTTGAATATTTCAATGGTTATCTCACCAAAATAGATCTATTATAATTATAGTAGCTGTAATGAGACTATGCATGAATCTGTGACTGTTCCTTTGTTTTTTATTATTTTAATAAGTTATGTAGGAAATAAAACACACCAACTAATTTTTTTAACCATTGAGACATAAAATAGAATTACAATAGTGAACACACACACACACACACATATTGGAACACAAAATTAACCCAAGACTCGATATGGAAAAACTAGTAAGAAATGAAGGACTCTGCGTTTCATCTTATTTTCTTATGGACATTACAAAATAGATTACAAAGTTGTCCAAGCTTGTTTCAAATCTATGTGACACTATAGTCTTCAAAAATTATGCTCTCTTGTATGTTTCTCCCTCTATTCTTTGTCATCATCTCTTCCACACTCTTTCTCATATTATATAACAATAAGAGGTTGCTAAAGTTAACTTAGCTTGAGTGAAGAAAATCAAGAAGCAATTGAGGTTGATGTAGCTCAAAAAAGAGCTAGAACATGTTTAGAGGATAATAGTGCTAGGCCCTCCATTCTAATTAAACATTTCCTAGAATGATTTGAAAATGGATTCAATTTTCCATGTTTATCCAAACAAGTGGAGTAAAACATATTAGATTACATTGACTATTCAATAGTCTAATAAGTTTACCTATTATTGGATTTAAACTAATGATTTTTTCTATATGAAAGTGAAACTCTAACCACTGAGTTAAGTGGGTCATTTATTCTCATAGGTAGAGTTAGACCTATAAACAATTCTAAATGGAGTTGAATTTCCACATGTTGCTAACTCTTCATTTGTGAATCATGGTGAGTTAACATGGTTTCCCTTGGACCTCCTAAGAATAATTGGATAGTTACCTTGTTGGGTTGTAAATTTCACATATGGACTCTATTTTTTGAAAATGAACCATTGTTGGAATCAATGTATGCATATAATGTAGTAACTACACTGAGAACCTAGGTCCTCGACATTAGACAACCATAAATTCTAATTGTTTTACCCTTCAAATGGAGGATTTACCATGTTAGTCCATCAATATGGTTTTTATGATGCAACCCAAACTACTTGTTCTATGCCCCAAATTTAATATTTTAAATTCCAAAACACCAATAAATTCACATGGTAACTACATAAATCCATTTTGAATCATCCTTACCCATTTGGGAGGCTTTTGGTGTAGAAAAGTTTTAGTTTTGGAGAAGACGGGGAAACGGTTCCTCAACATTCTATTTAGAGTACCATTTGTCCTCGGTTGATCACCGACCCTTCAATATCACTTGGTTATGGTTGTTAGTGTTACACACTCGTGGCACATCTCCCCTACCTTAGTTTTACAAAGTTATTGTTGTCGTGCAATATATTCAATACCACGTGGTTATGGCGGTTAGTGTTACCCTCACACGTGACACATCTCCCCCACCTTGGTTGTAGAATGTGATTATTGTTGTACAATATCCCACTTTGTTATGGTGGTTAGCGTTACACTCACTTTTGGCACATCTCCCCCACCTTGGTTGTATAATGTAACTATTAGTACATTCTACAACCAAGGTGGGGGAGATGATATATTGCACAACAATACATGCATTTTATGACCAAAGTGGGGGAGATGTGCCACAAGTGAGTGTAACTCTAGTACATTCCACAACTAAGGTAGGGGATATGATATATTCCGCAATAATAAGTGCATTCTACAACCAAGGTGGGGGAGATGTTCCATGAGTGAGTGTAACACTAACCACCATAACCAAGTGGGATTGAAGGGGCAATGCTCAGTAAAGAAAATCCTCGTAGGGAAACCCAATGGATGCTTGCCCACATTCGTGCATGGTATCCCCAGTAAACTCATTAGCATAGACTAGTGTGCCTAACCCAAGGGGGTTCAAGCTAGGAACTTGCTAGCATAGAGCTATCCAAATCCCCAACAACATTGACAAAAATTGGTTGAGTTAACCCCTTAGGGATACCAATCTCTCTCTCTCTCTCTCTCTCTCTCTCTCTCTCTCTCTCTCTCTCTCTCTCTCACACACACACACACACACACACACACACACACACACACACACACAACCTTGATAGCCCATTTTGAATCATGAAAGGTGATCATGTGATAGAGTATTTCAAGGAAATATGGTGAGATGGCCACTTGATAAGAAGATAGGTCGGAAAGAGAATCATAAGTCTTGAGTAACCTTGACTTGGCATTGAATAACCTTATGTGACCATCTCTACTTGCATAAATGGACAACCACTAAGTGATACCAATTAGATAGAGAATCCCTTATCTCAACAACACCTTTGTCGACCACCATAGGGAAAGAAGTTGAGGAATATGATGAGAAAGAGGACAACCCATAAGTGGAAAAATGAACAAGGAACAAGGGGGATGAGAGCCAAAATCCATTACTAGAACCACAAGTTTGTGATGTGATGCTACCTAACAACAAAGAGATAGTTGGGTAAAGATATAGGGGGAGAGAATCCAATGAGATTAAAACAACAAAGTTAAATTCTATCACATTGCCTCTTATTTAAACCTAGGGCACATAAAGAGTAGAGGGAAACATTGCACCAAACAAACTTGGTGTACCCATTAACAATCAATAATTGATTGATGAGAACCAAGATACCAAATAAAAATCCAAGCAATGAAAGTGTGTGAGGAAAAATAACTAATATAAGAAAACCTCCTTAGCCAATAGAATTTTCCAAGGAAATCCACGAAACAACTAAGGAAATATTATTTGTGGCTAAGTAAGAAAGTTCCTTAAACCCTAGACTTAAAAATAAACCAAAGGAAGGAATGAAAATAAAAATAACATGTAGGGGAACACCGTGAGAGCATACTAGGATGATTAGAGAGATGCTATTGAGGTCAAGCAATAAGAACCAAAATCAATATGTGAGCATGCAGAACCAATCGATTGTTGAAACACACTCAATCAATAGATAAATAGAATGTCATAGGTATATAAATTAAAGTAAAAAAAACCTACAACATCAATAGAGTTAATATGAGGGAAAATCTAGAGAAAATAAGAACATTACAATAATTTAATTCCAAAGCATGTTGTTGTTACCTTCATGTACCTATCTCCGATGGGGATCTCCAAAACCATGAGTGCAAAGTTTGACATTCCTATAATGAAGTACCTTAAATTTGGTGTTTCATCTTTCAGGGTTAGGGTTTTGGATTTTTTTTTATGTTAAAAAGGCTCATCATCTTTTTGTAAATGAGCTTAGCCATCACATCTCTTCTCAGAGATAAGTTGCCACCATTCTAGCGAGTTCATTCACTCTATATTTTTACAGATTTTATACATTTCTATCATTAATAAAAATCGTGCATTATTGTATCTCTATGTTTATTGAAATATCTCTATATATTTCATTGTTATATTTCCACCTTCATTTTGTTCTCAAAATAATATGGATCAATGGTATCAGAGCAAGCTACTCCTTTTTGTTTCTTAGTGCATGTCCCCGACGAGGTTAGGGTATAGAGACTTGGGTTTCGATCTTAGTTTCTCTTGAGGACAACCGCTCTCGCTAGCTCAAGTGACCTCCCATGGAGGAAGAGAAGAGAGATGAGGGAGCATAATATCCCAGCAAGTTGTTGCTCGCAGAATCCCTCGTGCAACAAGGGAACAATATGTTGGAGAATTTTTCCCAAATCCTTCAATGATTGTCGACAATAACGAGCAAGTCTTCGTCAAGCAATCGCTTTGGAGACGTTGCCCCATTCAAGGTACAAGTTAATTTTTATATTCATGTATAAGAAGGTCATATCGACATAGATGATTTGGAGAAATGGTTAAATTTGCTAGAAGGTTATTTCTTTGTTCATAATTTTTCCGATAGAGAAAATATCACCTTTGTGCTCCTTAAGGCTCTCCCCCATGTCAAAAATTGGTGGGAAACTTACTGGGAGTAAAATTCCATAGAGGAGTCTGAAATATTTGGGGTCGAGCCCACTTGGGATTTTTTTATGGATGCGATCAAGGAGCAATATTACCCTGTTGGAAGCTATGATGACCACTACATGAAATTGACCACGCTGCATCAAGAGAGGGCGCAAACAGTGTCGAAGTTCATAAATACCTTCCATACATTACACACCAAGCTGGGTATCAAATATTATGAGAGAATTCTAGTTCTAAAATATTGCAAGGATCTTCACAAGTACATCCAAACCACAATGGAATTTATAGACATTTCATCATTGGGAGTCGCTTATCGATATCTCGTTAAAATTGAGCATAAATTTAAGCACCAGACAAGCAGGAATTTGGGTCTGCAAATATGCAACAAACAAATCATGGTAAAGGCATCCTTAATCCCCATAATAGACAAACTCAAGACAACTAGCCCAAGCTACATGAAAATAAGGGTAACGGGAAGACGAAAAAGGACACTGGGAAGTGGTGTGAGTTCGACAAAATACCTTGGCACAACACCGATGAATGTCGCTCAAAATAGTTATTGGTGGTCGAGCTCAAAGAAACAGAACTGAACCCCGACTCAGACTATGATTCAGACAATAATAAAAGGAGGCATATCATTGATGCAAAACCCACTGCTATTGTCATGACCGCAACAATCCAACTAGAAGAATTAGAGGATCTTGAGGACGAGGAGCGCCTCTTCCATTCACAAATGTGGGTGAAGGGGACCCCGCTACATTTTGTAGTTGATAGCGAAAGCCAAAAGAACCTCATCTCAGGAGAGGTCATCAAGCAGTTGGATTTGCCGACAACACCACACCCGCAACCATACAACATTGGATGACTTTGTGAAGGACAAGATCTTTGTGTCAGCCATCAGTGTTTCCTGGCATACCAAGGATGAGGTATTGTGTGATGCTTCCCAACTGGAAGTTTATTATATTCTGTTAGGACAACCATATATGTGGAATCGTCATATTTTTTATGAGTCTCGACCCCATAGCGTCATTTTTACTCTGGGGGGTCAACTCTACAGGATACTAGAGATAGTTTCAACTATTGTCCTGGAAAAACAGTGTTGCAAAGTAATCTCTCGTACCGCAAAGTTTATCCTCTTCATGGTCTATTCAAAAGAGGACACTACAATTACTATAGCCTTGGCCCAAGACCCTTCTATCCAGTAGAAACAGATCAACAAGATTGTAGAAGAGCACCAAGATATTCTTACTGCACCTATAGGAGTGCCTCCACACTGTCCAGTCAAGCAAAGTTATAACATATCCATTCATACTCTTCATGTTGCATCTTCACTGATAGACTCCTCCCACACTCAGAATGATCATACAGTTATATTGGTTGAACGGATCCAACCCCTCCAGCAATAGGTGCATGACAGTCTTCAACAAGCTAAGCAAGACAGCTTCTACAGCAAGGCAAGTAGCTCACCAAGGTTCAAATTCAACAAAATGCATGGGAACTTGATGTAATGGGGAGAATTTATTCCTAAGGGAGGAGGAATGATGCAGATGGATATCAGTGGCCACCCACCTATTCCACTGGCTCAAAGAATAGTTTTCCATTTTCGCAGTTTTGTTTATAGTTTTTTGAGTCCCAGACTTTCGAGGCCATTTTGAGGCCCTAAATGATGTTTTTGTGGGATTTTTGGGGGCAAGGATTTCCAATGATATACCTTGACCCTCGACGAAAGTTGTACTTCTCGGATAGACCTTTCCGACGAGGTATCGAACGTCCCAAATCAAGATTGTATGAAAAAGTTACGCCCTTGGGAAATTGACGTATCAGCGACCCCCATCGAGGCCTTCAAAACTTTGGCATTTCATCTTCCGGGGTTAGGCTTTTGGATTTTCTTTATGTTAAAAAGGCCTCTAGAGCCTCATTGTAAACATCATCATCTTCTTGCGAATGAGCATAGCCATCATATCTTTTCTCAGAGATAAGTTGTCACCATTCCAGCAAGTTCATTCACTCTGTATTTTTACAGTTTCTGTACATTTATGTCATTAATAAAAATTGTGCATTACTATATCTATGTGTTTATTGCAATATCTTTATATATTTTATTGTTATTCCACCACTATCTTAGAATGCCTTCATTTCGTTCCCAAAATAATCCAGATCAATATTGAAGTGTTTTATCTCTAATGGAAATATCCAACACCATGAGTGCAAAGTTTTTGACATTCCTACACGGAAGTGCCTTACAATAAAACTCTTAACACCATGAATACAAAATATTTGACATTGTTATAATGAAGTGCTTTATAATGACCATTCCATTTCTATGTAAAATACTTGAAAAGTGGAATGATCCAAATATTTCGCGAGAGGAGTGGAGCAGTGAACCACGATTTTGAGAGTCGTGTTAGGGTTTACCCTACGGGCTCTGTGGCTAGGTTTCACTAGCTACAACCCTGGCCTCCATGGTGGTGCACGAGCATAAGCCATTCCAGACCGAGCAGGCTAGGGTTGCCAGGGTAATCACAGGCTTGAGGACAACGACGGAGGAGGTTTCGAGCCCAACAGACGTCCATCTGCGGTTGGCTGCGAACATTTGGTGGCAGCGTCTAGGGGCCAAGACAGGATGTGTTTTGGGATCGATCCCCCTGTCTGCTTTTTCCTATACTGAGAGACTCGGCAACGGTGGATGTGGAGGTTTCGAGCGGCGGCGTTGGTGTGGGTCTTCGAATGGGTGTCATGATATGGGCGCGAGGAGGACCTTCCAGCGGGTGGTGACGATCCTCTCGACGGTTGATGTTTAGAGGCCGAGGAGACTTGGAGCCGCATTTTATTTCGGGGGGTTCCTTAACTTCGGTTTTGACCCTCTTGTCCTCTCGTTCCTTGGTTTGAAGGGGTTTTTGACCAGAGCTTTGAGGTCCAGCTTGGGGGCGTGCGGTGTTTTTGTTTACACTTTGAGGTCCTTTTGGGGCACGCGGTGTTGGGAAAACACTTTGAGGTTCTTTGAGGGCGTGTGACTACTGGTGTTAGCTTCTTTTTTAGTTTATGTTGGGGTTTTTTGCCCTGTTTTTGCATCTCTTTTTTGCAGCCTGCGAACTAGAATGTGTGTAGTTGTTTTTATTGAGCATGGTCTCTGGACTAGTTCTGCTATAAACTCTTGTGGGATCTTGAAGATGTAAAAAAATTATTTTCACTAATATAATGAGCTAATTTTCCACTAAAAAAATAGAATGATTCATTCTCATACCAACCACTCTATATCCATCAACCAAAATAAATTCAAGGAAAAAATTGAGAAGGGAAAGAAAGAAATCATTGATTTTAATTGATTTGAAAATGAGAAGGGTCATTTTCTACATTATGTGACTTAACAAATCACTTGTACTTTTTTAGTATTATTATTTTGTTTTTTTTCATATTTATTATTGTTTTATCTCCAGTGTTGATGATATTTTAAGTGTTGATGAGTGTTTCTTTCTAAATTCAATTATTATTTTAAAAATTATCATACTAAAATATATTATTATTATTATCTTTAAAAAAATTAAAATATATATTTGAAATTATCTTTCAAAATAAAATATTAACACTACTCATTTTTATTTTTATATTTGTATTTATTTATTTTTATATTTGTATTTATTGAATGTGTGTTTTTTATATTTGTATTTATTGAATGTATGTTGGGTGTGGTCGAGTTTTTAATAAGTCGGTGGAATCATATTCAACCGAATTTGATTCCCAGCATGATTGTACCTTTGTTTTGCTTCGGAATTTAAAGAAGCTGATTCTACCTTTGCTTGATTGAAGAATCCAAAGACGGTGAGTTACATTTTGTAAAACTTTTATTTCCATTTGGTGGTTTAATAAACGAGATGTGTCTTGAAGAGAAAATGAGATCAAATGCGTTGTTTGTCATAATGGAAAATTTATATTTTATATAAATGTTATAAATATATATTATATTAAAATGTTTCTCATAATGGAAAATTTATATTTTATATGATGTAATAAAAAAATATATTATATTAAAATTTAATATGTTGTATTTATAATTTCATTTTATTATAGTTGTACGGAATCGTTATCTACATTTCTAGTATTTTTTAAATTCATTTTCAATTTTCTCGGAACTTGGGAATTGGTAGGAAACGTTTCTAATTAGATGAAAACTGTTTGGTGAACTTGGAAGTTAGACAGAGTTTCCGAAATAGAGAGTTTTAAATTAAAATGATATTAAATTAAAATGTAAATATTTTTATTTTATTATTACAAATACATAATTTATTACAAATATTTTCATTATATTTATTACAAATATCATTATAAGGCTAAACTACATTAAATACTATTTAAGTAAAAAAATTTAAACTACTCACTTTATAGTTGTAAATATGAAAAACTTTTAATACATGTATGTTTTCTTTTAAGCCCAAACTAAACATGAAGATAAGGATTCTTCATAATGAAGTGGTATTAGGGGATTCTAAAATAGTGGTGGATTGGTTAAATCATAAGTGTAATCTTTATTTTACTTGACTCATGGGTTGGATGGAGAAGATAAGGATTCTCATTACACTCTTCAAAGTTATTAGATTTGAACATATATATAGGGAAGACAATGTGGAAGCAGATACAGTATCAAAAAAGCCCTTCAAGTTCCAGAAGGGAGGATCCACTTCAAGAAATGGCAGGACCGCCAAGAGGGCCCCCTCTTTCTCTGAGGCTTTATATATGATATAGCTAGTACCTGTGGATGTGTTTGGCTTCTTGGTTATTTTTTATTTATCATTGGTAATTTTTTAAACTTGACATTAGTCATTTTGGAGTGTCCAATGCAATTCATTTGCAATTTTGGACTGTAAAAACAGAGACTGTATTTGAAGGGGGATTCTATACTTAGTTGAAGGCCACTTATGGGCATTGTATTTTGAACTCATGTACTCTCTTATGAGAAGAGCATATATATTAAATATATATGGAATGTAAGTCTAATTAATCAATACCCTATCCATGACAAGCATTTGCTCCAGTTTTTTGTTGCTATCAACCAACCATATCATTGACTTTTATTGTATTTCCATATTACAAGAGTAGTACTATTTAGCTTTTTTCAATCATAACAAGAATAATGCTTCAAATTTACAAAGATGTTTGAAGTTTATATATGTAAAGTTTATTTTTAAAAAGATGTTAAAATTTTATATATGTATTTTCAATTTTGTTTCTCATTTTCTAATCAAATCTTAATAGATATTAAAGTTTCAATATTGTGTTAAATATGTTTATATAATTATTAGTACAAATTAATTTGTAATTTTAATATTGTGGTTGTTGCAATAGGAGCATTGTTGTCCTAGATTAATGGTGTCCTAGATTGACCTTCAATTTTATTGAAATAAGATTTAAAATGTATCATTATCTCAATACATTGTAATCTAAAATATAGTTGTAATCTAAAATGTTTTTCGTATTTTTTTAATATATATTATAGAGATATTTGGCAAGAGTGAAAGTGCTTCCTATGAACTACTAACAAGTCATAAGTCATTTAAATAATGTAGTTTTCTTTAAATAATGGTGATGAGTCATCTCACATTAACAAATAACAAATAATAATAATTACCCTTACTCTAATAATAATAATAATAAAGAAGATAGAAAATAAAATCTAACAATATTCATATCTGAGATATTCATAACAACCTTCATAAATATGATATTCATGGACTTAAAAGGAGTTGTTATGGATATTCATTATTGAGTTGAATGAGTAGTTTAGGTTTATGATGATTTGTGGGATACTCATTAATGAGTTGAATGAGTAGTTTAGGTTTATGATGATTTGTGGGATACCCATTAATGAGTTGAATGAGTAGTTTAGGTTTAATGAGTTGAATGAATAGTTTAGGTTTATAATAATTTATGGGTTATGAATTATAAGATATTTATTAATGAGTTAAATTAGTAATGTAGGTTTATATTAATTTGATTAATTTGATATAGTTTTACTAATAGAGAGAAAAAAATGTTTTTATTAAGATTGAATTCTCTTTTTGTGATATGTTTTTTTTGTTTGAGGAAATAGATTAATGGCATAAGCTTTAGAACTCTATCTCCTTATAAATCATACTCAATTACTTTACTTTAAATGACCAAATTTTGTTTACATATTATAAATTCAACTCAAATTTTTATTTTTATTTTGAAAAAATAATAAAATAACCTTTAAATTGTGTAATTATTTCGTTTCTACTTTATAAATTTAATTTAGAGTCATGTAAAAAAAGTTGCTATGGAGTATGGGTTTTATAACAACCTGAATGATATGATGGTGATGTAAATGCCTCATGACTCCAAGATAGACACAATTTTTTTTCCAAAATCATGAGGTCATAGGTTATGCGACAACATTCTTACATGGTTCCAATCTATTGAACTCGTCACTTTAAAGTTTTAGGCAAGATTTCATGAGGTTATAAGATTTCATGAGGTTATAGTTTAGGTGAGGTTATTCTTACCTAGTTTCGATTTGTCTAATTTATTGTTTTAAAGTAATATGTTTTGCATAATAACTCCCCCTATCCTCATCCTCATATATATAAGGATGAGGTGGGGAGAGTTATTATGCAAAATATATATGAAGGTGGGGGTGAGAGGAGTTATTATGCAAAACATATTAGGTGTGGGTGAAGAGAGTTATTTTGCAAAACATAATAGGTGGGGGGAGTTATTATGCAAAACATATTAGGTGGGGGTGGGGGAAGTTATTGTGCAAAACACAAAATATAATAACCCCCTCCACCTCCCACCCCTACATGTTTTGCATAATAACTCCCTCGGCCCTCACCCTCATATATATGAGGGTGGGGGTGTGGCGAGTTATTATGCAATATGTTTTACATAATATATGAGGGTAAGGGTGGGTGTGGGGAAAGCTATGTTTTGTTATGTTATGTTTTGCATAATACAATATGTTATATTTTGCATAATAACTCTCTCCACATTTCATATATATGAGGGTGGAGGTGAGGGGAGTTATTATGTAAAATACAATATGTTATGTTTTGCATAATAACTCTCCCCACATCTCATACATATGAGGGTAGGGGTGTGGCGAGTTTTTTTGCAAAAACATATGGGGGTGGGGGGAGTTATTATGCAAAACATAATACATCTCCTATATATGTGGGTGGGGGCCCGGGGGAGTTATTATGCAAAACATATGGGGGTGGGAGTGGGGGGATTTATTATGCAAAATATAATATGTTTTGCATAATAACTCTCCCCACATGAGGGGAGGGTGAGGCTGGCAGTTAGGGGAGTTATTATGCAAAACATAATACATCTCATATATATGTGAGTGGGGGGCTGGGGGGAGTTATTATGCAAAACGTATAAGGGTGGAGAGAGTTATTATGCAAAACATGTGGGGAGAGTTATTATGCAAAACATAACATGTTTTGCATAATAACTCTCCCCACATGAGGGGAGGGTGAGGGTGAGGGATGGGAGAGTTATTATGCAAAACATATTATATTTTTCATATTAAGTTTCTCTACCCCCACCTACTATATTTTGCATAATAACTCCCATCACCCCCAACCTCATGAGGGTGGGGGTAGTTATTATGCAAAACATACAGAGTGGGTGTGGGGGGAGTTATTATGCAAAAAATAATAGGTTTTGCATAATAACTCTCCCCACATGAGGATGAGAGTGGGGGTTGGGGGATTTATCATGCAAAACATACATATAGAGTGGGAGTGGGGACAGTTATAATGAAAAACATACATATAGGGTTAGGGTGAGGGTGGAGGAAGTTATTACGTAAAACATAATACATACATATAGGGTGGGGGGTTAGGGTAGACGTGGGGAGAGTTCTTATGTAAAACATAATACATACATATAGGGTGGGGCTGGGGGCAATTATAATGTAAAACATATTATTTTTTACATAATAACTCCCCTTATCCTCACCCTCAACATATTAGTTATTATGGGAGTTATTATGCAAAACATATTGGTGGGGTGGGGGGAGTTATTATGAAAAACATATTAGTTATTATGAGATTTATTATGCAAAGCATATTATGTTTTGCATAATAACACCCCCTACCCCCTATTTCACACATAATTTTTAAAGTGTGTAGTTTTTTTCTTTTATGAAGCTTGCAATATTTTAAGAGTGAATTAAAAAATGGACAAATACAATCTTTTTTGTAAAAAACAATTCTTCAAAAGTAAAATTTCAACATGATATATTTTATTTTTTCGAAATTTTAATGGTTTAAGAGTTTTGAAATGTGACTTCCTAAAAAAATAAAGTTTTATGATAAAGTTCTCATTAATTAAATAAAACTATAACTTTTAGGGGAAAATATTTAAAAATAAATAAATTTATTTACATATCACATATTTTTTTACATGATTTCAATTTATTCAACTTATTCCTTTAAATTTAGAATCTGATTTATATTGTTGCAAAATTTCAAATTACATTAATTAAAAATAAATAACTTTCTCAAACTTTAAATACCAAACATACTTATTCAGGACACAATCATGTCATAAATGTAAATGAACTTTACATCAAGCTCTCAAAACTATGACAAGTTTGTTTGATAGATTTAAGGATAAGATTTCAAAAGAGAAATTTACTTATTCTTTTATTTATTTATGTTTTTTGTAAGTAAGAGGTTTTATATATAACGGGCCTTCAAAAAGCCAAGCCAGAGGTACAAAAACCAGACAGTAACCATATTGTAGTTATTGAACTGCCCCAATAGAGGGGAAACCAGTTCAGCCAGCCGGGTAAGTCGAGCATTGATAATTTAACAGTCTTATAGAGCAGAACTAAGCTAATTGGAATATAACTAAAATAAGAGCCTATTAAAAAGTAAAGAACCCCTGTGGGATCAAACACTTGGCAAATAACCTGGCCAGGTGGAAAGAACGGCCTTGTACCAAGGTTCCTCTTCGACGAGTGTCCCTTTTCTTTCCAACTGCATGTCAACGGTCACGTTGCTCTCGTCCATGCTGGCGACTGGCAAGGTGTCCTGTAGCGCATGTTGTCCTGTAGCCTTCTCCACGTCCGTGTCCTCATGCTCGACCTGCTCCTCAACAATCTTTGTGGAACGTTGCGTCTGGGCATTTTCTTCGCTGGTCTCTGTATGGGGTTCCTCTGCTGAAGCCACGCCTACTGGGTCAGGGGGGAAAGCATCTTGGAGGGAGGAAAGAATTTGAAGGAGGGTCGAGATCTTTCCATCCGTGATCTATAGATGGAATTGGAGGTCCCCCATCCCCTGACGGAGTTCGAAGACCAGACCATAGAGAATAGTAAAACTTTCTCTCAGTTGTGAGTCAAAGATGGAGTCAGAAGATGGGTGCTCGTTGTTTCGGGCTCTTCGAATAGGAGGTGGCACCCCCATGGGAGACATTGAGGAGCCAGCTACTGGTGCATGGGGAGGCTCGAAAGTTCTGGAATTCAGAGGGACGGGAAGGTATCATGAAGAAGAGCTCGACGAGTTGTCAATGATGGCTAAGCATTCAAACCGAGAGACAGGCAAGGTGGAGGAGGAGAGAGGTGTTGGCTCAGGCTGGAGAGGCGGTGAGGAGATCGTGGAGGGTGAACCAGGGGGCGAGACAGAGGCCCGGGGCGGGGGAGGATGCCATGAAGAGCCTCTCTGCGGCCGTCCCCTTTGACACAGCACAAGTTTCGTCGAATGAATGCAGAAAAAGACTAAGTGCTCCAAGAGGAAGCAGAGAGCCTGGAGATGGCCAGGGGATGTGCTCACCATGAAGGTCCAGTTTGAACCAGGCCAGCGCAGCGGGGGGAGGTGTAAATCGGTCCGTGAGCGAGGGTGAGAAGCTAATACAAACGCCAGAGCCATAAAAAAAATTGTAAATGGGATGGGTGCAACAGAATTAAAGTCGTTGCAACGACGTAAGGTCAATTTAATGCAGGGTCGGGGTGGCGGGCATTGGCACGAGCTCATCACATGGCTCCCTGCTTCGTTGGCCTACCCGTACTTCCTCCTCGCTCCAGTTGGCTTGCACTAGCACCCCATCCGGGGGAAATTTACTTATTCTTTTATTTTTATTCAAAATTTTCAATTTATTTTTTTTTAATTTAGAAACTGATTGATGTTATTCCAAAAATTAAAACATCAAATCCATTTATTATTTATTTATATAGTTTCAAAATTTCCAATTTATCTTTTAAAATTTAGAATCTGATTGGTGTTATTCCAAAATTTCAAACATCAAATCCATTTATTATTTATTCTTGACACAAACTGATCATAAATGTAAATGAACTTTGCATCAAGCTTTCACAACAAAGTATTGATGACAAGTTTGTTGTAACACCTTGTTTCCCCCAGTTTGTAAAAATAACTGGACTGGCCCATAACTGTGGCAAACTCAGAAATGTGAATATGTGATGTGAATGGACCTTGTGGAAAAGGTCGATGAATGTGAATAACAGTATGAATTAATATTGCAGGACTATTGAGAGGGGATATGCTGAAAAAGAGACCATGATGGTTGTAGAGAAGCGGTGGAAGGCACCTGGAAAGGTGGCGTTAACTTCCACCGAAAATCAATACCGTATTTGGACTTCACTGGCCCGGAGAACCAAAACCGGCTCGCTAGCCCCGAATTTAATGTCTCGTAGGCTCGTAGGTAGATGGCTCCTCGGGAATTAATAAGGGATGGGGAGGTGAACCGCCCATCCGTAAGAGCCGTCAGGCTTGAACAGTGCGAGGGAAATTGCGCCACATGCAACCTCGCAAGAGGATAAGCTGTGGGGGAGAAGTGATTTGGGGAAGATGCGAGGGGAGGAAGAGAACTCTAGAAATATGCAGAGTGGGTGATAGAAGAGAGGAAGGAGAGTAACCTTCGCTCCTGGTCACTGGCAAACAAAGACGCAGTCTCACAGCATCGTGGTCTCAGCTCGGGGGTGGCTAGTGGTAAATCTGCTGGGAGTCGTTGAGCCTACAGTTGGGTGGAAACGAGCACCCCTCTCAGCAGTTGCATAACCCCTGGTGTTATTTTCTGATAAGTGTTTTGCCTTTGACATCTTGAAATATATGTATGCTGACATTTATGATCATAAGTTGTGAAATCGTGAATGACTTCATTATAAGAATGTATGTTTGGTGTCTTGATCAGAAATGGTAGTTGTATGTTTATATGGAAAGACTACGTGTGGCATATGCTCTCTTAAATTGTTGTTTATATGTAAAATGATCTAATTCAGACTTCACGCCTGGTTCTCGGGAGAGAGATACCCTTATCTTCCTTAGATAGTACCCTGGGTAAACCTACCCATAGAAATTCCCTCCTTGAAAACATCATCAAGAACCTGGAAGGAGGACGTGAAGGCGCAAGGCCTTAAGAAATCCCTGATAAGGATCAAATCGACGGACGAGATCCCATCGGGAGATCTGTGGCCACTCACGACCGTCAGATAAGAAGAAGAAGCTGGAAAGATAAGTGCCTTAATCTTGATAGGTGGTGATCAACGGACGAGATTCCGTCAGGAAATCTGTGGTCACTCATGACCGTTAGATTTGGTAGGGGAAAGTAGGATGTTAAGTGCCTTACCCCTGTGACTTTTTGTGTCTTCGTGGGTAGCGAAGAGGTCGGGACCGTAGATCCCCAAGGTCCAAGAGAGCATCCGGACCGTTGATCTTTCCACGTCCAGGGAGTCGTGCGAGAGCACACAAGTTAGGAACCTGTCTAAGCCATCAGATCTCGGCTAGTAAACCCGACAGTTGTTGGATTTGTCAAGAGATACCCGAGGGTTAAACCCCCAGTGAATAAGGGCGAAAGCCCCGATATGGATTTGGGTCATCCGATTAAAGGAGGCCACGTGTCATGAGAGATTACCCGTTTCGGGAAATCGAGAGATCGAGACTTTCTATTGTGGAAACCCCGAGATAAGATCTGGACCGTCCAATTTAAGGAGGCTAGGTGTCGTGAGATTTCCCAGTTCGGGAAATCGGGAATCGCGAACTCGGGAGTCCTGGTGACGAGAGATCGGGAGTTTCCATTGTGGAAACCCCGAGATAATATCTGGACCGTCTGATTTAAGGAGGCCACGTGTCGTGATATTTCCCAGTTCGAGAAATCGGGAATCGCGAACTCGGGAGTCCTGGTGACGAGAGATCGGGACTTTCCATGGTGGAAACCCCGAGACAGATCTGGACCGTTCGATTTAAGGAGGCTACGTGCCGAGAGATCAACCGCATTGGAAAACCGGGGATCGAGAATTCAGGAGTCCCGTGGTCGAGAGTTTGGACTCTCGTGATGATAAATCCCGATGAACAGACGAGATTCTTTCGGAGGATCCCAGGGTCTATAATGACCGTCAGATGTGGGGAAGAGACGTCAACTTTAAGTCGGGGCGTGAAGTGCGCCTTAGGGTAAGTAGCGAGCAGATCTGGACAACCAAAGTCCACCCACCCAGATCTACGGCTAAGGCTTCATTCCGGAGCCCCCTTGTTGTTCTGCCTTTAGCAGTGGGGGGGGGGTCCGGAATCGAACGTGCAACTCAAGAACGGTCAGGATCAATTCGCCTTGATCAACGACATTCAGGTGAATTCCGGACCCCCTTGCCATTCTGCCTTTAATGGGGGGGGTTCGGAATGGTGTGGCGTGTGAAGTGGGACCTGCCTCCTATCACGTCGCCCACCGTGTCGTGTTTCCCCTCTAGCCACCTGTACTCCACTCAACCATGCGACAGGGCCATTCCTATTGGCCATCTGCTAACCCAGTAGGGATTCGTTCCTGTTGGCCAGTCACTAACCTTGCCAGGGTTCGGTGGTTGCAGAGTCGAATAATTCGACATCACCGTAGCATCGAGACGCGAAATACAAAGAGGCACCACGAATTATTGACCTGTGATCATGACCTGCGATCACATGGGAGCAGAAAGAGAGAAAGAGCTAGCTTGCGCTAGGCCTCCGTAGGTAATTCGGGGGCTCTGATTCGGCAGAAACCAACGAAAAGTTGATTATGGTAGTGGGTATGTGACAAAGTTGTATCAGAGCATGGTTACAACACTTGGCCTGATTGGGCTCATGAACGAGTTGCGCATAAGCTCCGTTCGAAGCACTCCTATGAGGAGTAACCCCCTAACTTAACTCTCTTATCCAGGATCAAAACTTGGAAACGAGAACCCGACTGTGTATGCATGTGAAAGAGTTATGAATTTATGCACAGGTTATAAAATGTATCTAACTCTTGACTAATAACCATTGTTTGTCTTTTTACCCAAGTGGACGATCAGCCGCGGGAACTTACAAACGCAAAGAATGGTGACTCACCAAGAGGTGGGAGAAGGCTCCCACAATAGAGACGAAGAGTCTGACGAAAGAAGAGCAATAGGAACCCCTCCAGATCTAGCTGAGACTGTGAGGAGTCTCATGGTTGAATTGCAAAGTTACAAGGCCGACAATGAAAGGATGATGAAAGAACAAGAAAAACAAACTGAAATTAATGCAGTTTTACTACAGAGCTTATCTGACCTACAACGACAAATGCAGCATGAACCCGAGATGCAGAAACATGGTCGTATCAGTGGCCATACTGAGAGGAGCACCTCAAGGAAGGTCCACCCCAGAGGTAAAGGACCAGTTCCAAATGATTCCTCTGAGAAGGAAGCTGGCGATTCAGAAGGCTCTTCCAACAGCAGGACCAGTTCCTATTCTCGAAGAAAACAGAAGAAGCAAAAGACTTCCAAGGGTCATAAATTTGAGGAATTCAAAAAGGCCAAACCTCCCTCCTTTGACGGTGAGATAAATAAGGGAGAGGAAGTCGAGGCCTGGCTACTTGGACTGAATAAGTATTTCAGAGTCCATGATTTTTCAGAGAATTTGAAGGCCCGAGTGGCCACTTTCAATCTGAATGGAAAAGCTTCCATCTGGTGGGAAGATCTTAATAATGTGAAAGGGGTCCACGAGGAGGACCTGTCCTGGAAACAGTTTGAGAAATAATTCCGGAAGAAGTATCTGTCGGAAAAATATTTCGATGAAAATACTAAAGAGTTTTATGAACTCAAACTGGGACAACTTACTATAGAAGAATATGTCAACAAATTCCTCGACTTATTGAGATATGTACCCTACATCAAGGCAAAGAAGGCGAAGGTGAAACGCTTCATCAGTGGGCTACCCAAGGAATACCGGAACCGAATTGAATTTGATGAGCCAAAGACCTTAGAGGACACTATTCGAAAGGCAACATATTGTCATGAACAATATGGACATCGGGCAAAGTCTCGTGGAGACTGGAAACAAAAGAGTGGTTCGAGATTTCAGAAAAAGGGGATCAAATCCTCAGGATTTAAGAACTACAAGAAGAACCCCAGAATGAACTTTCCAACTCGAAGTGTACTCCAGCAGAACTTTCCCTCATCGGACGGAAATAAAACTTCTGTACCTATACCAGTAAAGGCTAATAACCCAAAGAGAGAACCTCTGAAATGTTGGGGTTGCGGAGAAGAGCATCTCCTGAGAGACTGTCCACACCAACAACAGAACAGTCGGAAAGTTTATAACATTCAGGAAGCTACCACAGTCAATGATGTGGCAAGGAGTGTACCGCAGATTTATGCAGCATTGGATAATAACCAAGCTGACCACCAAGCTTTAGTGGTGGAAATAGAAGGTATGATTTTCAACCATCTATTGTCTGTTTTGATTGACCCTGGTTCAAATTTGAGTTATATAGCCTCTAGAGATGTTGATAAGTGTAAACTACAGCCATAGAAACAAACCAATCCATGGTTGGTACAGTTAGCCACTGGCACCAAAAGAAGGGTAGCAGAGGTCATACCAGCCTGCCAATTAATGTTGGGTGAATTCCCCACCCAAGCAACCCTTAACATATTACCCCTGGGATCATACGGTCTGTTGATTGGTATGGACTAGCTGGCCGCCCATAAAGCCAGACTGGACTGTTACCATAAAACCGTAGAATGTGTGAGCAAAGAAGGAAAAAGGATAACCCTCCAAGGGATCCGAAAACCGATCTCGGTGAGGCAAATATCAGCCCTGCAAATGAGAAAGTATTGCTGAAAAGGGTGTCCCCTATATGCAATACAGGTGTTGAAAACAATTGAAGGTGATAAACCAAGCCTTGATGATCACCCTATCCTGAGAGAATACGGAGATGTGTTTTCGGAAGAGGTACCGGGTCTACCTCCGAGAAGAGACATTGACTTCTCGATAGAGCTCGCACCAGGAGCGGTGCCGATGTCTAGGACACCCTACCAGATGAGCACACCTGAGTTAGTTGAAATCAAATTGCAATTGAAAGAAATGGTAGATAAGGGTTATATTCGACCCAGCATGTCCCCATGGGGAGCATCAGTCCTGTTTGTGAAAAATAAGGATGGCACCCTTAGACTGTGCATAGATTTTAGACAACTCAATAAAGTAACCATAAATAACAAGTACCCCTTGCCCAGGATCGATGATCTATTCGATCAGTTGGGAGGTGCGTCTATTTTCTCAAAGATTGACTTGAGGTCAGGATACCATCAAGTCCGAATCAAGGGTGAAGACATCCATAAAATTGTTTTCCAGACACGGTATGGTCACTATGAGTTTGTGGTAGTGCCATTTGGGTTAACCAATGCCCCTGCCAATTTCATGTGCTTAATGAACAATGTACTCAGTAAATTTTTAGATAAATTTGTACTAGTTCTTATTGATGACATATTAATCTACTCTAAGAATAGAGAAGAACATGAAGAGCATCTTAGACTTGTGCTCCAAGTGCTAAGAGAGCATCAACTCTATGCTAAATTTAGAAAATGTGACTTCTTTCAGAAGAAAATACATTACTTGGGACATGTTCTGTCTGAGGAAGGGGTAGCAGTAGACCCTGACAAGATCAAGTCTATCATGGAATGGCCTACCCCAAAGGATGTCTCATACATTAGATCCTTTATGGGATTAGCGGGATACTATAGGAGATTTATAAAAGGATTCTCCAAGATTGGTTGTCCAATCACTACCCTCCAGAAGAAGGGGACAAAATTCTTGTGGACACAGAAATGTGAAGAAAGATTCCAAACCCTGAAACATCTACTGACCCATGCACC
>ML784418.1:1046422-1067344 GCA_009831015.1 Picea engelmannii
GTCCGGGCGACCTCAACTACCCGGCCTTCTCCGCCGTTTTTACTGTTTCCGACAACGCCACGTCCGACATTGTCGTGAAATACACCAGGACCGTGACCAACGTCGGACCTGCCGGCTCTCACTACACCGTGACTGTGGCCTCCTCGCCGGTGGTCGCAATAGACGTGGAACCTAAAACCCTACATTTCGCCCAGATGAACGAGAAGCAAACGTACAGCATTACTTTCAAGGCAAAACCGCTGCCAGTTACGTCCGGCCTGTTGGCGACCTCGTTCGCATCGCTCGCATGGAACGACGGAACGCATGCAGTGCGAAGCCCCATAGCCTTCATCTGGCAGCAGGCAGATTAGCCAAAGTAAAACCCTAATGGAGTCCGCTCGGTTTCAAAGGCGGACATTGCTCGAATGTAGAACGGAATACATGTGAAAGTCACAGTTGGCATAAGCTCATAGAATATATATTATTGTGTGCTCAGATCTTTTTGCTTTAACATTTACACTTCTTGTTCTCAGAGATCTGCTTGGAAATTTTTAGAAAAAATAAAAATAAAAAACTTTACTGGAGTGGAGCATCAATGTTAATGGTCGTCGTTTCTTCTGTATTTCTGAGTAGTATGTGATGCGATTTACTGGTTGTTTCTATGTAATCTGTCGCCATGTTTCTGGCATCAAGGTGTTATCTTCATAATTTTAAATCGTTGTTGATCAGAAAATGCCATGGGCGAAATTTCCATGGCAGAAAACGCCATGGAATTGAAGAAGCGCGGCATAGCCAACTCAAAAAAAAGCATTTTGCAGAATTCCGAGATCATGCCTGTGTCGTGATTTGTGTTTTGGTGGAATTTGACTGGCAAAATGTCCGTCATGGAGCATTTTGTCCGTCAAATAGTCGATATTTGCAACAGCCCTTCCGAAAACTAAAACTAGTTAACAGTTGCAATAGCTCGTAAGAAAACACAGATGCTTCATAAAAAAACGTTTGGCAGCAAAATATTCGTCGCGGGGCATTTTGCCCATCAAATAGTAAACATTTGCAACGGCCCGTCGGAAAACACAAGTGCTTCGTCAAAAACGTTTGGAAACACAAATGATTCATCAAAAACGTTTGGAACTGGTTATACTGTCAAGCTCGGCAATCTTTCTTTCTGAGTTATTTTTGCAGTTTTTCCGTGGTTAGGTTTTAAATTTTTGTTCAATTTAGAAATTTGATCGATTTTATTTTCAACATCTGAGTTTGGTTTAAAATGGAGCAAAACCCCCGAAATAAAGTAAAATTTCGAAATACATAAAACTTTGATCCATGAAAAATTCAAATTACCTCTAAAAATTTGGTCCAATTCAAATCCATTTTTTTAAACCTGAAAAGCAGGTTTGTTTGAAAACTTTGATCCATGAAAAATTCAAATTACCTCTAAAAATTTGGTCCAATTCAAATCCATTTTTTTAAACCTGAAAAGCAGGTTTGTTTGATCCAGTTAACCTACTCCCTGATTATACATTGTGTTTTTGGTATGATGGTCTAAACCTCTTTTGGTGTGTGTACATATCTGATCCAAACCTCTTTCGGTGTACGGAGAAATATGAGAATGAGGAAAATGGGTGGCGATGCACGTGAATGGCATCTCATATCGAAAATAAAGCCAAAGGATAAGTATCAGGGCAGTGGTGACCTTTATAGCAGGGTCATTATTTTTATAATTTTTTCAGGGCATATTTTTTCAATCAATTTAGTTTAAAATTAGAAAAAAAATTACAAGAATGGTTAGAATTGTAATATTAGTGGGTGAGATTATATAATACAGATATAATTGGGTTTTTTTTTTAAGGTGTTGAATTCATTTATATTTTTTAAAATACAATTTAAATAATGAAAAATTGTAATTTCACTAAATAATAAAATATTTAGAATTGTGCTGTTAAATGTTTTTGGAAATAAACTGGGTCAGAATTTATTTTTGTCCAATTTTTCAAGTGGACACTTCATCCATCTTCAGGGACACATAAAGCTGAAAAAGATGGGCTGAGTGTCCACTCTAAAAGTTGGACAAAAAGAAATTCTGACAAGGTTTATTCTGACATTGTTTATAAGATGGGTGGAGTGTCCACTAGAAAAGTTGGACAAAAAGAAATTTTGACAGGGTTTATATCCAGAAACATTCAATAGTAGAATATTTAGAATTGTGCTGTTGAATGTTTCTAGAAATAAACCGGGTCAGAATTTATTTTTGTCCAATTTCTCATGGAAGTAGTCTAAAAGTTCTACTAAATGATTCTTTTTGGGCAATATTTTTTTGGGACATTTGCCGTGAGAAATTGTTAGATCTGTCGATTTGAGTGATATTTCTATGTAACCCTAGTGTCTTCAGCGTGCTGAATCCATTTATGCATTCAAAAAAGATTTTTAAACAACAAAAAATAAGGATTTTCTACAAGTTTATACCACATGATTCCAGCTAAAAAAACCCAACAGTGCATTTTTCAAATGGACTCTCCACCCATAGTCAGGGACACTTAAAGTTGAAAAAGATGGACTGAATGACCCTGATGATAGGTGTAATGTCCCTCTAAAAGTTGGACAAAAAGAAATTCTGACATAATTTATTTCCAAAAACATTCAATAAGATAATGACTAACTTCTAAAACCTGCAGAATATTTAGAATGGTATATTATAATGAAACTAAGTTAAGTTGGTCTGTGTGAATATAATTTAATAAGTAGAAAAATTCAATTTTTTTTTGGTATGTATATAAGTTGGCATGTGAATATAAGTAAAGTAAATAAGTGGATAAATATATTTTTTTAATTTTTTTAGCCAAATTAAAGATGAATTTTATCCAATAAATTAACTATATATATAAGTTTCCATTTATACATTCAGAAATGTATTTTAAACAACAAAAAATAGTGATTTTCTACAAGTTTATATTGCTGGATTCCCCAGAAAAAACCATTTAGTAGAACAGTTAAACAAAGTCTTTTTCAAGTGGACACTCCACCCATAGTCAGAAACACTTAAAGCTGAAAAAGATAGACTGGGTATCCCTCGTGATAGGTGTAATGTCCACTCTAAAAATTGGACAAAAAGAAATTCTAACACAATTTATTTCCAAAAACATTCAATAAAATAATGACTAACTTCTAAAACCTAGAGCAGAATATTTAGAATTGTTTATTATAATGAAACTAAGTTAAGTTGGTGTGGATGAATATAATTTAACAAGTGAAAAATTCAATTTTTTTGGGTATGTATATATAAGTTGGCATGTGAATATAAGTAAAGTAAATAAGTGGATAAATATGGTTTTTAAATTTCCTTAGCTAAATTAAAGAGGAATTTTGTCTAGAACAGGTTTGGTTTTTACTATTTTTTTTTTAATTGGAAATATGTTTGATCTGATTACAGTTTTGGACATAAATGAGACCTTATACAGGATTTTTGTCAGGGATTCTACCCATAAACTTCATTCCAGGGATTCTACCCATAAACTTCATTCCAGGGATTCTACCCATAAACCTCATTCCAATAAACAATGACACTCATCCACTTGAACTAACATATAAATCTCTGTTACTATATTAAAATTTCAAAAAATAATATTAAAATAAACTCAAATATATAATATGTCCACTTCTATACAAGTATTAGCAAAATGGGATAACCTTGTGGCTTCTATATGTGGTGTTTATACTCTATCTGCTGGAAATTAGTAGTAGCAGAATGGGATGAGCCTGTAGTTTTTATCTGTGGTGTTTACCCAAATATATAATATTTCCACTTCTATACAAGTATTAGCAGAATGGGATAACCCTGTTTTTATCTGTGGTGTTTACCCAAATATATAATATTTCCACTTCTATACAAGTATTAGCAGAATGGGATAACCCTGTGGCTTCTATATGTGGTGTTTATACTGTATCTGCTGGTGTTTACCCAAATATATAATATTTCCACTTCTATACAAGTATTAGCAGAATGGGATAACCCTGTGGCTTCTATATGTGGTGTTTATACTGTATCTGCTGGAAATCTATATGTGGTGTTTATACTGTATCTGCTGGAAATTAGTAGTAGCAGAATGGATGGGATGAGCCTGTGGTTTTTATCTGTGTTGTTTACCCTTAAATGCATTAGACAGACAAACTTGTCTAAAATGTTTTGTTTTGGAATCTTATCTTTAAATTTATTAAACTAATTTGTCATCAATATTTTTGGAATTTTGATGCAAGGTTCACTTACATTTAAGATAAGGTTTAAGTTTGTTCCGTACATGAGTATGTTAGGTATTTAAATTAAAATTTTAAAATACATAAATTCAATCTCAATCTTAGTGATAAATTGAATAAGTTGAAATCATATGAAAATTAAAAAAAAAAATCTATAACTATGAAAATGATATATAATTATCAAAATGATATATAAAAATAAAAAAATAAATAAACTAATTAAATAATTTTGAAAATGATATATAATTATCAAAATGATATATAAAAATAAAAAAATAAATAAACTAATTAAATAATTTTGAAGTGATAAATTAAAAATAATATGTAAAAATAAAAGGAAATAATTTTGAAGTAATAAATTAAAAATAAAATGTTACATGCTAAATTGAAAAAGCTCAAAATAATCTATTAAATTTTATTATTGATTAACAATTAAATGGTTGGGCTTCATTTATCGTGTTAATATTTTAATTTCTGTGGCAATCAATTAGCTATCAAAGTAATTTTTAAATATGATTAGGTAAATGTAAAAAAGTAAACACATAAACTGATCTCTTTATAATAGCTAGGAAGTTAATGATTGAAATCAAAGTCATTTATTTTGTGTGACTACTAAGAATATTCCAACCATATTTAATCTTGTCCATAAAAAACTTATTAAGCACTAAACCCCTATTAAATCTGCCCATTATCAATAAGTGTACACCTTTAGGCGTAATAAATATATGAAAATGATATATAAAAATAAAAAAATAAGTGAATCAAATTTTAAATACTTTTTTTCAACTTTATCCTTAAATCTATCAAGCAAACTTGTCATCAATACTTTGTTGTGAAAGCTTGATGCAAAGTTCATTTACATTTATGATCCGTTTGTGTCAAGAATAAATAATAAATGGATTTGATGTTTGAAATTTTGGAATAACATCAATCAGATTCTAAATTTTAAAAGATAAATTGGAAATTTTGAAACTATATAAATAAATAATAAATGGATTTCATATTTTAATTTTTGGAATAACATAATCAGATTTTTTTTTAAAATAAATTGAAAATTTTAAATAAAAATAAAAGAATAAGTAAATTTTTTTTTTGAAATCTTATCCTTAAATCTATCAAACAAACTTGTCATCACTACTTTGTTTTGAGAGCTTGATGTAAAGTTCATTTACATTTATGTCATGATTGTGCCCTGAATAAATAAGTTTGGTATTTAAAGTTTGAGAAAGTTATTTATTTTTAATTAATGTAATTTGAAATTTTGCAACCATATAAATCAGATTCTAAATTTAAAGGAATAAGTTGAATAAATTGAAATATGTAAAAAAATATGTGATATGTAAATTATTTTTTCTTAAAAGTTATAGTTTTATTTAATTAATGAGAACTTTATCATAAAATTTTATTTTTAGGAAGTCATATTTCAAAACTCTTAGACCATTAAAATTTAGAAAAAAATATATATATCATGTTGAAATTTTACTTTTGAAGAACTTTTTTTTTACAAAAAAGATTGTATTTGTCCATTTTTTAACTCACTCTTAAAATATTGCAAGCTTCATAAAAGAAAAAACTGTACACACTTTAAAAATTATGTGTAAAATAGGGGGTAGGGGGAGTTATACTGCAAAACATAATATGCTTTGCATAATAAATCTCATAATAATTAATATGTTTTTCATAATAACTCCCCCCACCCCCACCAATATGTTTTGCATAATAACTCCCATAATAACTAATATGTTGAGGGTGAGGATAAAGGGAGTTATTATGTAAAACATAATATGTTTTGCATTATAATTGCCCCCAGCCCCACCCTATATGTATGTATTATGTTTTACATAAGAACCCCCCCCACGCTCACCCTAACCCCCCATCCTATATGTATGTATTATGTTTTACATAATAACTCCCTCCACCCCCACCCTAACCCTATATGTATGTTTTTCATTATAATTGTCCCCACTCCCACTCTATATGTATGTTTTGCATGATAACTCCCCCAACCCTCACTCTCATCCTCATGTGGGGAGAGTTATTATGCAAAACCTATTATTTTTTGCATAATAACTCCCCCCACACCCACTCTGTATGCTTTTCATAATAACTACCTCCACCCTCATGAGGTTGAGGGTGAGAGGAGTTATTATGAAAAATATAGTAGGTGGGGGTAGAGAAACTTAATATGAAAAATATAATATGTTTTGCATAATAACTCTCCCATCCCTCACCCTCACCCTCCCCTCATGTGGGGAGAGTTATTATGCAAAACATGTTATGTTTTGCATAATAACTCTCCCCACATGTTTTGCATAATAACTCTCTCCACCCTTATACGTTTTGCATAATAACTCCCCCCAGCCCCCCACTCACATATATATGAGATGTATTATGTTTTGCATAATAACTCCCCTAACTGCCAGCCTCACCCTCCCCTCATGTGGGGAGAGTTATTATGCAAAACATATTATATTTTGCATAATAAATCCCCCCACTCCCACCCCCATATGTTTTGCATAATAACTCCCCCGGGCCCCCACCCACATATATAGGAGATGTATTATGTTTTGCATAATAACTCCCCCCACCCCCATATGTTTTTGCAAAAAAACTCGCCACACCCCTACCCTCATATGTATGAGATGTGGGGAGAGTTATTATGCAAAACATAACATATTGTATTTTACATAATAACTCCCCTCACCTCCACCCTCATATATATGAAATGTGGAGAGAGTTATTATGCAAAATATAACATATTGTATTATGCAAAACATAACATAACAAAACATAGCTTTCCCCACACCCACCCTTACCCTCATATATTATGTAAAACATATTGCATAATAACTCGCCACACCCCCACCCTCATATATATGAGGGTGAGGGCCGAGGGAGTTATTATGCAAAACATGTAGGGGTGGGAGGTGGAGGGGGTTATTATATTTTGTGTTTTGCACAATAACTTCCCCCACCCCCACCTAATATGTTTTGCATAATAACTCCCCCCACCTATTATGTTTTGCAAAATAACTCTCTTCACCCACACCTAATATGTTTTGCATAATAACTCCTCTCACCCCCACCTTCATATATATTTTGCATAATAACTCTCCCCACCTCATCCTTATATATATGAGGATGAGGATAGGGGGAGTTATTATGCAAAACATATTACTTTAAAACAATAAATTAGACAAATCGAAACTAGGTAAGAATAACCTCACCTAAACTATAACCTCATGAAATCTTATAACCTCATGAAATCTTGCCTAAAACTTTAAAGTGACGAGTTCAATAGATTGGAACCATGTAAGAATGTTGTCGCATAACCTATGACCTCATGATTTTGGAAAAAAAATTGTGTCTATCTTGGAGTCATGAGGCATTTACATCACCATCATATCATTCAGGTTGTTATAAAACCCATACTCCATAGCAACTTTTTTTACATGACTCTAAATTAAATTTATAAAGTAGAAACGAAATAATTACACAATTTAAAGGTTATTTTATTATTTTTTCAAAATAAAAATAAAAATTTGAGTTGAATTTATAATATGTAAACAAAATTTGGTCATTTAAAGTAAAGTAATTGAGTATGATTTATAAGGAGATAGAGTTCTAAAGCTTATGCCATTAATCTATTTCCTCAAACAAAAAAAACATATCACAAAAAGAGAATTCAATCTTAATAAAAACATTTTTTTCTCTCTATTAGTAAAACTATATCAAATTAATCAAATTAATATAAACCTACATTACTAATTTAACTCATTAATAAATATCTTATAATTCATAACCCATAAATTATTATAAACCTAAACTATTCATTCAACTCATTAAACCTAAACTACTCATTCAACTCATTAATGGGTATCCCACAAATCATCATAAACCTAAACTACTCATTCAACTCATTAATGAGTATCCCACAAATCATCATAAACCTAAACTACTCATTCAACTCAATAATGAATATCCATAACAACTCCTTTTAAGTCCATGAATATCATATTTATGAAGGTTGTTATGAATATCTCAGATATGAATATTGTTAGATTTTATTTTCTATCTTCTTTATTATTATTATTATTAGAGTAAGGGTAATTATTATTATTTGTTATTTGTTAATGTGAGATGACTCATCACCATTATTTAAAGAAAACTACATTATTTAAATGACTTATGACTTGTTAGTAGTTCATAGGAAGCACTTTCACTCTTGCCAAATATCTCTATAATATATATTAAAAAAATACGAAAAACATTTTAGATTACAACTATATTTTAGATTACAATGTATTGAGATAATGATACATTTTAAATCTTATTTCAATAAAATTGAAGGTCAATCTAGGACACCATTAATCTAGGACAACAATGCTCCTATTGCAACAACCACAATATTAAAATTACAAATTAATTTGTACTAATAATTATATAAACATATTTAACACAATATTGAAACTTTAATATCTATTAAGATTTGATTAGAAAATGAGAAACAAAATTGAAAATACATATATAAAATTTTAACATCTTTTTAAAAATAAACTTTACATATATAAACTTCAAACATCTTTGTAAATTTGAAGCATTATTCTTGTTATGATTGAAAAAAGCTAAATAGTACTACTCTTGTAATATGGAAATACAATAAAAGTCAATGATATGGTTGGTTGATAGCAACAAAAAACTGGAGCAAATGCTTGTCATGGATAGGGTATTGATTAATTAGACTTACATTCCATATATATTTAATATATATGCTCTTCTCATAAGAGAGTACATGAGTTCAAAATACAATGCCCATAAGTGGCCTTCAACTAAGTATAGAATCCCCCTTCAAATACAGTCTCTGTTTTTACAGTCCAAAATTGCAAATGAATTGCATTGGACACTCCAAAATGACTAATGTCAAGTTTAAAAAATTACCAATGATAAATAAAAAATAACCAAGAAGCCAAACACATCCACAGGTACTAGCTATATCATATATAAAGCCTCAGAGAAAGAGGGGGCCCTCTTGGCGGTCCTGCCATTTCTTGAAGTGGATCCTCCCTTCTGGAACTTGAAGGGCTTTTTTGATACTGTATCTGCTTCCACATTGTCTTCCCTATATATATGTTCAAATCTAATAACTTTGAAGAGTGTAATGAGAATCCTTATCTTCTCCATCCAACCCATGAGTCAAGTAAAATAAAGATTACACTTATGATTTAACCAATCCACCACTATTTTAGAATCCCCTAATACCACTTCATTATGAAGAATCCTTATCTTCATGTTTAGTTTGGGCTTAAAAGAAAACATACATGTATTAAAAGTTTTTCATATTTACAACTATAAAGTGAGTAGTTTAAATTTTTTTACTTAAATAGTATTTAATGTAGCTTAGCCTTTGCTTTATAATGATATTTGTAATAAATATAATGAAAATATTTGTAATAAATTATGTATTTGTAATAATAAAATAAAAATATTTACATTTTAATTTAAAACTTTCTATTTCGGAAATTCTGTCCAACTCCCAAGTTCACCAAACAATTTCCATCTAATTAGAGACGTTTCCTACCAATTCCCAAGTTCAGAGAAAATTGAAAATGAGTTTAAAAAATGCTAGAAATGTAGAGAATGGTTCCGTACAACTATAATAAAATGAAATTATAACTACAACATATTAAGTTTTAATATAATATATATTTTTATTACATCATATAAAATATAAATTTTGAAACATTTTAATATAATATATATTTATAACATTTATATAAAATATAAATTTTCCATTATGACAAACAACGCATTTGATCTCATTTTCTCTTCACGACACATCTCGTTTATTAAACCACCAAATGGAAATAAAAGTTTTACAAAATGTAACTCACCGTCTTTGGATTCTTCAATCAAGCAAAGGTAGAATCAGCTTCTTTAAATTCCGAAGTAAAACAAAGGTACAATCATGCTGGGAATCAAATTCGGTTGAATATGATTCCACCGACTTATTAAAAACTCGACCACACCCAACATACATTCAATAAATACAAATATAAAAAACACACATTCAATAAATACAAATATAAAAATAAAAATGAGTAGTGTTAATATTTTATTTTGAAAAATAATTTCAAATATATATTTTAATTTTTTTAAAGATAATAATAATAATATATTTTCAATAAATACAAATATAAAAAACACACATTCAATAAATACAAATATAAAAATAAAAATGAGTAGTGTTAATATTTTATTTTGAAAAATAATTTCAAATATATATTTTAATTTTTTTAAAGATAATAATAATAATATATTTTAGTATGATAATTTTTAAAATAATAATTGAATTTAGAAAGAAACACCTATCAACACTTAAAAATAAAATCAACACTTGAGATAAAACAATAATAAATATAAAAAAAAAAAACTTGAAAAACAAAATAATAATACTCAAAAAGTACAAGTGATTTGTTAAGTCACATAATGTAGAAAATGACCCTTCTCATTTTCAAATCAATTAAAATCAATGATTTCTTTCTTTCCCTTCTCAATTTTTTGCTTGAATTTATTTTGGTTGATGGATATAGAGTGAGTGGTATGAGAATGAATCATTTTATTTTTTTCTAGTGGAAAATTAGCTCATTATATTAGTGAAAATAAATATTTTTACATCTTCAAGATCCCACAAGAGTCCATAGCAGAATTAGTCCAGAGAGCATGCTCAATAAAAACTACACACATTCTAGCTCGCAGGCTGCAAAAAAGAGATACAAAAACAGGGCAAAAAACCCCAACATAAACCAGAAAAGAAGCTAACACTAGTAGTCACACGCCCTCAAAGAACCTCAAAGTGTTTTCCCAACACCGCGTGCCCCAAAATGACCTCAAAGTGTAAACAAAAACACCGCACGCCCCCAATCTGGACCTCAAAGCTCTGGTCAAAAACCCCTTCAAACCAAGGAAGGAGAGGACAAGAGGATCAGAACCGAAGTTAAGGAACCGCCCGAAATAAAATGCGGCTCCAAGTCTCCTCGGCCTCTAAACATCAACCGTCGAGAGGATCGTCACCACCCGCTGGAAGGTCCTCCTCGCGCCCATATCATGACGCCCATTCGAAGACCAGCACCAGCGCCGCCGCTCAAAACCTCCACCTCCACTGTTGCCGAGTCTCTCAGTACAGGAAAAAGCAGGCAGGGGGATTGATCCCAAAACACATCCCGTCTTGGCCCCTAGACGCCGCCACCAAATGTTCGCAGCCAACCGAAGATGGACGTTCGTTGGGCTCGAAACCTCCTCCGTCGTCGTCCTCAAGCCCGTGATTACCCTGGAAACCCTAGCCTGCTCGCTCTGGAATGGTTTATGCTCGTGCACCACCATGGAGGCCAGGGTTGCAGCTAGTGAAACCTAGCCACAGAGCCCGTAGGGTAAACCCTAACACGACTCTCAAAATCGTGGTTCACTGCTCCGCTCCTCTCGCGAAATGTTTGGATCATTCCACTTTTCAATTATTTTACATAGAAATGGAATGGTCATTAAAAAACACTTCATTATAACAATGTCAAATATTTTGTATTCATGGTGTTAAGAGTTTTATTGTAAGGTACTTCCGTGTAGGAATGTCAAAAACTTTGCACTCATGGTGTTGGATATTTCCATCAAAGATAAAGCACTTCAATATTGATCTGGATTATTTTGGGAACAAAATGAAGGCATTCTAAGATAGTTGTGGAATAACAATAAAATATATAAAGATATTGCAATAAACACATAGATATAGTAATGCACAATTTTTATTAATGACATAAATGTACATAAACTGTAAAAATACAGAGTAAATGAACTTGCTAGAATGGTGACAACTTATCTCTGAGAAAAGATATGATGGCTATTCTCATTCGCAAGAAGATGATGATGTTTACAATGAGGCTCTAGAGGCCTTTTTAACATAAAGAAAATCCAAAAGCCTAACCCCGGAAGATGAAATGCTAAAGTTTTGAAGGCCTCGATGGGGGTCGCTGATACGTCAATTTCCCAAGGCCGTAACTTTTGCATGCAATCTTTGTTTGGGGCATTCGATACCTCGTCGGAAAGGTCTATCCGAGAAGTACAACTTTCATCGAGGGTCAAGGTATATCATTGGAAATACTTGCCCCCCAAAAGCCCACAAAAACATCATTTAGGGCCTCAAAATGACCTCAAAAGTCTGGGACTCAAAAAACTATAAACAATACTGCGAAAATGGAAAACTATTCTTTGAGCCAGTGGAATAGGTGGGTGGCCACTGATCTCCATCTGCATCATTCCTCCTCCCTTAGGAATAAATTCTCCCCATTACATCAAGTTCCCATGCATTTTGTTGAATTTGAACCTTGGTGAGATGCTTGCCTTGCTGCAGAAGTTGTCTTGCTTAGCTTGTTGAAGACTGTCATGAACCTATTGCTGGAGGGGTTGGATCCGTTCAACCAATATAACTGTATGATCATTCTGAGTGTGGGAGGAGTCTGCCAGTGAAGATGCAACATGAAGAGTATGAATGGATATGTTATAACTTCACTTTACTGGACAGTGTGGAGGCACTCCTATAGGTGCAGTAAGAATATCTTGGTGCTCTTCTACAATCTTGTTGATCTGTTTCTACTGGATAGAAGGGTCTTGGGCCAAGGCTATAGTAATTGTAGTGTCCTCTTTTGAATAGACCATGAAGAGGATAAACTTTGCGGTATGAGAGATTACTTTGCGACACTGTTTTTTCAGGACAATAGTTGAAACTACCTCTGGTATTTTGTAGAGTTGACCCCCCAGAGTAACAATGACGCTACGGGGTCGAGACTCATAAAAAACATGACGATTCCACATATATGGTTGTCCTAACAGAACATCATAAACTTTCATTTGGGAAGCATCACGCAATACCTCATCTTTGGTATGCCAGGAAACACTGATGGCTGACACAAAGATCTTGTCCTTCACAAAGCCATCCAATGTTGTATGGTTGCGGGTGTGGTGTTGTCGAAAAATCCAACTACTTGATGACCTCTCCTGAGATGAGGTTCTTTTGGCTTTCGCTATCAACTACAAAATGTAGTGGTGTCCCCTTCACCCACATATGTGAATGGAAGAGGCACTCCTCATCCTCAGGATCCTCTAATTCTTCTAGTTGGATTGTTGCGGTCACGACAATAGTAGTGGGTTTTGCATCAATGATATGCCTCCTTTTATTATTGTCTGAATCATAGTCTGAGTCAGGGTTCAGTTCTGTTTCTTTGAGCTCGGCCACCAATGACTATTTTGAGCGACATTCATCGGTGTTGTGCCAAGGTATTTTGTCAAACTCACACCACTTCCCAGTGTCCTTTTTCGTCTTCCCGTTACCCTTATTTTCATGCAGCTTGGGCTAGCTGTCTTGAGGTTGTTTATTATGTGGATTAAGGATGCCTTTACCATACTTTGGTTGTTGCGTATTTGCAGACCCAAATTCCTGCTTGTTCTGGTGCTTAAATTTATGCTTGATTTTAACGACATATCAATAAGTGGCTCCCAGTGACGAAATGTCTATAAATGCCATTGTGGTTTGGATGTACCTATGAAGATCCTTGCAATATTTTAGAACTAGAATTCTCTCATAATATTTGATACCCAACTTGGTGTGTAAGGTATGGAAGGTATTTATGAACTTCGACACTGTTTGGCCCCTCTCTTGATGCAGCGTGGTCAATTTCATGTACTGGTCATCATAGTTTCCAACAGGGTAATATTGCTCCTTGATCGCATCCATAAAAAAATCCCAAGTGGGCTTGGCCCCAAATATTTCAGACTCCTCTGTGGAATTTTACTCCCAGTAAGTTTCCCACCAATTTTTGACATGGGGGAGAGCCTTAAGGAGCACAAAGGTGATATTTTCTCTATTGGAAAAATTGTGAACAAAGAAATAACCTTCTAGCAAATTTAACCATTTATCCAAATCATCTATGTTGATATGACCTTCAAATACATGAATATAAAAATTAACTTATACCTTGAATGGGGCAACGTCTCCAAAGCGATTGCTTGACGAAGACTTGCTCGTTATTGTCGACAATTGTTGAAGGATTTGGGAAAAATTCTCCAACATATTGTTCCCTTGTTGCACGAGGGATTCTGCAAGCAACAACTTGCTAGGATATTATGCTCCCTCATCTCTCTTCTCTTCCTCCATGGGAGGTCACTTGAGCTAGCGAGAGCGGTTGTCCTCAAGAGAAACTAGATTGAAACCCAAGTCTCTATACCCTAACCTCGTCGGGGACATGCACTAAGAAACAAAAAGGAGTAGCTTGCTCTGATACCATTGATCCACATTATTTTGAGAACAAAATGAAGGTGGAAATATAACAATGAAATATATAGAGATATTTCAATAAACACAGAGATACAATAATGCACGATTTTTATTAATGATATAAATGTATAAAATTTGTAAAAATATAGAGTGAATGAACTCGCCAGAATGGTGGCAACTTATCTCTGAGAAGAGATGTGATGGCTACGCTCATTCACAAAAAGATGATGAGCCTTTTTAACATAAAAAAAAATCCAAAACCCTAACCCTGAAAGATGAAACACCAAATTTTTTGCAGGCCTCAATGGGGGTAGTTGATACACCAACTTCCCAAGGGCGTAACTTTTACATATGGTCTATGTTTGGTGCGTTCGATACCTCTTCGGAAAGGTCTATCCGAGAAGTACAACTTTTGTTAGGGGTTAAGTTATGTCGTTTCCAACCCGTGCCCCCCCAAAATTCCAAAAAAACATCGTTTAGGGCCTCAAAATGGCCCCAGAAGTTTGGGACTCAAAAAACTATTAAAAAACTGCCAAAAATGGAAAATTGTTCTTTGAGTGAATGGAATAGGTGGGTGGACACTGATATCCATCTGGATCAATTATAGAAATGTCAAATATTTTGCATTCATGACGTTAAGAGTTTCATTGTAAGGTACTTCATTATAGGAATGCCAAACTTTGCACTCATGGTGTTGGAGATCCCCATCGAAGATAGGTACATGAAGGTAACAACAACATGCTTTGGAATTAAATTATTGTAATGTTCTTATTTTCTCTAGATTTTCCCTCATATTAACTCTATTGATGTTGTAGGTTTTTTTTACTTTAATTTATATACCCATGACATTCTATTTATCTATTGATTGAATGTGTTTCAACAATCGATTGGTTCTACATGCTCACAGATTGATTTTGGTTCTTATTGCTTGACCTCAATAGCATCTCTCTAATCATCCTAGTATGCTCTCACGGTGTTCCCCTACATGTTATTTTTATTTTCATTCCTTCCTTTGGTTTATTTTTAAGTCTAGGGTTTAAGGAACTTTCTTACTTAGCCACAAATAATATTTCCTTAGTTGTTTCGTGGATTTTCTTGGAAAATTCTATTGGCTAAGGAGGTTTTCTTATATTAGTTATTTTTCCTCACACACTTTCATTGCTTGGATTTTTATTTGGTATCTTGGTTCTCATCAATCAATTATTGATTGTCAATGGGTACACCAAGTTTGTTTGGTGCAATGTTTCCCTCTACTCTTTATGTGCCCTAGGTTTAAATAAGAGGCAATGTGCTAGAATTTAACTTTGTTGTTTTAATCAAATTGGATTCTCTCCCCCTATATCTTTACTCAACTACCTTTTTGTTGTTAGGTAGCATCACATCACAAACTTGTGGTTCTAGTAATGGATTTTGGCTCTCATCCCCCTTGTTCCTTTTGCATTTTTCCACTTATGGGTTGTCCTCTTTCTCATCATATTCCTCCTCAACTTCTTTCCCTATGGTGCTCGACAAAGGTGTTGTTGAGATAAGGGATTCTCTATCTAATTGGTAGCACTTAGTGGTTGTCCATTTATGCAAGTAGAGATGGTCACATACGGTTATTCAATGCCAAGTCAAGGTTACTCAAGACTTATGATTCTCTTTTCGACCTATCTTCTTATCAAGTGGCCATCTCACCATATTTCCTTGAAATACTCTATCACATGATCACCTTTCATGATTCAAAATGGGCTATCAAGGTTGTGTGTGTGTGTGTGTGTGTGTGTGTGTGTGTGTGAGAGAGAGAGAGAGAGAGAGAGAGAGAGAGAGATTGGTATCCCTAAGGGGTTAACTCAACCAATTGTTGTCAATTTTGTTGGGGATTTGGATAGCTCTATGCTAGCAAGTTTCTAGCTTGAACCCCCTTGGGGTAGACACACTAGTCTATGCTAATGAGTTTACTAGGGATACCATGCACGAATGTGGGCAAGCATCCATTGGGTTTCCCTACGAGGATTTTCTTTACTGAGCATTGCCCCTTCAATCCCACTTGGTTATGGTGGTTAGTGTTACACTCACTCATGGCACATCTCCCCCACCTTGGTTGTAGAATGCACTTATTATTGCGGAATATATCATATCCCCTACCTTGGTTGTGGAATGTACTAGATTTACACTCACTTGTGGCACATCTCCCCCACTTTGGTCATAAAATGCATGTATTGTTGTGCAATATATCATCTCCCCCACCTTTTTGTAGAATGCAATTATGGTTGTGCAATATATCATCTCCCCCACTTTGGTTGTAGAATGTACTAATAGTTACATTATACAACCAAGGTGGGGGAGATGTGTCACGTGTGAGGGTAACACTAACCGCCATAACCACGTGGTATTGAATATATTGCACGGCAACAATAACTTTGTAAAACTAAGGTAGGGGAGATGTGCCATGAGTGTGTAACACTAACGACCATAACCAAGTAATATTGAAGGGTCGGTGATCAACCAAGGAAAAATGGTACTCTAAATAGAATGTTGAGGAATCGTTTCCCCATCTTCTCCAAAACTAAAACTTTTCTACACCAAAAGCCTCCCAAATGGGGAGGGATGATTCAAAATGGATTTATGTAGTTACCATGTGAATTTATTGGTGTTTTGGAATTTAAAATATTAAATTTGGGACATAGAACAAGTAGTTTGGGTTGCATCATAAAAACTATATTGATGGACTAACATGGTAAATCCTCCATTTGAAGGGTAAAACAATTAGAATTTATGGTTGTCTAATGTCGAGGACCTAGGTTCTCAGTGTAGTTACTACATTCTATGCATACATTGATTCCAACAATGGTTCATTTTCAAAAAATAGAGTCCATATGTGAAATTTACAACCCAACAAGGTAACTATCCAATTATTCTTAGGAGGTCCAAGGGAAACCATGTTAGCTCACCATGATTCACAAATGAAGAGTTAGCAACATGTGGAAATTCAACTCCATTTAGAATTGTTTATAGGTCTAACTCTACCTATGAGAATAAATGACCCACTTAACTCAGTGGTTAGAGTTTCACTTTCATGTAGAAAAAATCATTAGTTTAAATCCAATAATAGGTAAACTTATTAGACTATTGAATAGTCAATGTAATCTAATATGTTTTACTCCACTTGTTTGGATAAACATGGAAAATTGAATCCATTTTCAAATCATTCTAGGAAATGTTTAATTAGAATGGAGGGCCTAGCACTATTATCCTCTAAACATGTTCTAGCTCTTTTTTGAGCTACATCAACCTCAATTGCTTCTTGATTTTCTTCACTCAAGCTAAGTTAACTTTAGCAACCTCTTATTGTTATATAATATGAGAAAGAGTGTGGAAGAGATGATGACAAAGAATAGAGGGAGAAACATACAAGAGAGCATAATTTTTGAAGACTATAGTGTCACATAGATTTGAAACAAGCTTGGACAACTTTGTAATCTATTTTGTAATGTCCATAAGAAAATAAGATGAAACGCAGAGTCCTTCATTTCTTACTAGTTTTTCCATATCGAGTCTTGGGTTAATTTTGTGTTCCAATATGTGTGTGTGTGTGTGTGTTCACTATTGTAATTCTATTTTATGTCTCAATGGTTAAAAAAATTAGTTGGTGTGTTTTATTTCCTACATAACTTATTAAAATAATAAAAAACAAAGGAACAGTCACAGATTCATGCATAGTCTCATTACAGCTACTATAATTATAATAGATCTATTTTGGTGAGATAACCATTGAAATATTCAAGGAAATTTACAAATCAACTTGAGTATCAATAATCCCCATAATGTCAAGTTCCTATACCAGACTCGTGGAACTTCTGCTAGATCTGGTTCCTAGTAAGTCACTCTTCGTAGTGAAGAAGTTGTAATTCTTTGACAACCCAAAAGAGTTGTATGTCCTGCTAGTGAGTTCTTCTTATATTGGTGCCCATGATCTAGTCCATTATAAATTCTTCAATATAGTGAGGATTGAGTTGTATAGTGGCCAAGTGATCTGCGACCACCTTCGAGGTGTCTAACAAAGGTGGAGATAGTATGGCCAAAACATCTCCACATTAAAGACATGGTGTAGGTCAATAAAGATTAGAGGATTCAATCGAAAAATATTCTCGCTCACATATTTGGTTATAATGTAAGGATGATATCGAAGTGGTATGATCTTTCTATATGGACCTATGAGTCACGCTTTCTGCAAGTGAAACCATACACTGTCATCACCTTGGAACTAGTGTGGAACCCAATGTTGATCATGTTGTTTCTTGTACTTGGCATTTTATTTCTACAAAATATCATGAACTTGTCACTGGATGTTCYAGATTCATTTATCCAATTATCCAATTATGTTTCTTGGCATGCCTCATTCTAAGCATGGGAGGAGTATTTAYRTGACAATGTAATCCACATAGTTACATCAATTGTGGCTAATATTTGGAACCCCAAGGACACTTGAAAAACATTGTGGTCAATATAATTGTGAAATGTTTTATTAGTATTGCATTGAACATAAGGAAGGATTTCATGTTAGTTCRGATTATGTTGAGAACTAAATGAAGATAKAAATAATAGGTGAAATAACATAGAGATAAGGAAAATATCATAATAATATAGTGACTCACCCAAACTATATTAATGAATGAAATAGTGAAAACACTACTTCAACCATAGGTACTCTTTTTGGAGCAATATGGGCCAATGAAGTATGGGTATCTTATTGGAGTTGGGCTCCAAAACAGACTTGGGCATGAATTACTTGGACCATATTCACAATCTATCTACATACTAGAAGGATATATGAAGCAATAAAAAACCAGCTAAAATGGTGGTATATTATCTCTGAGAAGAGATACATTGTTGGTTAACATAGTTACCAACTTAAAGAGAACTCTACAAAGTTCTCGTTTTTTGAGGGGTCACATTTTTTACACTATTTTTAAAAATGGTGCTACCAATAGCACCCCTTCCCCTTTTAGGCGATTTTTTGATATTTTAAATTTTCCGATCCATAATGTTTCCACATTATTTTTTTAAATGCTTATTTTTTCATCTATTTTCTATTTTTTTTCAACAGTGTTTTTAGTCATTTTTCCATGCTTCTTTCAATCTTAAAAATATTTGTTTACAATTTACTTTTTTGAAATTAATAATTTTCATATAATTGTGTCTCCTTACTTAATTTATGGTTCCATACTTTTTAAATACAGTGGAAAATATAATTTTTAACACATTTGTTTACCTTTACTTCAATATACAGAAAACAATTGTAGTTAAATAACACTATTTTTCAATATTTAAAAAAATAAATAATTCAATTTTTTTTGATAAATTAAAAACTAAAAAAAACTAAGAAAAATAAAAGAATTGAAATAAAATAAAAATAAAAATAAAAATTAAAAAGCAAATTTATATAAAAAAAGAGATTAAAGAAAATCTTAAGAAACTAAAGAGAAAATGAGGAAAAAAAAACAGTAAAAAAAAGCAAGGGGGGCAAGATTTTCTTTAAAAATAGTCACCTGAAACGCAAGGGGAGTTTTCGAGGGAAACACCCTTGAAAAATATTTTTTTTTACCAATTTTTGTGTTTGTTTTTTGGTGTTTTTTTAACACATGGTGTTTTGCTGATGGTTTTCTATTTCCGATTAAGGAATTAGGGTTGTTGACTAATCCAGGTCATTGGATTAGGGTTTTGGATGCTGCTAGATCCTGTATGCATATTGTACTGTAAAGAATGTATTAGTGGATGAATATAGAATATGTTGGTTTTCCCGGTTTGGGTTTCCAAGGGAAAATTCTCTATGTAATGTTTGTATTTGCCATTGTATCTTTTATGTGTGCATTGAGAAAAGGATTATTGGGGGGTAGAAAGATTATTATGGGCTTGAAAGCAATTGTAAATTAGCTGATATTTGGAGTTGGGATAAGAAGAAACTCCTCTTTGAGACTCTTGTTACACCTGCTATTCTTTATGGATGTGAAGTCCGGGGCCGTAGTATCTCTCGTGAATCCTGGAGAAAGATAAAGAAAATACAAAAGAATTTTATAATCTATAATCTCAAAATTAAAGGAAATACGCCCTATCCCATCCTCTTCGTAGAAACAAGCCTCTCCCCCATTGAGAGCATGGCTATGACTAGATACCTAATGTATAAGAACAAGTTAAACAACATGGAAGACAAGAGGCTACCTAAAATTGCTTCAAAATTAAGTCATAACCACCATTGACTCAAGCGAGGATGGCATAAAGACGCCCGTTCTTGGCTAAACTATTGGGGAATCATGGAAGAAACCATTTTGCAGAATAAAGATACTATTAAAAAAAATGTCAAATCAAAGTTTAAGGAAAAAATGTGGTGTGATAAAGAG
>ML784418.1:1070114-1086636 GCA_009831015.1 Picea engelmannii
GATGATACTCTTCTTACAAGGTGACAAAAATGTCATCTTAGAGAATTAGACAACAACGAAAAGAATACAATCATTACCATGCTTGGTTAGCACAACTCTAACATAGACTCCATGGACACTGAATCTCAAGGTTTATATAGAATGTGTAGAAGATTGTATAATTCTTACTTCTTCCTTGTAGGTTTGATGATGGCACAAAGAGTGCATGATCTAATGTATTTGTTGATGTCCCATTAAAGCTTTGGCTAATGGAAGTACTTCTACAACACTGTCAGTGTCTTCTTCAAACCAAAAGGCCATGCCACCTAACTTTAGTGTGCCTCCCAAATCATCTTCTCATGTTCCCTTGAAGGAACAAAGAGATGGAACAAATGACACAAAATTCCATCTAGAATATGAAACTATGAAACTTATTTCCCCATGATGACTAAATGTTTTGTATGTAACAACTAAGTCAAGATCATTGTTATAAACCTGGGGTCACTAAAGTCCTATGTTCATAATATTTGAGGACCATGGTTAGTTCCACAACCTAAGGTCAGTGTTGGATATGTGTTATATTCTTTGCACGACTAGAATTCAACATTGGATAACTAGTGTATCTTTGATGTGTGTTATATATCAATGTTAGAATTCTTTGATATGTGTTATATATCAAGGTTGGATATGTGTTTTACCAGTTTTTGTGTCTGTTTTTGGGTGATTCTTCGTTGATGGTTTTCTATTTCCGGTTAAGGAATTAGTTTTTTTGACTAATCTGGGTCATGGGATTAGGGTTTTGGATGACGCTGGCTCCTATATGTATATTGTATTGTAAAAAATGTTTGTGTGAATGAATATAGAATATGCTGGTTTTCCCAGTTTGGGTTTCCATGGGAAAACTCTCAGTGTAATGTGTGTATTTGTGATGTATCTTTTCTGTTCTTTTATTGAAAACATATTTGCAGTAAATATTGTACAAGGTTAAAAAATACGTTTGGCATCAGAGACAGGTTATTGGCTTCAGGGGGACACCTTTGTGGTCATGGGTTTGGCTCAGGACTATGATAAGTCTTTTTATAGTGGGAGATTCCTGGTATTGATTCTTCAAGTGAAAAGAAATGACGAGCAATTCAAAAATAGAGATCGATAAATTTAATGGGAAAAGTTTTGAGATATGGAAGCTCAATATGGAAGATCTATTGGTAGACAAAGATCAACGAATCACGGTGGATCCAGGTATTACACCTACAGCAACATCAACAAATGACTGGAAAAAGTTGGATCGGAAGGTGAAGAGCACAATCCGATTGTGTCCCTCATATTTAGTATTATTGAATGCTTCAGGAGAAGATACAACCAAGGAGTTATGGGTTAAGTTAGGGAACTTGTATCAGTCTAAGTTCCTGGTAAATAAACTGTTCGTGCAAAAGAAGTTGTATAACCCGAGGATGAGAGATGGAGACTCTGTGATAGAGCATATGAATTCCTTCAATACTTTGGTAAGTTAGTTATTATCTATTGAGATTAAAATTTTAGATGAAGATAAGTGTATCATTTTACTATGCTCTTTACCAGACTCGTGGGATAGTCTGGTTATGGCAATAGGTAGTAATAAAACTACCTTGAGTTTTGATGATGTGTTCTCATCCTTGTTGTCGGAGGAGATGAGACAGAAGAACATGAAAGGACAGAGTACAAATGCATTATTTGCAAGAGGACACTCTCAATATAGAAATATATCTAAGTCCTCAAGTGGGATATCTAAGTCTAAGGGTAGATATAAATCTCCCGGAAAGTTTGTAAAGGTATGATGGAGATGTGGAAAAGAAGGGCACTTCAAGAAATAATGTAAATCCAAAAGCATTAAGAAAGTGAATGGACCTAAAGGTGCTCCCTCTACAGAAGAAAATAACTCCAAGGAATAAGGAGGGGATGTGTACTTGGCTTCTTCAAGCACACATGCATATCACAAGGCATGGCTGGTTGACTCAAGTGCATCCTTTCATATGAATCCCCATAGGGAGTGGTTCTGTGAATATGAAAGGTATGATGGAGGTAATGTTTTCCTAGGTGATGACTCGACAGCCAGAATCATAGGACAAGGAAAATTCAAGTTGAGGTTCATAGATGGAAGGATTAGAACACTTCCTTGTGTTCTGCACATCTCGGGATTGGCCGGAAATTTTATTTCTGTAAGCAAAATGGACGATGTAGGGGTAAAAAAAATATTTGAAAAAGAAACCTACATAATGGTTTTAGGAACAATGGTGTTGTTGAAGGGAGTTCGTATTGGAACTCTATATAAGATGCAAGGAAGCACCATTAGTGATGGGTGTAATAGTTCCTGATATTGGAGCAGAAAAAGAAAAAAATCCTACAGTCTCTGGAGTAAAGGTTATGCTGTGGCATCAAAGACCGGGGCATATCAGAGAGAAGGGTCTTCGACTACTACACAATAAAGGTATGGTTGAATGTACGTCTAACTTCTCTCTGGACTTTGATTTCTGTGAACATTGTGTATATGGGAAGCATAATCGGGTAAGATTCCCCTCTAGTGCAACGAGGGCTGAAGGAATTTTACAACTAGTGCACAATGATGTGTTTGGACCTCTGTTGGTTCCATTATTGTGTAAATCTATGTACTATGTTTAATTTATATATTATTTCTCAAGGAATACTTGGATATATTTCCTCAGGAAGAGATTTGAAGTCTTTGACATGTTTAAAGAGTTTAAGGCTCTTGCTGAGAATCAAATAGAGAAAATAATTAAGGTGTCGAAGATAGATAATGGTGGAGAGTTCTGTGGGAATGAATTTGAAGAATTATGTAAGAAGTGCGGTATAGAAAGGCATAAGACTACTCCATATATACCTCAACAGAATGGATTTGCATAAAGGATGAACACGATGCTATTGGAAAAAACAAGGTGCATGCTCAGTGGTGTTGGGCTAGGGCAAGAATTCCAGGCAGAGGCAATGGGTACTGCATGTTACCTGGTCAAAAAATGACCCTCATCAACACTAGATGACAAGACTCCACAAGAGGTATGGACTTTTAAGAAAACTTCTCTCACACATCTCAAGGTATTTGGCTATGAGGCCTATGATCATGTTCTAAAGGAAAACATGAGTAAGCTATACAAGAAGGCTGAAAAGTGTATCTTTATTGGGTATACAGATGGTCTCAAAGGTTATAAGCTTTGGAACCCAGAAACTAAGAAGGTTGTGTATAACTAAGATGTGGTATTTAGATAAATGAAGGATGTTGTCAAACAGGAAGTCCTGCCAAGTAAGGAAGAACTAGAGAAAATAGAGTTTGATCCAAAGGATAATGAATCAGACTCTATAGAAGAACATGAATCATAAGAAGAATATCCTCATACTCCAATATTGAGGAAATTGATGCAGGAGAAAAGGCTGTCAGAAAGGCATACTCCACATGATTTCCACTCAAATTTTTCTTTTTCTATTACTGATGATGATCTTAGAACTGTTAGGGAGGTAGTGGATTCAAAGGATGGAAAACTCTAGAAAAATGCCATGGTTAAAGAAATGGAATCCTTGGATAAGAATGAGGCTTGGGATCTAGTGAAGTTTCCGACTGGAAGAAATCCATTGGCAGCAAATGGTTATTTAAAAGGAAGCTGAAAGGAAAAGTGGAGAAATACAAAGATCGGTTAGTAGGAGAGGGTTATTCCCAGGTTGATGGAATTGATTTTGGTGATATTTTTTTCTCTTGTTGCCGAGTTAACTTCTATTATATTTCTATTATTTGTTGTTGTTGTGTTTGATTTTGAAGTAGAACAAATGGATGTGAAGAGAACATTCCTACATAGGGATCTGGAATAAGAAATCTATATGAAGCAACCATAAGGCTTTGCTGTGAAGGGAAAGAAGGAGTTGGTATGCAAGATGAAAAAGTATCTGCATGGTTTAAAACAATCACCAAGGATGTGGTACAAAAGTTTTTATACTTATATGCTGGGACTTGGTTTCACAAGAAGAAAAGAGGATCACTGTGTGTATTTTAAATTAATTGGTGATCATTTGATTTATTTGGTCTTATATGTGGATGAAATGTTGTTGATAGGAAACAACAAGGAGATTATCCAGGATGTGAAAACTCAGTTGTCCTCTAAATTTGACATGAAGTATCTTGGTGCTGCAAATTTCATTTTGGGCATGGAAATTAAAAGAGACTGGAAAAACAAGAAACTATGGTTAAATACGAGAAAATATGTCGAAACAATATTGCAGAGGTTTAATATGTAGGAATGTAAACCGGTTAAGGTCCCTATTCTTGTAGGTGTAAATTTATTTGCAGATCAGTGTCCAGAGACACAGGAAGAGGAGGAGGACATGTCTCGTGTTCCATATGCGAGTGCAATTGGCAGTTTGATGTATGCAATGGTTTGTACTAGACCAGACATTGCACATGCAAATGGAGTTTTGAGCAGGCATATGTCAAAAATAGGGAATGAGCATTAGACAATAGTAAAGAGAGTTTTAAGGTATTTATTTGGCACTACTAGTTATGGATTGTGCTACCAAGGAAGATGTTATGACCCAAGGGGGGCATATATATGGCTAAATGTATATGATATGACCCCAAGGGGGGTCATATATGGGCCTAAATGTACATGTAATGTGTAAATACACATGTAATAAGGCCGGCCTAGTGATAAAGGGTCCTCATGTGCAAGTGTGAATTAATATATATAAGAGATCATGTATTCATTATTGACATGTGAATTGTGAAGTATGAATGATATTTGGTTATTTGGAGGGGGTTCCCCTATTATTTAAGGATTTATTGTGTAACTTATCTATCTTGGTGTTGTGCTAAACATTGACATTATTTACACGGTGTGTACTTTTGTTATTTTATGATATTTTGAGCAATTTGGTTCATAACATTTGGTATCAGAGCTCAAGGTCTTGGGGTTTCGTTGCTACATATGAGACACCTTGGAATTTTTTCTATAACTTGTTTTATATGGAGTTTTATAAGGAACCCCTTGGAGGATATTTAGTAGATGGATCAAGGTACGTGGGGTTCAAATTTCAGCTCCCGAGGCCTTACAATTTCAGAGATATAGCCTGTGTAAGATAGGGTTCTCGAATCATCCTGAATTTAGTCATCACAAAATTTTAGCTATAAATTTGTTTTTTTAATATTTCAGAACCTGAAATCCAAAGGATATTCAAATAAATTATCAATATATCTGTGATAGAAATTTCATCTTCTGGATCATCCTAATTTTGTAGATACACCCTGTGTAATATAGGGTAGCTGACTAGTCCTATTTACTAGTCTCAAATAGGTGTTCCGGGTAAAAAAACCATAACTTCTTCATAGAGCATCCAAATGGAGTGAGACTAGTTGAATTGAATAGGGGACAAGCCATATTTTTTATGGTGAAATTTCCAGAATTTTGTATCAATTATTGTGCATGGGGCACGCTGTACACGTGGTCTCTACCGTAAAGGAAAAAAATAAGAAAGGTGTGGGGAAGTTATCATAACTTCCATTTGGCACATCCAATTTTGGTCATACCTATGGAATTGCAGAGAACAAAATTTCATAGTACTACATATCTCAATTTCAGACTGAGAAGGGCTGAAAATCCAGAGATACATCATACGTATGGTCGACTAGGAGGACAGACTCCAAATCAGGGTTTCAAAGGCATGTTCACTTAAAACTATCACAACGTTTGATTGGAATGTCCGATTGAGATGATTAAAAATGCATTGGAAATATAACACATAGAAGAGAATATTGGAACAAGTATTACAACTATTTGAGATCTTTATCCTTAATATATTGAGGTTTTGATTTGAGGGTTGGGATTAGACCTTAATTAAGAATCAATGGAAATACCTAAATTTACAGGAGAAGAAGATACAAATGAAATCAATCCTATGGAATGGTTGAGGTTGGTAAAAGAATACAATATGACTCCTACAAAGGCAAGATATTATTTTTTTGATGAAGCTTGGAAGTGGTGGATGAGTGTTGATCAAAATACTAGATGGCACTGCACATGGGAAGAATTTGAAAAACGCTTCTCAGAAAAATGGATTAGGGATACAAAAATGGAGGAAATGTATATAATTCAAGATGAATTAAAATAAGAAAAGGAAGAGATTAAGAAGAAGGGTGAGAATATATCGAAGATAATATCCCTTAATGAATCACTCATTAAGGAGGTTAAGAACATAAAGCAAGAAACGACTAGCAAAGGCAAGTGGGAAAAAAGATGAATTAAGAGAAGATTTGAAAAAGAAAGATGAAGAGATATGTAGATTATGAAGACATAATAAAAAAATATTGGATGAGTTTAAGAGATTGAAAGAAATATTGATAAAATAAAGAAGAAAGAAGAATCTTGGATGAAGAATCTACCAAAAGACTGCAAGACGAAATTTGAAAGAAGGTTGAAGAATCCTTAAATATGGATGAGGTAAAGTTAGAAATGCAAGACACAATTGAAGAAGGATGTCATAATTTGTTAGATGGGATCACATTGCAGCTTCAAAAGGAGAAAGAAGATAAGATTCAAGAAGGTCAACAAAAAAGCAATATTGCAATTTAGACGTAAAACGACTCTGCAACTAGGGTTTGGACGACTACAGCCGCCGCGGCCTGAGTACAAAAGATGATAGCCCCGCAGGGGCCCCTGAATCCCAAAGAAGGGGCACCGCATGGCGTCACCTACAGCCAAATTATCACCAGCGATCACCCTGGAACGGGAATCAAACGACCGACCTTCGAAACACCGCTGGACTTGCGCGCGCAGCTCCTGACAGAAGGCACCTTTAAAGATAGGGAAATGGATATCGACCCAGCCAAGGAGAAGCTTCCAGCGAATGTCTCAGCCCCATGGATGCCAGGGAAATGCATCCCCCAGGCACCACAGCCACCAAAATACGTGGTCAACTCACCGCGCATTGAAGAACAGAAACAATACATGCGCGATAATGCCCTGGTAGGCAAATTTCTAGGGCTTTGGCCCTCTGAACGGGATCTAGTAAAATGGATACAGTATTGGTGGAAACCAAAAGGCCACTACGATTTGCAACTGGGCTCGAAGGGATTTTTCACAGTTATCTTCCACAACTTAGAGGATCGAAACCGCATCTTCGAGGGGGGGCCATACTTCTATAACTCGGCTGGACTATTCTTGAGATTTTGGACAGAAAAGTTCAGCCCTAAAAAGGAGGACTTCACCCATGCACCGGTTTGGATCAGGCTGTACTCCCTACCTCAGGAGTTCTGGCTAGAAGAGGTTCTAGCAGGAATAGGCAACACGATTGGCATTTATGTGAAATCCTCTGAAGCAACTAAGCAACGCCGCTATACTTCCTATGCGCGAATCTGCGTCTATCTGAACATATCCAAGCCGCTCCCGGGCTCCATCACTCTAGAGTATCAAGATGAGGACTGGTCACAGACCATTGATTATGAACACATTCCCTTCCGCTGCAGAAAATGTCACGAACATGGCCACCTGTTCAGAGAATGCCCCCTCAATCTAATCAACAAAGAAGATCACCCAGAGAGCGGCAAGGACAAGGACGGATACATGCAACCCACAGCACGAAAGCGGCAGGGAGGACGACAACAACCAGCTCAAGTAAGTAAAGATCCGTCTACCAGTAATAAATTTACCATCTTACAAGAGCATTCAGAAACCCCGAAAAACCCTGCAAATCAGAAAGATTCACATCTGCAAAACGAGTCTCAGACTCTAAACCAAGGCCCTGAGGAGCCCCCAAAAAATAAGGAAGCAGACCCTACACCCCCAAGTACGAACTGGGCAACGTCAGGACCTCAGGAGGCAGAAGACGGAGACGAGGATATGGAACTGGAAGAACCGGACCTAGCGGGAGTGGATCTGGACCATTTGGAGCATGCCTACAGATATCAGAAACTCTACACCATACCCAGGGACCAGCTAAGAAAAGTGCATAAGGTATTCCTCAACTCCTCTACTGGTTCATCTGCCCGAGCTAGCAAAGCTCTAGGAATCCAGGGAAGTCAAGCAAAAAATTCAATGAAAGGCCAAAAAGATGAGAAAAAGAGAGGAAGAAAATCCACAAACAAGCTCATCCAGGAGATCGGGAACTTTATGGTGAACTCGGGACAGATCCACATGATATCGGATACCTTCCCTCCTCTCCCCACCCCCCCGTCATCATGAAGATCGTATCCTGGAACATTAGAGGTCTTAATGGACGTAGCAAAAAAAAAATGCTACGGGAAATGATCATAGAAGAAACCCCTGATGTTGTAATGCTACAAGAAACCAAATGTACCTCAGAAGATATAGATCAACTACTTCCTTTTTGCTGGAAACAAGGAAATGCGGCCTCCATCGACGCCACACGTACGGCTGGAGGTGCGGCCATCCTCTGGAACACCAATACTGTACTAATAGGAAACATTTGCGCTACCAGATGGTCTATCACAGCCGAGTATAGACTCATCGATTCCAATCAGCCTGGACATCTAACTAATATATATGGCCCGGCCATCGCAAGGGACAAACAAACCTTCCTCAGAAGTCTGAGGCATATACCCAGCCTCCTGGAGCATGATAACTGGATCCTTGGCAGAGACTTTAATATCATCCGCAATCTGGAGGAAAAAAAAGGGGGATCAAGACGTCTGGACCAGGACTCCTGTGACTTTAACACCCTAATTGAAGACCTTTGCCTCATTGATCTGGAAACCAACAACGACATACACACTTGGTCGAATAGGAGAATGGGGGTGCACCAGATCTCTTGCAAACTTGATCGCTTTCTAGTATCAGAACCTCTGATGCTGAGCGGCCTAGCAATGGAGTCTGTAATCATGAATGTACCTGGATCAGATCACTGGCCCATACGATTATGGCTAGATCTAACGGCCACCCCAGGGAAGAAACCTTTCCGATTTGAACAGTTTTGGCTGGATCATCCGGACTTCAAGGCAAATATTCAGGATTGGTGGAAGCAAGCAGAGATATCAACTGGATCCCGAATGTATCGATTCCAGCAGAAGTTAAAGAATCTCAAGAAGATACTTAAAAGCTGGAACAAACAAACCTTTGGCAATATTTTTGCCTCACAAAAGCAGCTGTCCAAGCAAATGGAGGAGTTGCAGATTCAAATCCAAGAGCAAGGGCTAACAAATGAACTGAAAGAACAGGAACTCAACATAGCCCAACAAATTGAAGAGAGGAAACGACAAGAAGAAATACTGTGGAAGCAGAAGTCGCGCATCCAATGGCTCAAAGAAGGAGAACATAATACCAAGTTCTTCCATCGAACAGTGATCCAACGAAGGCATTCCAACAAGATCACACACCTCATTACGGATGAAGGAGAAACCCTTCAATCTCATGAGGAATTGGAAACCAACCTGGTCAACTACTTTCAAAACCTCCTCACAGAACCTAACCCCAACAGACAGGCAACAATCAACAAGATCACCAGGCATATACCCACACTGGTAACTCAAGAAAAAAATGATGCTCTGCTCCGACCCTTCACCATTGAAGAAGTTGATCAAGCTCTGCACGACACTCCCAAATGCAAAGCCCCAGGCCCCGATGGATTTACAAGCGATTTTTTCCACTATTGCTGGCCGATGATTAGGACAGAGGTCTGGAAATAATGGAGGACTCCCGAGTCACTGGTAAGGTCCTTAAAGCTTTTAATGCCACCTTCCTTACTTTGATTCCCAAGGAGCGGCAGGCAAATCAGGCCAAGCAATTCAGACCTATAGCTCTCTGCAACTTGATTTACAAACTCATGACAAAGGTCGTTTCCAGAAGACTCAAGCCGATTTTACCAACAATCATTTCCCCGGAGCAGTCAGGCTATGTGGAAGGCAGGCAAATCTTGGACAACATTATCTTAGCGCATGAAGTAATTCACTCCCTGCAGAAGACTAAAACCCCAGGTATGCTCCTCAAATTAGACCTCTCTAAAGCCTTTGACAAGATCATCTGGGAATACCTGCGAGCAATGCTCCTAGCGTTTGGCTTCAGCCAAAACTGGGTAACCTGGATCTTAAACTTAACCTCATCAGCCTTTTTCTCTCTTCTGATAAATGGAGTTCCCTCGAAGCCCTTCTCCCCTTCAAGAGGAATTAGACAGGGGGACCCTCTCTCCCCCTTCCTCTTCATCATTCTAGCCGAGGGACTCAGTCGCTCCATTCATGCTGCTATTAATCAAAACCTCCTTTCGGGTTTACCCTTGCATGGAATTTCACCTCCTATCTTGCACAACCAGTTTGTAGATGATACCCTTTTAATGGGCAGCCCCACGGTGCGCGAAGCTACCTCTCTTCAGGAGATTCTCCATTCCTTTTCTGAAGCCTCAGGACTTGACTTTAAAAGGGAAAAATCCCAAATCTTTTTCTTTAATACGCCCCCCCAGATCCAGTGCCATATCTCTGACCTGCTTGGTTTTACCCGAAGCTCCCTTCCGTCCAAATATCTTGGCCTCCCTCTGATTGACACTGCGCACCGAAACTCTTCCTGGGAGCGCCTTCTTTCCTCCTTTTCTAAAAAGCTCTCTTCCTGGACCTATAGAGCCTTGAACCTACCAAGCCGCCTCATCCTGCTCAAGGCCGTCCTTCAAGCTCTCCTGATCTATGCCTTCTCGGCGCTGGCAGCCCCAAAAGTCGTCCTTACCACCATCAAAAATTTGCAAAGAAACTTTATTTGGCAAGGACTAAATAAAGAGAGGAAAATCGCACTAGTGAGTTGGGAAAAGCTCTGTCGCCCCAAAAAACACGGTGGACTAGGAGTAAGAGACCCCTCAATCATGAACAAGGTCCTTAGTGCCAAAATCTGGTGGCGTTGGCTGAAAAACCCTCGGGATCTCTGGGACAAAGTATGGAGAAAGAAATACACACCTAATACAGCAGAGAAAAACCTCATACGCTGGAACGGAGACAACCCAGGCTCCCTAATATGGACAGCTGCCAAGCAGAACAGACAGCTAGTCACTCAGCATGCTTTCTGGGAAATAGGGAATGGTGAAACGGCTCTGTTCTGGCAAGATTCCTAGCAGCAGTGGCCAGCACTGAGCACTGAAGATTGGGCCCGTGACATTTGCGCCTACGCTACACAGGCAGGCCTGACAAGGGTAGCACATTACTGGCAGCACAACTCTATAGAGGACACCTGGCGAAGCTGGAACCTAGATCCGGAATGCCTCAACCCCAGAAGCCACATAGATCTGACCCCCTTGCAAGAGGAGCTGAATAGGAGATGAATACCCATCGTGTCAGCAGAGGACATTCTGCACTGGGGCTACAAACCAAAGGGATCTTTCAGCACTCAGGAAGCTTATCACCTAAAGACTCAGTCCAACCTCCCCCCGGTCACAAAAGTATGGGGAAAGCTATGGGACCTTAAGCACTGGCCGAAAATCACACTTTTCTTATGGCTGATTTCTCACTCCAGCATTCTAACCTGGGACAATCTCCCGAAAAGAGGTTTTAAGGGACCATCTTTATGCATTTTGTGTGGGGAAGCTGAGGAAACACTGAATCATCTCCTCAACACCTGCCCTTACACCACTCAACTATGGGACCAAGCAACCATCATCATGCACACCTCAGACTGCCTCAGAGACAACATCCAAGAAACCATCTCGCTCTGGAGAGATCAGGCTTTCCAGTCCCCCCTCCTCAATCGAATCTGGCAGCTTCTACCTGGCTTTATTCTCTGGCACACTTGGAAGGAAAGAAATAGAAGAATTTTCAAAAACACCTCGCTCCTTTGGCAACAGTGCTGGAATCAGTGTCAACGTAGCATCTTGGAAACCATTAACCTAAGAAGTTGGTCGGCTGAGGATTCCGTTTTCCCTCCTTCTGAACTCATCATCCTTCATTACTGTCTCCCTCTTCCCCCAACCCTTCCTTGCCCCCTCCCCCCTTATCCTAAACGCCTCTCTAGCAACCCCACCATCTGGACAGCTCCTCCTGAGGACTTTGTCAAGTTAAATTTCGACGGTGCCTCCAAAGGCAACCCTGGAGCAGCAGGATATGGAGTGGTTCTTCGCAACCACTATGGACACATTTTGGAAATAGCGGTCGGATCAATCAGGCACTCTACAAACAATGTTGCAGAACTTTGGGGACTCATCAAGGGACTGCAACTAGCCACCAAAAGCAATTACACAAAGGTAATTGCTGAGGGGGACTCACAAATAATCATCAGTTTACTGAGAAGAATCTTAAATGGAGCAAGAACGGACAACATATCACCCAGTTGGAAACTGTCTCATGGACTACAGCTCATTGAAAACATACTCACTCCAAATTTGGTCATAATTCCCATACACATCAGAAGAAAGGCAAATCAGGTTGCTGATGAGCTTGCTAATGTCAGTGTCAATTGGCAGGGACCGGATCTCTGCTGCCATGCAGCCCAGGATCCACCCCACCCTATCCTCCAACAGATTATCCACAGGGCGGAAACAACAGATACTCCCCCGGATGGGGTGTCAGCCGGAACATCGTGGAAAATGATCAGTGAAGGCACGAGGAGAAGTGGCGGGAGGCCACGTGAAGAACCTGTGCCGTAAGTCCTCGCCCTTATGCGTTTTAAATGTGGGTTAATGCAGAAGCGGGGGAGCATTTACCCTGACGTCCTTTCCCTCTGCTGTATATTGACATGAAATTCACCATGGAGGCATTTCATTCTCGCTCGACGCTCGCATTATTCCTCTCTGTGTGGCTCGGGCTTAGTCCTCTTCCTCCTTCCGCGCGAGAGCATTCCATCCTCATTCTCCATTCCCAGGCGCTCATCCTACCCCCTGATAATTGCACCAGGCCTCCGATGATGCAGCCGAGAGGACGTCCAAGGCGTGCCTCTCCTTGGAAGCCTCGAAGGCCCCCGACTACCCCCTCGGATTCGACCTCGGATGACTCCTCTCATAGCCAGCGCTCTGAATTCACCCTCCCCTCTCCGCGGGCACCACAATTGGGTTCCATGGCGATAATAACCCGCTCTCCCACCGCACTCCTCCGACTCCTCCACGACCCCCATGCCGGTCTGTCCAGCCCTGTCCCTTTCACTAATCCTACAAGCAACCTACAGGAGGACCCCCCAACAGCGCCAGAACCTCAGGATTCCTATAACCGGGAGAAATTCAGGAACAACCTTTTGATTCTGCACACTCTGGTATTCGAACTGAGGCAGGACGTGGCAGACTTGCACTTCCGCCTGCAAACTACGGAAGCCAAGGTGACAAGCTTCCTTCAGATTATTACGTCCATGCACTCAACACTGTTTCCTGACCCTGAAGAAGATGGAAAAGAGGAAGGTCAACAGTGTAGGCCGACTCCAACAAGCACGAGCCAGCAGACGAAGGTGAACGAGAGCAACTCCGAGGACAAGGAACGTGGCGGGGAGATGTGCATTCAGTGGTACACCGAGCCAACTCTCAACGAGGAAGAGTCATGGCCTGGAGACCTTTCGCCAGGTGTCTGATTATCTAGAGTTATACTTGTCTAGTTTTCTTAGACTTTTGTTAGTAGCAGATGGACAATGAGACTCTCTCTTTTTGTTTCAAACTTAGTCTATATAGAATAATGGTTTAGTAAGGCTGGTTGGACTGGTTTCCCCATAGCTGGGGTAGTCCAGTAATTACAGCCTGCATATTTTGTACTCAGTTTCTCCTGCCACAGTTTATGGCAGCTCCTAATATACAAATATACTTACTTAAAAAAAAAAAAAAAGAAGGTCAACAAAAGATGATTTAAGAAGTTGAACTCCATCTAGAGGTTGTACATGCCAAATATGATGGTATTATCTCGAAGGCTAGAGTACTCAAAGACCAAGAAAAGATGATAGATGATTCCATTGTCGTTGAAAACAAGATAGATGAAATGCATGTGTAGAGTGAAGGAATACCATCGAATGTGAAATCGTATCGACACCCTCATTACTAAGAAACATTTAAAGGAAGAAAAGAAGGACAATATCAACATTATGAAGGAAGAAGATGGAATACTTGTCAATATTCATGGAACAAGGGATCACCAAACTACTCTTCAACAAGATATTATTAGAGACCAACAACGACTACAAATTGGAGAAGCTTCAACAAAAATACATGGAATCAAAGGAAATCAAATTATTCAACAACTAGACACCAAGGATTAAAACCGAAAAGAATTGATTTTGGATGGATAGATCATCAACAATAGAATGAAGAAAGCAGGAACATAAAAAAATAATATAACTTGGTTTCATCACATGTGAAGCCTTTAAATGCAAAGATTTGAGGACAAAGATTTTTAAAGGAGGGTACTATGTTATGACCCAAGAGGGGCATATATATGGATAAATGTATATGATATGACCCCAAGGGGGGGCATATATGGGCCTAAATGTCTGTAATGTGTAAATACATATGTAATAGGGTCGGCCTAGGGATAAAGGGGCCTCATGTGCAAGTGTGAATAGCTATATATAAGAGATAATGTATTCATTATTGACATGTGAACTGTGAAGTATGAAATGTATTTGGTTATTTGGAGGGGGTTCCCATATTGTTTAAGGAGTTATTGTGTAACTTATATATCTTGGAGTTGTGCTCCACGTTGAAATTCTATACACGACGTGTACTTCTGTTATTTTATGATATTTTGAGCAATTTGATTCATAACATAAGACCAGGTTTGGAAAGAGTGTTGGAAATACATGGATTTTTGGATGCAAACTGGGATGGAGATCTAGATCGTAGAATATATATAAGCAAGTATTTGTTTGACCCGTTTGGAGGAAAAATTAGTTGGATGAAAAAACATAGTCTGTAGTGGCACTTTCAACTACAGAAGCTGAATACATGGAAACCACTCATGCAAGTAAGGAAGTAGTACGGTTACAAAGATTGTGTTCAGGTATTGGGTGTTAAATTATGAGCTTGATTTCTTATGCAGATTAATTGTTTTATTTTCTTTAGTACTTTGATTCCAACTAAATAAATTTCAACAATTCCAAAACATAATCAAATAGCAATAATTATGTAGATAAGTAAACATGCATATCAACAACACATATACCCTGGGGAAACCCTGTACAGGGAGAAAAACCCCAACAAACAATATTACTTTATTGCATTAATAATGTAAGATCTCTTACAAATATCCATCATGAATTTTCTTCTCTCAAAGAGATTGTCAAGATGACTCTGACCTGACAAAGACTTACAAGACCTTGCTGAAATACACCTTTGATATGCTGCCTCTTTATCACTGATGTGCTCCTCTATTGCTTCACCCTCAACTTGCATATGGAAACTGTGTTTCAAAACTGTGTTGCAGAACTGTGTTGAAGAGAGGGTTCAACCTCTTCTTATATAGGCTGAAGAGGTGAAGAGGGGAAGCTCGAAATAGTAACCTAATTGCATGCATTAAACATAACTCATCTTCATGATTTAGTTAGAACTTAGAACTAGACTTGAGATTGGTTACAACTTAGCTTTACACTTTAGTTCGAACTTAGAACTAGATTTGAGATTGGTTACAACTCAGCATTACACTTTAGTTCGAACTTAGAACTAGACTTGAGACTGACATGCTTTAGTTCGAACTTAGAACTAGACTTAAGACTTTAGTTGCAAATCAATATTACACTTTAGTTCTAAAATATAACTAGACTCAAGACTTTAGTTGCAACTCAACATTACTAAAATAGAACTAGACTCAAGACTTTAGTTGTAACTCAACATTACTAAAATAGAACTAGACTCAAGAATTTAGTTGTAACTCAACATTACACTTTAGTTCTAACATATAACTAGACTCAAAACTTTAGTTACAACTCTTGACAAGGCAATTTGAAATTCTCTTCATGGTGGATAATGTTTACACGTGCCAAGGAACTAGATCAATACAATTACATCATTTGCAATATTAGGAATATCGTTTGTTTCTAGCTCATAGGAATTTTATATTCAACCTAACTTTTTCTAGATGCCTTGACTTTTTCTCATGGCTCACAAGGTTTGACTAGGCTCACAGAGGTTGCATGTTCCCCCTGACTTTTTCACTAGTCTGTCTATGCTCACAGAGGTTGTACGTCCCCCCTGACTTTTGCACTAGAATGTTTATGCTCACAGAGGTTGTACGTTCCCGCTGACTTTTTTCATTAGACTCACATAGCATCTCGTTCATCCTAACTTTTGGTTTGACTCATAGAGGTTGTACATTCCCCCTAGCTTTTGTCAATGCCTCACAAGACTGGTTGATTCTCCAAATCTCCCTGACTAGCCTCATGGTGGCCCATATGGCCTCTCATTGGAGAATGACTGTCGATGCTGCCAAATTTAACACTCCCTCTCAGCGAGGGAGTCATTCTCAGCCACACCAAGCTTGCCTTTCAGCTGCACAAACTGTCTCGAGGTCAGAGGCTTGGTCAGGATATCAGCTACCTGCTCACTCGTGGCTATGTACTGTAACTTTACAGTTTTTCTCTAGACCAAGTCTCGGATGTAGTGGTACCTCATGTCAATATGTTTTGAC
>ML784419.1:0-32628 GCA_009831015.1 Picea engelmannii
CAGGACAAAATGTAATAAGTGGATTTAACTGCTCCCTAACTCAAGATTCTATGTTTGTTTGCAACTTTGGAAAGTTATCTTTCACACCTATTCCAAATCCCTACAACTAATCTAATGTAGGTTTGCTACCAGAAAATATAAAATTGTCTAATCAATTTTAATAAGCGCTTTATTTTATGGTTGTTGTTACTCAAAAGGAAGATGGCGTGGACAATATGGTGTTTTGACCGACTCGAAAATTATGCAAAGATATGAAGATGAAATTTTTTCATTTCGATGAAAGCTATGCTACGAGAAGGAGAAAACATTTATCATTCCCATATGCACAATGTCCCAAAATCTTAAAACTCATCAATATCAAGATTCTCAAGAAATGATAAAAAGGTACTATACACCAATGCATGATTCATGGCCCCCCCCAATCTAATTCCAATAATCATGCAATTTCTCTACTTGAAATGCAAGGATGCCCCCAATCTAATATAAAGAAAGAAATTAAATCTTTTTGTTTCAAAATTTTCACTAAAAGCAATAATGAACTTTGTTAAAACAAAGAAACCCAAACTAGTCTTTTCAATTGCATGAGGAAAGTGATCTTTCAAACAATAAGAAAATAAGAAAATACCAAGCAAACTCAAATTTCAATGAATCACTGGTACTTAACTAATCAAACACACTCAAATTCTAGAATCAGAGAGTATGGTTTTGCCAAGAAAAGTCAAGAAACGAAAGTCAAGCCAAAAATGACAAGAAAAGCCTTGAAATCCTAAGACTATTCATGCACGCAAATGAAGACAAGAAAGACATCAACCAATGGTCCAAGAAAGCTTTTATGAGGCAATCAAACTGATCTGGGCAGTTAAAAATGCGAAAACTCAAATCCAAAAATTTGAACAAATGGGTTCGCAGGCAGGCAGTATTACACAGTGCGAGAATCATTGATTCTCGCAGGTGACCCTTGCGTAGGGTGCGAGAAACTCGCATTGAAACCTAAAATCAGAGTGCGAACTCTACCTATTCTCGCAGGATGCAATGAAGTACAGTGCGAGAATGTCTGAACATAATCAAAATTTTGGAAAATGAAGAAAAATTGAAAAAGGCCTCTGGACCCAGAGGGTCTATCAGGATATCCTGAAGACTCAGAGATTGATAGGACAGGAGAAAAGTGAAACTAGAGAAAATGGCCACAGAACAATACCAAAAGCCACAAAGAAAATGGATTGTTCCCCAATAGAGTCGCCAATTTTGTTATTGGATAAATCCGTAAGTGCGGACACAAACCGATCTCCCTAGATCCACCTGGATCTAGAACAAAGCAAGACAGAATATGACTCTTCGCCTAGATTATGACCATTGAATTAAATAGGAGGCAAGAACAAAGAACATACCTTATTATAACTTCCTTTGGTCTTTTTTGCTCCTGCTTCTCTCCAGTGCTCTAGTACAGTCAAGACCAAGACAACACAAACCAACCAAAGTGAAGAGAGCACAATCTATTCAACAGTCAATCTATGTATATGATCAAGGTATTATACAATAAAGTGGAAATAGTTTTATGGGAAAGGGACATATTACTGTATCATATTAATGGAAAGTAAAGATTACAACCTGAGCCTTGATGTCGCAAACTTCCTTTCGATGGCCCTTGGCTATGACAAACACACTTGCTCACTTGCATGAAGAAGATCAACTCTTTTGGATAAACTTGTTGAAGTCTCCAAGTTGTTGTTCAAGCTCAATCCTTCACACAATTCTTTCACCAATTCTCCAATGAATCTTGCTTAACCTTCTTGCTTGAGAATTCCCTCAATATATAGGAGAGATTGAATTAGTTACTTGGATAAGAATGATCCCAAAATATCAGGGAATCCAGTACTAGGATAACCATTCGAATGCCATCTCATCCTTCTAGAATATTCCTTTCTAGAAGCATCGAGAATTCATATTCTTCCTTTCTTTAGAAAGATTTTGCACCCTAGCAGTTCATCACAGTGCAAACTTCTCGCACCCTATCTTAAGGCAGCCTGTGAGAATCATGCATTCTCGCAGGAAAATATACTAGTAGCCTGCGAACGGTCTTCAAAAATGAGTTTTCTGAAAGAGATGAAAATAACTTTTTCTCAGGAAAAATTTCTTATGAAGAGCCTGAGTACACCATCATCAATACATCATCATGATGACCAAAATCATGGGTAACAAGCACACAAAAGGGAAAAGGAAGAACACAAGGTTATATCAACCATTACCCATACCAGAAAGGCCGCGGGACGTAGTGAGCATGGATTTTATATTGGGACTACCAAGAACACATAGAGGCTATGATTCAATCTTTGTAGTAGTCGATAGATTTTCAAAAATGGCACATTTCATACCATGCCAGAAAACCAGTGACACAATTCATATTGCGAACCCATTTTTCAAGGAAGTCGTCAAACTTCACGGCTTTCCAAGGAGTATTGTGTCTGATCGAGATACCAAGTTCGTAGGGAATTTATAGAGGACCTTATGGAAAAATATGGGGACAATTTTGTCTTTTAGCTCAGCATATCATCCTCAAATGGATGGGTAGAGAGAATTCGTGAACAAAAGCTTGGGAGATTTGTTGAGGAGATTAGTTATTGAACACCACAGTCAATGGGATCACATTCTACCATAGGCATAATTTTCTTATAATGATTCACATAACAGAAGCATAGGGCAGAGTCCATTCCAAATTGTATATGGAATGCAGTCGAGGGGAGTTTCTGAATTGAAAGTTTCAAAACAAGATGAATTCAGGAGTGTTAGTGCAGAAGACTTTGCAGAAGGGATGAAGGAGCTTCACAACCTAGTCAAGGAGCGATTGCAGAGTTCAACTCAAGAATACAAGCGGAGATCATATCAACACAAGCAATAACTTCAGTATGAAGTTGGTGATCTGATTCTTGCACATCTCAGGAAGGAAACGTTCCCAAGGGGAACATATAACAAATTGAAGATGAAAAATATTGGACCATGCAAGGTCATAAGGAAATTTGGGGCAAACGCATATGAGATTGAATTGCCCGATGGGATTGGAATCTCACCGATATTCAATGTTGCGGATTCGTACCCTTACAGAGCTGAAGAAGCAGAAGCAGAGAAGGAACAAATAGAGATTCAATGGATAGAACAAATGCCTGTAGATGAAAATCCGTAGATGGAAAGCGTAATTGACAAAAGGGTTAGCAAAAAGACCAAGAGGAAAGAGTATTTTGAATACTTGGTCAAATTTAAGGGACATCCAGTTGAAGATGCTAGTTGGGAGGATGAAGAAGAAATTCAAAAGCATGGATAGACCGTGCAAGAGATCATAAATAGGAGTTCATGAAACTTTTCAAGAGAGGGAGTATGATGTAGGATCATCGTAAGCAGCCAGCCAAGCATGCAACATAAAAGGCGGAAGACAACTGGAAAAGCACCAACGCACATTTTTGAAATGTTTTAAAAAATTAATGAAGCAGATATTAATGTGATAGCTGGGGAAGCATACTTACATTTCTATCTTAGATGTTGTAAACAGATCTTGAGCACCGCTCTCATCTATAGAATGTAAAGGCATTTATACGTAATTAATGAAAGTAGGTAGATTTAAATTCATAGATTAGACAATTTAGAGAGTAGGAGGGAAAACGGATATAGACACCCTCACCCTTGTATCATTGTAAGATAGATGATCATTCAAAATTCATAAGTTGGAGAGCTATAGCAGAGAACTGTAGAGAAGAACCCATATACAGGAGCACTTGAGTTAATATATGAAGCTTTGACTCAATTTTCATGGTGTTATGATGCTTACTATTTACATTTGTTGAATGGTATTCTTATAGTTGTTTTATTCTCTCTGTTTATGCATTTGTTTCAATGTTGTGTTGAATGTGTGATTTCATGTTAAATATATGAAGTTTGAGAGAGGAGAAGAATGAATTTCAATTGTTTCTCATCCTGAGAGTTCCTGCAAGGAGTGATGTGAAATGTTTGCAAGGTGTGCATTGACAAGAGTCTGAGTTTTATCTCAGAAAGCTCAGGAGAGATACCATTGTTCTCATACCAACAGAAGTGCAGATGAAGTACAGAGCCATGCAAGGTGTGCGCAGGCTAGTTGAAACCTTAGAAGTTGTCAACTAAGGTGATGGTGGAAGGACGGTTGTTGAAAAGAGTGCACAGAATCGAAAACTCAAATAACCAGACGTTATTTGAACAATTGTCGCAAGGAGTGTGAGAAGAATTCCTTTTGGAGACTTGAGTTTGCAAGTGAAAGCTCAAGAGGGATAACACTTTTGAACACTTCAAAGGAAGGCAAAAATCGAACCACTTCAAAGGGAGACGAAAGTCGAAAGCATCTCATAAAACACAAGTTCAGGAGGGAGAACACCGATTTGTCTCGCAGAAGTCATTAAGGAGTGAATAGGGAGGTCAGAATTCTCTGAGGAGAACTTGTGAAATCACGGGGACCGTAGGATCCATAGGAGCTGCAAGGTGGTTAGGAGTTGGACGAATCCTCCAATCTAAAATCAAGAATCAACATGGACCGTTGATCGTGGTATGTCTGAACCGTCAAATTATTTAGGGATTTCGGGACCCATAAGTTGGGAATGCAGGTCAAAACCCTTAGTCACTCAAACTCTCGATTCGCGAAAAGGATAATCAAGTGTGAAATTTTGGTATTTCTGGGTTCAACATAACAGGAATCTTGATGACAAGGAACTGGGACCTTAGTATTGAAAATCCCGAAGTCACGAAACGCGACATGCCTTTTTTGTCAAACATCGACATTTCGGTATTTCAGGGTTTGGCATACCAGGAATCTTCATGACAAGGAGCCGAGGCACTTAGCATTGAAAATCCTGAAGTTGCGAAACACGACGTGCCTTGGGGTGAATTTTGAGATTTCGGAATTTTGGCATTTTGGGTGTCAAGAAGTAGAGGAGGCAACGATCTTTGGAATCGAGAGTTTCAAACTCCCAGTTCGCGAAAAGCCAAAAGATCTAGAGTCATTGGATCGTGGAGGATCTCAGCCGTAGATCACATTGGTGGCGAGGTTTCAGGAATTTGAAGATCGGAGTTTCGGAAGGTGAGGAACCTTTCTACTGTGGATCTCGCAATTCGTGAAATCCCAAAGAGTGAAAGGAGAAATTCCCGAAACATTGAAGGACAATAGTCGTGGGCCCAAGCGGGTTTCGGGGTTCCAGGAGTCAAGAGACAAAGTTGCATGTCAATGCAACTTTCGAAATTGTGAAAAGGAAAAATCCGAAAGGTGGGTCCTAAGCATTAATCGGAGGATACATGTGACAAAATTCAAGGGAGTGGTCAAGCTTCGGGAAAAATCATGAAAGACCTTCATTCTAACCAAAAGGGGAAATTTCAGAAACCGAGAAATCATAAGAGAAGAGGAATGAGTGTTGGTTGATCACTGAAGTTCTGAAAAGCCAAAACAGGTGGTAACAAGAGGTGTGCAGTTGACACATTGAAGAAGTCAAACCTCGTTGATGTTTCGGGTTTCGGAGGTTGAAGAGACAAGGGGCTCGACAACAGGATTCGCGAAATCGTGAAATCTGAAATCCTGGAAGGAAAAGAAAAGCCCCGATCATATTTGTTGGTCAGTTGTGGAATACACCTTGTGTGTGTGTGTGTTATTCCCTGTGGCAAAACCAAAGAGTCAATCTGACTCAGGGGAAGATTTGGAGCGATCCTAAGACAGGGAGGTCGCTCAGAACCTGCTAAGGCAGGGGGTGTTATGCCACAAAACTTCCAACTGATTACAACTTCCAACTGAGTAATCATCATTTACTTCCAAAATTCATTTGATTATAGTGTTTGGAGTGATCCTATGTTCAATACAGACCATTTTTATTATTTCAACTATAGAGGTTGGATTCAATGCAATACAATGGCTAAAATATCCCCTCTCATATTTTATTTTTTTAATGATCTTGAACCATATTATTGTTGGAATATGTAACTCCTACATGTCTTAATCATGTGTGCGAGGATTATGTTTGCAAGATAGAGAACAATCTCTATGTGAGTAGTTTAATGCTATTCTTTAGGAGGTTGTTAGATAGTTGGTTGTGAGAGATATTCTCTCCAACTAAGAGTCATAGATTGGATTGAGGTTGAAATGTTTTCTCAATTGATAAAGTGAGTGATCGATGTAGTTTGTCTATCTTGAGACAAATCTTTTTTCATTTATAAGAATCATTGCATTGATTCAATATAGAGTTCTTGAAAAGTTATTGGTGTGTAATACTATAGTCTCCCATTTTGATATGGTATCAGAGGAGGAATGGGCTTATGCTCTCATAGTAGTGCTCAGGCACATGAGGAGAGTAGAGTAGAGTACCATATTTGATGAGAATGAGTTGTTGCTAGGCATGCAATAGTGTAAGTGTTTTATTTTTCCACCATTATCATGAAGGAGGGGAGACACTTGTTGTAGAAGTGAAGCTATGTGGGGGAGATGTCACATTGGAGGAGAATACTGTCATGTAGTCTAAGTGAAGGAGAGAACCCAGGTAATACATGAGAAGTAGTAAGAATTAGCATGAGAAGAGTGCATGTATCTGTCATAGAAGGAAAGAGGAGAAATACATTGAAAGAAAGGGGTGAATAAATCTTTTTTAATGCTCATATTCTTATTGTTGAGATATATGTCTATTCTATCTACCTAAGAAATGGCCATGTGTGAAGGATCGATCTTGACAGAGGTGATATATTTTCGATGATGATATGAATGATAGGTGTGTGAGGATTCATCAATTAGAATCTATTTGAGAATTTGATGTACGAGATAGATCACATGGTGCTTTCCATTGATGTTTATAGTGACAAGATCCAACATCTCTTAGAGCCTGGCCTCCCCCGGTCTAGTCGCACCGAGTTTGATAGGATAAATATCAAGAACAACTCAAGGATTGATGGAATCATCAACATGGGTGATATGGAAATCAATATAGGTTCCATTTGTACTTCTTTGAACTATAACACATGTCCTCTTGACTCCATATGCATAAATTTCATAGATGCTTTGGTTGTGGCTCATTACTACTAAGAAAATAACAAGACTTTCATTCACTTTTCCACCTGTGAGGTATATAGAAGGACAACTATCAATTTTATCCCAAAATACAATCCTTTTTTATATGATCATGCCTTATATGTCATTAAGGAAGACACGTCTCATTGTATCTTTGGCCCAATTGAGAATTAGAGGTGATCGAATGTGACAGATGTGTGGGCATCCTGGTATGGCGAGAAATGGCCCCGTTCATTGCATTTAAGAGAAGATGAAATGAGAAGATGTTGAAAAGAGGAGAAGGCCATGGAGATTATACTTGAAGAGATTAATGCCCAAAGAGTGGAAACCTTGTCACTATTTATGGAGACACTCATGGGTAATTGAAAGTTCATTGGTGAGAATGGAGTGATGGGAATTTGAGAAGATTATGTTGGATTTGGTTTCACTATATTAGTGGGCGTTTATTAGCCATGAAATATATTTTTGGCTTTATGGGTGATGGTCTACCTATTGGTAGCTATGACAATATGTGGCCAAGATGGTAAAAAAAACTTTAATTATTTAGTAATGTGATCATCACTTATTATTTTATTATATGTCTTGGATTGTTCAACGAATGTGTGAACCTTATTGGGCCTACCTAGCTTAGTATTGATATAGTTGTTTTTTTGGAATTAGATACTCTAACAAATGACAGATGTGGTGAGACATGAAGATTAAATACAATCATTGAAATTAAGATGGTTATGTGTAGTATGTGAACAAATTCGGAGCAGAAAGATGGAAGATGATAATATTACAGTTCTTGGGGATATGTAATGGGCTTATGATTGCTACAAATAAGTTATGGTAACCTTTTTATTGATTTCAATAATTTTTGGATGCTTTTTGTACATGAATTAATGATGCATATGTAGTGCAATGGGTGCATGATCAGTCATACCTAAAACCCTAGTTTTGGTCCAATTTGTAAGCTTATTCATAGGAAACTTGATTTCCCTAGGTTGTGGTTATCCTTATCATTCATGCATATAAGTAACATTGTAACACATGATTTATTGTAAGCCTTGTTGTTACATAAATATTCCTCTACATACAGGTGAACTTTCCCTTGGATTAATGAGCCGTAAACCAAGACAAAAAAGCACAAGTGGACACTAACATTCCTTTAAACTTAGTTTAACTAATCAGAAAGAGAGAGAGGGAGAAAATGTGTAATGCACCTATTTTCAAAGGTTTTCCTCCCTGCTTCCAATCCGAGATTGATCTCCAAACTCCTTACTGCCCCTTGATACCTACAATGAAATAGACAACAAATAGAAACAAAGAACTCCTACTCTACAACATTAGATCAAACAAATTCATCTACAAAGATTGAAGGAATAGTAGACAAGCAGATGCAATGATACACAATATTGAAGGAAATAGGCCAAGTATATTAAAATGAGAACCCAAAGAAAATACTTACAAACATGGATGATGATGCAACACTCCTCCAAGCTCTCCTCATCCATACCCTTACATGAATCCCACGATCATAAGTTTGATATTTCCAAGCTTCCTCCTTAATCAAAGGTTTGATACCTCTAATATTTTTTTTTCTCCTCTCCACAGAAATCCCTCATTATATAGGATTTGGAGGCTTAACCACCATCGAGAAGATCACTCAATAGATCCACTAAAATTGGATCTCCAAGATTTTTATGGAGAAAATATCTCTCAAGGATTTTAGGGAGAAAATATCTGTCAAGGATTTTAAGGTTGAAATATCTCTCAAGATCCACCAAATTAGGATTTTGGTTTGAGAAAATATCTCAAGCATCCATGAGATTCTCAACCTCTCCTTGAGATTATAAAACTAAATGTTAGGTGGATTCTCACACTAAATTAATTTCCTTTTATGAATATTAATAAATAGTTCATGTGCACATAGTATTTTGACCTTCATATAGTATATTTCTCCTCCACATTGACTAGGGATTGTGACAAATGTTCTTTCATGGTGTCTGTGTATGTGACACTTTTATGAAACTTGAGACACTCAGAGTGAGGTAATTAAGTGTGGAATTTTTATGTGTAACATATCTCCCCCTAAATTGCGAGGTCATAAGAGAAACTGATGGTCGAAACACTTTACAAATTCTTTAATGCAAGTGTGTGGAGTTGGAGAACCTGGAAGAAGATTAAAACAACCATAAAAAAGTATTAATATATGTTCCATTTATAAGGCATACATACCTATGCTCATGATATGAGATGACTCAAAGAACGGTCGTCGACCAATAAACTATGGATCCATGAAAAATATTGACTAAGTATATGGCCACCAAAGATACAATGTGGATCCATAACTCCATGACATGAACTGATCGTAGCCATGAAAAATAAATATTGGAGCTACGAGATGATAAAACATAGCCACAGACAACTAAAATGTGGATCTATGTGAAAGTATATATATCAACATGCTAAAATGATCTCCTTCATAGCCTGGGCAAAGCAAATATCAGAGTGAATTCTCAACCCTAGGTCTTCGTCCCAATACTGATTCGATACAAATGTAGCCATGTGAATAGATGATTTGATGTTGAACATGGTAGAAACCACTTGATTGCCAATCATTGAAGTAAATCTTTAACACGTGTGAGGGAAATTACAAATGATGTCAATGAATCCTAAGGTACCCTAGTAGATTCCAGCAAATGTGAATAAATGATTTGAGGTTGAACATTCATGGAATCATCCAATCATAGGTCAAATATGTCAACCTATTATCGGAAGCGAGGAGGCCTTCCATTGAGGCATGTAGGTCCCAAGGTACTAACTGGTTTCTAAGTATAATTCCCATATGATGTGTTGAAGCTGACAAGACAACACTCGTCGAAGGATGGCCTTGATGTATCCCCCATCATCGACATGAAACTGACACAAGAAAGTGATGTAATATTATGAATCGAATGAGCATGGATTGAAACAGGAAATAGAAACTGGAAATACTATAGATGGATGGTTTGAAGTGAAACTTCCCTTGAACATGATGAGGCACAACAACTGACTTGGAAGCATTGACTCAACAAGTACAAAGAATGTAATGTGTTGGAAATAAGATCACTCTTCAACTACACAAAAAAGTATTGTAAAACATGGAATTCGTATGACTCGGAGACAAATGGATTACCCAATTGTAAGACAAGATGCAAATAGGTTCCATGTTCAAGGGCAACAATAGCTTCCATTAAGGATTCCCAAAACCTTGACCCACTTCCTTCAATTTTTCCCCCACCCAGATAGTTGAGTACCTCTTTTTCATTTAACAAGTTCGAGGAGGGTAACACATGCTCGATATAACTCACCTTAGGTTAGTTCCTTTTCTTTTATTTAATGAACTAGAAGAAGTAAGTGTTTGTTCCCATGTGTCTCCTTCAATGTGTAGATTAGCGAGTCCAGAGAAGGAAAACTTGGTGGTTTTTCCTGTTTAGAGAGTTTGAAAAGAACTTAAAGGTGACTCCATGAATGAATTTTTCCTAAATTTTTTCTCCCAAGCCCAACCAAAATGTAAAACTATACAGGGGAGAACTCTTATAATCATGCTGGATTACAGTGTTCCTTTTTTGTAATTAGTCTCAGAAGGCCTAAAAAGAGATAAACTATGACTTGAAATATACCCATTCAAACATTTTAACGATTGTGAAAGAAAGCAAGATCACTCAGAAATATTTTCATGTTTAGAGAGTCTAAAAAGTTCTTAAAGGAGACTCCAAAGAGTTCCTTTTTTGTATAAACTTTACGAGTATAAAAAAGTGATCAAAGTATATTTGGTCACATTCTCATGTATTTACGAGCATGATAAAGAATAAATACTAAGATCAGTAACTTATTCTCATATATTTATGAGCACGAGAAAGAAAAAAGAATAACCTCATTCTAGAAAAATACTACTACGTTACAATGGGAATGAACTTCGAATGAGGATCATTCATACCAACGTGTCTCTCTAGAGGTAGTTTACCCCCAGTTTCTTTGGAAAAAATTTGCAGTTTTTCTCTAGCATAATGTCCAGAGGCTAGAGACCTGCCCCCCAAGCGTCGTTTCCTCTAACTACTCTTCTTCTTTCTTCATTTAGGTTTCTGGTTACCAATGGAAACATTTTCACTAGGTGGAGGAAAAGAAGGTTGAAGTAATCGATCCAAAGTGAGAATCGATTGTAATGGAGGTGGGTTTGTTTCAATTTTTAATGAGCTTGACAGAGACAATGAACTATGCTCTTCAATACCAGGTACTACCAAAGGATAATATGAATCAAAGGATTTCCTTACTTGACTCAAAATGATTTTTAAGGTAGAAACATGCATGGTGGGAGGAGAAGGAAATGGAAAAACCCCTACGAGTGAGGAATCCTTTACAAGACCTACACCTACACTCTCAAAATTATTTTGTCCTGGAAAAGGGACCTTATTTTTTGCGACATTGTTAAGATCTCAAGTTGTATACTCAAGTTGGTCAACAATGATAATATTTTCATGATGGGTAAATCGTAAGATAGAAACACCAAAGATGTGATGGAAATAATTGAAAAGAACCAACTATGACCAAGTAACAAATTATAACCCAGGGGTGCATCGACTACTTCGATATCAACCAAAACAGTCTTACCTTTCAAAGTCATAGTGAAATATTACAATATTCTGTGAGGTTAGAAACCATGTCCATCAAACACTTTTAGGGTGGTAGGGGATGACATAAGTGTAGGAGAACCAAGGACTCTCCAACAAGGAAAATACATGATGCAGGTGGAGGCTCCCTCATCCAAAATAGTATGATGATTGTTCTTTCCACCAACTAAAACTTGAATTTTGAATGCTAAGTGGTGGGACACTTTCTCCTAAAAATAATCCAGGTCAATTGTAATCAGGTTTGACTCCTCAGGAACCATGGCTCCAATGGTGGACAATAGGGTTCTACGTTGATTTGGACAGTTTTGTATAAATTCAAGGCTTGACATAGTGCATATCTCTTGCACCAAATATTCAATGATGTTGTATTTCTGGGAAGCGCGATAATTTGGATTAAATGCCACTTTTCAAATTATGTTCTTGGGAGGGTGCAATGCTACATCAGAAATCAACTTCTCAATTTGAATATGATTGAAAGATTGAGGAGGAGTAGAATTAGAAGGCTGGTGGATAGCCTTCTCTTTAGTCTTATCACTTGGAGGAGTGTCATAGGTATTTTTGCAAGTTGTGACATCAACCGTATTAAACATGTAAACCTCATAGGTACTCGTGAAAGCATCCCCATGGTGGGAATGACCTGGGTTTCCTCCTTGTGGAGGGTCATGGTTTTGTGCAACTAGATGTTGTTCTTGAACTGGTTAGAAGGTACCCTTAAGATATTTAGCGAGAACCTCATCATGAGGGAGATTTTTTTGTAGTGGTATTCCTCACAAATCATACAAGGAGATTTAGGTTTCCATGTCGGTTGAGTATCAATAGACTTAGGATTATCCTACTCGTTGGAAGGTTTCTTGGATTTTCCCTTGTTTTTATTCTTACCTCCTAGTTGTTGAGATGAATTGGATTGGCCCGCATTCACATTTAAGGTTTGAGCAGGAGAAAAAGTAGTTGTCGTGTTTGAAATGAAACTATATTCCAAAGCAGGTTTTGAAAGATCATTCAATGAACAAGGAGCATCAGGGATCATATCATAAATTTTGTCGGATTGGGAGTAAACCAAGTCCAAATACTGAACAAAACTGATATCTTTCTCCTCAGTAACTACATTTACCATAGAAACATCACGAGCAATGAGAGGTAAGAGTGACTTTGTAAACCAATATGCGAGGTGTTGGTATGAAATTGGATATTTAATCAACCGTTTATTTTGTCTCCACTCATGAAAATGATCAGAGATGTGGGTGGAAGAGTATTGTTGGAGAGAGGTCAAAAGTTTTGTACCCGTCTTGTACCATATAGGAAATTGGAAATGTGTTAGCAAATCCATAGAAAGAGATTTTAAGTCAACAAAAGAGTTACACGATAGTTTGATGTACCATTTCACTGCCACACCTGTAAGTTTTCTTTGAAAAAGTCTAAGGTGAATGGAATCATCCATCAAATATTTGGAAGAACACCATGAGTGGAAAGTTATACATGATTTTTAGGATCCTCCCTAGGTTTTCTATCAAATTTTTTATTTTTAGACAGTAACTTGGAAGGGATGGTGGGTGTTGTCACAAGGGTAGACACAGGGTTCAACTCTTAACAACGCACCAAAAAAACCCCGACTACCATCCCTTTTGGAAACACCTGCGAAGCAGGTGAAGTCTAACCTGAGCTAGAAGCAGGGGGGGTTATAGGACGCAGATGTTTGTAACCAGGATGGGACATGATTCTGTGATAAGAGAACTTCGCAGAATAGTTTTTTAACTCTTAGGAAGTGAATATGAATTAGTTTATTAACCTCATTAACACTGTAGAGAATAATCAAAGATAGATAAGCGCAATAACAAAAAGTGATTATGCACCCTGAGCACTTAGTGCTTAACACTGTGAGTTAAATCTATCATTCATTTACCCTTTAACATAAGTAAAGTACTTAAGAAAGAAAATATATATTCATTACACATCATAATCAAAGCGCTAAGCAAATACATAACATAAATGACACTGCACAAAGAAAACCATGAGACACCAGATCTACGTGGTTCACCCGAGGGTGGGGCTATGTCCATAAACATCTTTGCCTCTTAATTATTCACCTAAATATTACATCTAGTCACTCTTGTGTAGTAAGACACATAGTCAAACTTTGCACATGACATGAGATCTGTGCACTAAGCACTAGATCCTCCTTCTTTACCTTCCAAAACTAGGTCAAATGCATAGAGCCAAAATATCTTATCATGATAGTTAGCACCTACTCCACACTGAGCATCACAAGCACTGAGCACATTATACAAAATCATAGTCAAGAACAAATCCTCGACCACATACATTCTTTCTCACAAAGCACTGCTTACTTCTACAATACATTCCTCTTTATTTATACTTTACAATAAGGCCTAAACTGGGAAAAACCCATGGTCCGACATCTCATAAACTAGTTACAAAACCTAGAGGACCCATTATTGGGTCCACATAACCCTCAAAATAGGTGAGATATGTGATCGCAGATCCACCTAGGAGCTCCTACTTCAACCAGCGTGTCGAAGTCCAAAAGTGGGCCAAAACTGACCAAAATTTCCCCAAAACTTTATTGAGGGCCAACAGGCCCCCAAAACTCACCTGTGATGCATCCTAAGTCACTCGGGACAATACAATGCTACCTCAAAATCCTTGATATTGAATCGATCTTCCTCGACTTGCTGCCTCACTTGAGCCTCCTACTTAGCAAGCTCTTGGACCGTGTGCTCTGTAATAGGCCCTTCCAGGCATTGTTCTCCTTGAACACCTTGCAATCTTCGTCCTGCATAGGTTGTAACTTCTTTGTTACTTCCATCACCTTAACCTAGAGGGAAATGATCTATCTTTGTAATATACATTGCTCATGGGATCTCTTCATTCTTTCCACTACTATGAGCAACTTCATCCACACCTCCAATGAAAATGCTTACTATTGCGCCTCCTGTAACTGAGCCTCTAGATTATTTAACTCTGGATCCTTTACGATGCACTCATATGTCTGAGCGCTTCCAATGGTTATATAAATTCGCTAGGACAAAGTCCAAATTTGTGTGGACCTGCTGTTCCAATGAGGTTCAAACCCTGCGAACCTGCCTCCTGTGAGGTTCTGGTCTACGAAGTATTCCATTTGGTTTCCTTAACTTCTTGTAGATTTTCCAACTTAGCCTTCTTTTTATTGAGATTCCTTTCCTTCTTTCCTATTATTTGAGTCTCTTTAACTATTTTTGGAATCCTCTTTCAATTTTTATTCTTATCTTCCCCTAGCATAGTGGCTTCGCACTGTTGAGGTGCCCTCAAAGGTTCTGAATTTAATATCCATTTTCTTAACAATTTTTGAGTAGGCACACTTCTCTCTTGGATAGATAGGTCCGGTCCTTCAATCCTTATTGCATTATTTTAACCTTGATAGCTAATTATTTTTCTTTCTATCCCTCCTTCGTTGTTACTTCGATATGTTGCTTCGAATTATCCTCTCGTTCTTCTCTTAGTTGGTCTATTTTCCTAGCTATGAAATCCCTTAATCCTTTCTTTTTCTTTTCTGTAGCTTCTTCCTATACTTTCCTTCTGATCTAATCCTTCTCAATCCAAGTCTTACCTAACAAAAGTGGGAAAGGGGCGTTGTCCTCAACAAACCTAATGTCTTCAAATTCTTCTTCAGTCGATGTCCCATGAACAATAATATGTACACTAGGTACCCTTCCACATAAATTTATGATCTTTCCCTTAAATAAACCTATACTTCCTAACGAAGGTACCATAGTAGGCTTTCCCAAAACTTCCCAAGTTTCTTCTGTCATAATATTCACTTGTGTTTCTTCATCCAATACTATACATTCTATGTGAAAGTCTTTTATTCTTGCACTTATGCGTTGTTTTTCTTTTAGGATTTCTAGTAAATTGACATCTTTATGAACATCCATCGTTTCTTCCAACTGTAATAATATAGTCTTAACTTCCTCTGACCTTTTCTCTTTATGTATTTCTAACATACCCTTAGTATCTTGACTCTTTTAATAATTTTCTTGTCTTATGTCCCTCCCTTCAACTTTAGCAATAATCCTTGGACAATCCTCAATCTTATGACCAAAAACCTTACAACAAAGACAAATAGAGCCTACCTCAGGGAATTACTTATAAATATGTCCCGACCTTCTACAATTATAACACAAATTCAATCCTCTTTTTCTCTTAAATGTTCCCCAATATTTTTTGTACTGCACACTTCCCCTAGGATCATAGTGTTGGACCTGCAATCTAAAAAAATTCTTTCTAGGTTCTTGCATCCACTTATTAGTCCAAAAATTCTTTATATGCATAGGAATAACATATCTTTCTTCATTTGCATTAAATTTACTCAAATCAATTCTTTCTTTCAACTGTGCCCTAGCTTTCAGACTAGGACAAAATCTATTAAAGATACTTAAATTCATGCTTTCAAAAAAAACAAATTCACTTATCCTTCTCTTACCAAAGAACAAAGATTATCTCTTTTAGAATCTTAACTATTTTCTTTAGAACAACTTACTTTCTTGGCACAATGCTTCACAATTCAAGTAGAGTAATGTGCACTTCAACAGTAGACCTATGCATAAAGATTTTCTTTTTCTTTACTTTAGTTCCCAACAATTACAATTTCAGGTCCCAACAACAGAACCATTTGTTGGCACAGGGGAAGACCCAGGGTTCAATGCTTAAAAATGCACCGAAAAAAACCCAACTACCAGCCCTTTAGGAAACACCTGCAAAGGAGGCGAAGTCTAACCCGAGGTAGAAGAAGGGGGGGTTATAGGACGCAGGTGTCTGTAACCAGGCTGGGACATGATTTTATGATAAGAGCACTTCGCAGAATATTTTGTTAATGCTTAGGAAGTGAACATGAATTAATTTATTAACCTCATTAACATCGCAGAGCATGATCAAAGACAGATAAGCATAGTAACTACAATCGATTATGAACCCTTAATACTTAGCACTTAGCACTGTGAGTTAAATCTGGCATTCATTTACACTTTAACATAAGTAAAGTACTTAATAAACAAAATATATATTCATTACACATCATAATCAAAGCACAAAGAAAATGCATAACATAAATGACACTGCACAAAGAAAACAATGAGACACCATATATACGTGGTTCTCGCCAGGGTGGGGCTACGTCCACAAACCACTTCACTTCTTTATTATTTGCCAAAATATTACATCCAGTCACTCCTATGGACTAATCCACAGAGTAAAATTCTACACAAGACAGGAGATCTGCGCACTAAGCACTAAATCCTCCTTCTTTACCTTCCAAAACTAGTTCAAATGCATAGATCCAAAATATCTTATCATGGCATTTAGCACCTGCTCCACATTGAGCATCACAAGCACTGAGAAAAATCTACAAAATCACAGTCGAGAACAAAGCCTTGACCACATACATTCCTTCGCACAAAGAACTACTTGCTTTTACAATACATTCCTTTTTATTTACACTTTACAATAAGGCCTAAACATGGGGAAAACCCATGGGCGAACATCTCATAAACTCGTTACAAAACCTAGAGGACCCCTTACTGGGTCCACATAACCCTTAAAATAGGTGAGATTCACGATCTTAGCTCTTCCTGTGTGCTCCTACTTCAACCAGTGTGTCGAAGTCCAAAAGTGGGCCAAAGCTGGCCAAACTTTCCCCAAAACTTGGTCGAGGGCCAACAAGGGGCCAAAACAGGGCATGAAGGATGGGATCATTTGTTAAATCCAAAAGATCTTATAGATATAACATAGACAAGAATGATAGTTGTAGGTTAGGTTGTTGATACTGGTGATACCATATTTCATAGGAACACTAGTAGGACCACATCTAGGTTTTCGTGAGGTGACAAAACTATATGGTCATCCCATATACAATGGATTTCTGGGTTTTCCACCTATGTAGGGTGGTTCTCTTGTTTGTCCATCCATTTAAGGTGATTTTCCTATTTGTCCACCCATGTACTGTGATTGAACAGATGGACCTCCTAAGTAATATGGTTGACTTGTTGGTCCCCCTATGTATAGTGATGGAAGGGGATATTGCATTTTAATAGTGGGGTTTACATATTGATAGGGCATAGTTCCTTTAGGAGAAATTCTCGCCAGATTGGGTTGAGTCCAAAAAGGCTTCAGAACTCTTAGATATGGATGTCCAGGATATAGACTAGTGGTAGTAGGGATAGAAGGACTTGCAGGAGTGATTTTCCCCCATGCTTGTTGATGTTGTAACCATGTAGGTTTCCCCCTAGCAAAAATTTACCCTACAACTGAAGGTTTCCCCCCAGCTGAAGGTTGGCCTCCCATTGAAGATTGACCTCCAATGTAGGGAGTAATAATTTGTGATGTGTGATATGGAGGTTGAGTATCATATGTAACAATGGTTTTTTGAATGACTTTAGTGCGGGCCATTTGACTGATGGTATGACCAAGTAAATCACTTGGCGTGTGCATGTTTGGAAAAAATGAAGTAGGAATATTTCCTGACTCATGTGCAAGAGGAGATAAATGTGCAATTGATTGAGTCAAGGTCACCTGGGTCACCGATGTTTCCGATAAGTAATAAGCACCAGCAATATCAACTACGGGAGTTGTGGAAAAATATGAATTCCTAAGTCCTTAAGGAAAACCAAAAATCGATGGATTCATGCCAAAGGATGGTGTAGTGGTTGAACGGGGTTGAAAATAGTAAGAAGAAAAGGAATCAACACATATCCTAGACATTGGATCAAAGAGTGGTTGGCCAATTGGATCAGTAAACATAGGATTCACAAAATCTTCCAACCTTTCTACCAAGGTTGGGGTCGGTTCTTCAACATGATGGCCACTTCCAGGAGTGACGCTCCTAGTTTCAGAATGGTGATCTTTGATCACTGCTTTGTAAGAAAAATTATGTTGTGTTTCTTGAGTATCAGGTTCCATTCCTTGTATACTATGAAATTTCTTATCATAAGGTCAACTATGAAAAAAAAATAAACACAATCCCATGAAAACTAAAATCAATCAACCAAGAAACAACATATTTAAGGATCTTTTGAAGACACGATATCAAGATTCGAGTGAATAAGTGAGAAGAAGTTACCTCGACCTCAACATAATAACCCTTCTCGGTGCAAGAAACCCTCACTTTCATGGGATCACCCTCCAAGGGTACTAAGAGTGTGATACAACATCTACCCTAGGTACCATGGAAATCCCCCCACATTCATATTTGTAGGTACCTAGGAAAGGACACTAAGTTTACCAACTTGGAGTGATCCTTTGCGGCGATATAGTCATCATTGAGGACTAAACATATGGGGAGGGTATCAAATTCTGAAGATCTTCAAAAGAACTGAAGAAGAGTGGACTGATAGGACTCCAAAGGACCTCGAATGGATTCATAGTTCACAAAGCACTGAGACAAAATGAAGCCAATCGTTTCTGAAGAAAAACCCCCAATATACGATATTTCTGCTACGATTGGTTAATATTTGGAGGGGTAATGTATGCTTCTCTCTCGCACGTGACCTCATGTTTATCCCCTTTTTTAGAGGTATTTCCTAGCTATGATTATACAAAAGTTGGATTTATATGCTCTTTAGTGTTCTATAGTCTCTTTAGTAGTCTTGGACAATTTACTCACTTCACCTAGTCCAAAGATCCTAATCCTAAGCTAATTTTTTGTGCTAGAAACAAAAAATATTCGAGTTGATTTTATTAGTGCGTGGTTGATTTTAATGGATTTTCACTCAAAAGGTTCAAGGAGATGAAACTGATGATGTGTAAAAGACTCGACTCCAAAAGAATTAAAAATAATGATATGTGGTTCTTTCTTTCGATGAAGTCTATGTACGGGAAGGAGAAGAGTTCTATTCTTCTTAACACAAGAAAGAACTCAAAACAATGCAATTTTCAATTTTTGGGATCAATATGATGCCAAAATACCAAGAAAATGTTTTCGAAAACTAAATTCACATGCAAAACTAGTTATTTTTCCAAACATAAACCAAAGAAAACTTCCTAATGAATGCAAATTTTCTTTGTTTGATTAACTATGCAAGGAGATACACAAACTTTTCTCTTCTTAACTTTCATATGAAATAGATCTAAGTTTGATACAAATAACTATGAGGGAAAAAGATATCAAACAAAGTGCACTCTAAGAGATGAGAAATGCAAGAAAACAAGTAGGATATAACCTGTTCAATCAAGAAATCAATAATGCAAAAGAGAAAGAACACAAACACTAGTGAAAATAATCAAATGATTAGAAGCAAGAAAAAAAAATCAAGCTAGGATTTCATAAGAGTCATAATCATCTGAAAAGTGAGATTTTCCAAATGAAGACAAGAAGTCTCAATACCAAACAACATTTGCAAACCTTAGTTGATGAATAATCATAACAGTTAAGCAATCTAGAATGTTTACGAAATGAAAATCATATAAAATCAAAAGGAAAAAAGAACTAAGGGATCATGTTAACCGAAGGGGATCACAACTAAGAGAAAATTTGCAAAATCAAAGGATAAAAAAAAGAATGAATGATAAATGTCCAATTCTTAGAAAAACAAATTGAATAGTATTCAAAGGTATCTGAGCAAAAAACTCCTTAGGATTAGACTGAGAAAAAGTGAGCAAAAAGGGGTAGAAAAACCCAAAAAAGGAGATCAATGCTCTTGTTTCAAAAGGGACAAATTTATACAACACTCTGGTATACACTACAGGGGAGTGTTGATAATAGACTAACGCTCTATTATAGACAACAAAGGACTGCTACCATTCCAAAAAACTCATAAATAAGGCTTAAAACTAAGAAAACAATTCCAATTTTTTTGTGAAATATTCAATGAAGAAGAGAGAAAGGGAAGTAGATCATAAACAAACAATAAATATAATGTAAAGATGCACAAAATATCATATGATCCAATTAAATACAATTCAATGTCCTTCCCCAGCGGCATCACCATTTTCTATTATGAAATAATTCCCCTACGGACATCTGAACTTTCCCTTGGATTATTGACCCTTAAACCAAGATAGAAAAATGCAAGTGGACATTAACATCCATTTGAATTTTGTTTAACTAATTAGAAATAGAGAGAGAGAGAGAGAGAGAGAGAGAAGATGTGATGCACCTAGTTTCAAAGTTTTTCCTCCCTGCTTCCAATCCAAAATTGATCTCCAAACTCCTTAGCAGAACTTAATACCTATAATGCAATAGACAACAAATATAAACAAAGAAATCCTATTCTACAAGATTAGATCAAACAAATTCATCTACGAAGATCGAAGGAACAATAGACAAGCACATGAAAGAATATACAAGATTGAAGGAAATAGGCCAATTATATTAAATGATTACCCAAATAGAATACTTACAAACATTTATGATGATGCAACTCTCCTCCAATCTCTCCTCATATAGACCCTTGCATGAATCCCATGAGCATAAGTCTGATATCTCCAATCTTCCTCCTGAATCAAAGGTTTGATACCTCTAATATTTTTTTCTTCTCCTCTCCATTGAAAGCCCTCGTTATATAGGATTTGGAGGCTTAACCACCATGCAGAAGATCACTCACTACATCCACTAAAATGGGATCTCCAATATTTTTAGGGAGAAAATATTTCTGAAGGATTTTATGGAGAAAATATCTCTCAAAGATTTTAAGGAGGAAATATTTCTCAAGATCCATCAAATAAGGATTTTGGTTTGAGAAAATATATCAACCATCCCTGAGATTCTCAACCTATCCTTGAGAGTAGGAAACTAAATGTGAGGTGTATTATCACACTAAATTAAATTCTTTTTTATGAATATTAATAAATAATTCATGTGCACATAGTATTTTGGCCTTCATATAATATATTTCTCCTCGACATTGACTAGAGACTGTGACAAATGTTTTTTCATGGTGTCTGTGTATGTGATACTTTTATGACACTTGAGGCACTTAGGGTGAGGTACTTAAGTGTGGCATTTCGATGTGTAACATCTATCGAGTTAGGCCTACATAGATTAGTGTGGTAGCGCATGTAATCATCTAGTGTAATGTCCCTCATTTTACAAACTTTAAAACATTTGATTTCTTATGTTGTGAAATTATTAGGAAGGACTTATGTGGAATTTTATCATCATAAACATTAATGATTAATATTTTTTGTAATATTTATTTTTATTTTATTTTGATTGGAAAGAAACTAACTCATTCCAGAATTGAGTTATAAAGAGTAAATCATTATTCCATTGGTGAGTGAAAAAGATAAACAAATACCACAGTAAATTATTGTCAATGGGACAAGTGAAACCATAATCCCAAAGGTGTGGTATGTTAGAGAAAAAGGTAGCACAAAGCTAGGCCAAGAAGGTTATTTAGGGTTAGAGATGATACCAACTTGAAAAGAACTGGTAAACATAGTATATACAAGTATGTTATGACATAGGACGCTGTTGAGTACTTGTGAGGAATTGAGTTTTATGGTTCTAAACATAATCAAACTCTGAGAAATATGGAGAGGGTTATACAATTTCAATCCCTGTGGAATAATGATTTAAAATCAGGGGTGACAAGAACAAGTAATATTGGTTGTTCATGTTTATGGTTGGGAGGAACCGGTTCTCTACTAAGCTAATTTCTAGATATTAAAGAAATATCATATACGATTTCTTTCTTTCTTTATAATTGTTTATTGATAATTGACTCATGTTTCCATAGATAACATTTGCATAATTTTTCATATTGTTTATAATAAAAACTAAATATGTCTATCTTTTCTTATTTATTTGTTGGTAACAAAGAGAAAAAGATGATACTTGTTGAAGGTTATTTACAGTTGATCAAATATATACCAGATTAGTAATAAATATATTATTTATAATGCTTGTAGAAAGAGAGGAAAAACACATCAACTTATCTTATATTTGCAAAAAAGTATTTGTTAAAAACATAAAGATTATTTGTGTTGAAAATAGAGAGTACACTAGATATATATAGCAAAGATGTTGAAATTTCTTCTACATATAAAAAATAGTGTCTAGGCATTAAATTTGTATTATTAGATTTTGAAATACAATACCTGGATGCTAAATAGATAGAGTACATATTTATATGTAAAAAGAGAACTTGATGTCCTCAAACTCTCAAACCTAAACATAACCATAACTGAGATATTTGTTGTCAGTGTAATCATAGTTTGTTTTCAAAAAAGAATAGGGTAACTTTTAAAAATAATCTATGAGAATCCATTAATATCAGTAAATTCATAAAAAATGTAATCCTTTTTTTTGAAACAAAAAAACCCTTGTGTTATTAAGCAAAGAACTATATAACACAGAGAATGACGTAGATATAAAAATTGTATAAGAAATATGGGTTTATATAAGAGGAGAATTGATGATGCCTCGGGCTATATCGATCGGGATCAAAGTAAAACATTGGAATAAATATAAGTTGTTATCTCAAGCAAATCATTGACGGTCACGAAAATGAAAGAGAGAAATATATGGCCCAAAGGCGATGGATCCAATGGCGGAAAGCGAGTAGTTTTTCATCATTGGGAAAGGTTCAATTCTCATGAGGGCTTTACGTGGAGCCATGGGGGCACCTTGAGGTAGTGGTCGAACATGTGGTTTCACCCAGAGATATTATATTAAATCGTATTGTGACCCGTGCACACATAATTGGATCAAATCCCACCCCCATGTCCTTCAAAGTTTTTCCCAAAGGGGTTGGATCCAATGGTGGAAAGCGAAGAGTTTTTCACCATTGGGCAAGGTTCAATTCTCGTGAGAGCTTTACCTGGAGCCATGGGGGCACCTTGAGGTAGTGGTCAAACGTGTGGTTGCACCCATAGATACTATATTAAATGGTATCGTGACCCGTGCACACATAAGTGGATCAAGGCCCACCCCCATGTCTTTCAATTTTTTTTTTTTTTGTCCCTGAGGTTTAGGACATTCGGTGATAGAGTGTGTTGTTAAGCCACTCTGTGTTGAAAAGTCACCGGTTCGAAACCTGCAGGGAAAAAAAATCCAACCATGTTAAGGGTTCATGTGGCTCAGGCCAGGTGCAATCCCCGAGTGATTTTGATGGCTTAGATTCCCCTGAGTTGCGGTTTCTCAAGACAAAGGTTAATCCCACTGCCAAGAAGGTCTGGACAAATTAACAAACCAAATAAAAAGAAAGAGAGAAATATATGATGTAGGAAAATAAAATTAATACATGCAGACTAAACAAAAGTATCAGGGTTTAACCCAATATATATATATATATATATATATATATATATATATATATATATCATAACAAAAATATGATAAATTTTTGAAAAAGGAACCCATGAAATCCAATGTCCATGATAGAAATGGAAAATATTTTTTTTTGTAAGATAGTTGTTTGTATTACCTTTCATAATAAAAAATTACATAAGAGGTTCTAGAAAATGGTGCGGAGGTTGCCATGGAAGGAAACCAACCCCATCACTAGATATAAAAGTTGCATATAATTATGATGTTATGACTACTATCTAACATAATTACATGATTCATAGTATAAAAAAATATGATGGGCTTGTAGATATAACAAAAGAGATAACTCTGTAGTTTGATAAGCCATATAGAGGCTACAAAAAGAAAAAAGTAACAATATGTGGATATTACTTGCTGGTCTAGCTATAGGGAAGGCATGCTTGGATGATTCCGACCACTTAGGCTCCATGATTTCCTTGAGAAGATCTTCGTTATTGCGATGTTGAGAAGAGTTCTATGTGCCTGAGTCCTGAATCCAGTACAGACGTTTCTCCATCAACTCCTGATGAAATTTTTTCTTGTCATTATCTCGACATAGCTCCAAAATGGTTTCTCTGTGAGCATCAGTGAAAAATGGATGAGGTGGAGGAGAAGGGAAATATATGGAAGTTGCATCCAGGTTGGGGAGATGAGAGGTGATGGCGGAAGTGGCGAGAGGAGAAGAGGAGGGATTGTTGTCTTTGAATTCATCGAGAGGAAGGGAGAATTGGTTATCCATTTTGGAATGACAGTAAGAAATGAAACAGGGACCTATTTGGACATGGGAATAGGGGGTTCGATCATCTTGGGCTGAGTGAGAGTTCTCTCAAATTGATTGTCCTCACTCTCTAGGCATAGGTAAACACCAGGGAAAGTAGTGAGGGAAAGTGTTGAGGATGATACAGATGCTCATGACCAAGAATAAGAGCCTGTAACATAAGGATAAAGCTCACAGGGCCTAAGGAACAAAAATAATATGGAGAGCATGTTGGGCGTGAATACTAGCATAATAAGGTTCCTTCCCACGGAAGGTGATGGGTTTAACCTTCAGAAGATTCTCGAGACACATCAAGATCGGATGTATGTCAGGAAGGTTGGAGGACATTTGCAGGTCTAAGTACAAGTTGAAACGAGTCTGGAGTAAATGATCATCGTTGGGGTGCCATACGAGGTGAGGAGGGGTGTTTTTCATGCATGAATCCTCGTGTGACATGGATGTGTGTTAGCAACCCATATAGGGGTAAATCATTTCTTTATAAACAAAAAAGATATCGTTTAAGTAATGAATATATAAAACCAACAATTTAATATATATATATATATATATATATATATATATATAAATGAAATGGTCGCTCCATTAGTCAAATCCCTTGACATTGGAATTGAACAAGAGTATAATGTTATTGAAGCGAAACCAAATGGTATAAACCCTTTAATCATAAGAACAAATTCGTTGTTAATAAGATTCGAAAGAGGGTATGTTTATAATACATACAAAATATTGAAGAGAACATATAATCTCAAACAACCATGTCTCATACAATGAAGTTAAAGAAAGTAATTAATAGAGAAAAACTAAAATTAAACGATGAGATTGTGTAAATATCACGTGGTGAGATAATGGTTCCATCGAACCTCAGTAACACGTCATATAAATTTCTCATCACCGCTTAAATTTTGGTGAAACGATTAGCCACGATAACACTTTTAAATCATATGGGTAAGCATCAAGATTACGGTACCTAGTATCAACGAACATATGGAATCGATTTCGCTCCAAGGGTTTCAACGAACTGTGCACAAAAATAACACAAAAACTGTAACCAAAAATAATTATTCATGTATAAGTTATTATAACAGAACCAAACTGTAAAGCTACCTATTGTAAAACGATTTGGTTTCTTACCCTCGAGTCAAGGTGACCGAAGAGCATGCTAGAAGAAAAAAATATTTATTCTCAAAGGTTGAACAAGCTTGTATGCAAGCCACAAGAATTTGTTCCCAAAGCCTGAATGAGCACGTCTACAAACCACAAGAAGAAATTAGTCTGCTAGTTGTATAAAATACCAAACTTGAATAGAATCTAGAGAGTAATATCATGAATATGGGTGTCTATTTTCCTTATTTTTTGAGAAAATAAAATATATTTTCAAAAAAAAATCAACTTCCAATAAAAAAAAGTATTTTGTTATTTAGAATTTCAGTTTATATTTAAAAAAAATTTATCATGAATTTTGTTATCTTTCTAGTGATTATTTTTTGAAACTTTTTTATTGACCTTTGATATATCATTTTAGTGATTGTTTGATAGTATGTTCCTTAAAAATGAAGGAATTGATAATGAGTTATGTTTGTTGACACTAATTTACTCATAATGAAATTTTTGATTATGAAAAACAGAATATTCCAAAACAATCTAAACTAACTCTATTAAAGAATGACTATAGTTTTGAAGACAACATATGAAAATTATAATTACTACAATTTTTGAATTTGATTAATCTTAAAAAATAACATATTTTAAACACATTTAGATTGACACCATTTATGTGCCTTAATTTTTATTTAAAAGTAAAATACAAAAGTAATCTTTTGAAGAGGAGAGTGAAAGGTTCCATAATAAAAAAGATTCCATAATTTTTTACTGTGTATTATTGTAGATATTGATTTTTCTTTTTACTTAATCATTATGTTATCTAAAAATAATATGAAGACATTGTTTCATAAAATTGACTAAAAATACTAAAAATAATTAAATTGAATACAAATTGTATCAAAATAAAATAGATTCAATTATGAAAATGTTGGTACTAGTTTTGAAACTAAACTCACAACATTTTAAGGAGTCTATTCCTCCCCAAGTTGGAGTAAGGTGAAGTGAAAACACACTTTTCTAAAAAGTGTCATAGTTACAAGTTTTCGATCCAACTATTAGTTCGGTCGAAAGTTAGTTTTAACATAAAAAAAATTGCCAGATTTAGAACTTGTGTTATATTTTCAATGATGTTGTTAGAATAAACTTTCAACCGAAAACTATTTCACCTGAAAAATTCAATAGTTTGGACAAAAACATTCCATCAACAATTTTCATGACCCAATTCTCACAAAAGTATTAGCCGAATTAATGATTTTACCCTAGACAACTGTATATAATCAACAACATTATCTGTTACATTACCTTGGCAATGTTATCGACCTAGTTTGAAAACAATCTATAGAATCCAAAGTATACATGTTGAAGGTTGATACCCTATGTCTAAGAGAGTAAAGAAACTACTCTAACACATATCACATAATAGAAATAGAAAAATGGTTTGGAAGTGAACTCGTGTACCAAGTAGTAGTCAAGGTTTGTGTGATGGTTAGGTGCTCGACTGAAAAAACATCAATGGCCCCAACCACATGGCATATGAGAACCTTTCCTCATAAATATCCAATAGCCTAGTCATGGTTTTAAAACAAACTTTACTCGGAGTTAGATGTTAAGCAAGATAATGTTAACTTAAGTCTTGAATGCAACAATATGGGTGTATGCCCTTGATTGGAAATAACTGATGTGAAGGAGTGTTGTGTTAGTAGTTGTATATACCATAATGCCTAGGGATAGGGTGAATTTATCTTTATTAAAAATGAAATTTGTGGATTCGTTTCACATCACCACTGTAACATTAACAACATCCTTTTCCCATAACACATGCAATGCGACTCAGAGGAGTGTCTTTAGATCCATATTAATTATAGATACAAACTATTATTCAGTATTGGTTAATCACTTGATAACTAGTATTTGACTTTCATATCATGGTGTTCATGACCCATGGTGTTTTAAGAGTTTAAACAACAGTAAAATGAAATATCTTCTATACAAGTCCCCCTCCAAACATTTCACCGTGGCTTGTTGTAACATACCCACTACCTGCATAAAACTTTTTCTTTTAGTTCTCGACAATGAGAATCCCCGAAGCTTGCATCAGCGACATGCCAACCCTGAGCAACGCGTCTTTCATTCGTCTATACGGTTCTCTATACCTAACCGTGGTCGTTTCCTGATGACAACTTTAGGCTTTCGGGGTTTTTTCCTTTCTAATGTCGAGGGTTCCTATGCCCTCGATTCTCTGATCTTCGATGAGCTCTCTTCCGACCTTAGCCCCTCCTAGCTATGCCCTGGTCCATACGACCATGCTCACAAGACCGTAGCCTTATATTGTTTCTTTTCGTTGAGGTTTCGGGCTTTCTAATGCCAAAATGCATATGCCCTTTGGATCCACGATCCTCCAATTCCTGATGCACTCCAACTTCCACTAGTCCCCTTGGGCTAGTCCTTTGAGTCGATACAACCTCCCTCTATATGACCGCATCCATACCTTCTCATCGAGGTTTTGACGCTCGTGATGTCCCAACAATTTGGTTCACCGATCTCCGATTCCCGATACGCTCCTTTGCTGCCTTGGCCTCCCGGGCTAAGTCTTTAGTCCACGTGACCTTTATCTCACAAGACCGCAGCCTTGTCCCCCATCGGGGTTTCAGACTTTCCAATGTTGAAATGCAAACATCCCAGGACTCACGATTCCTCGAACCCCGACGCGTCCTTTACGTGCTAGCTCTCCGGGATAAGATCCTAGCTCACATGACCACGATCCACGTGACCGCAGTCTTATCCCTTGTCGGGGCTACGGGGTTTTCAATGCCAAAATGTATCGGCTCACGGGATTCCCGATCCTTTGAATCCCGTCTTCCCGCTATGCTGACAGCTGGCCCCCACAATGGCGTTTCCTACTTCTCTAATATACTGACGACTGGCTTCCACTCATCGGGGTTTCGAGCGTCGTGTTTCCAAAATGCATAAATAAATTGTCATCAGGATTCTCGATATCCCGATGACACAAACGTCGATCAACAGCTTCCTGTCGAGACCTTCCCCGTCGACGCTGATTGCTGCCACACGTCCTCTTCTAATGGACGGTCCCGATTTCTCTGGGATTTCGAGACTTGTGATGTCCCAATTCTCACGGCCTTGGGAACTCTGATTTCCTGATGCTGAATATCCCGACCCCCGATAGTAACCTCGATCTCCACCACGTGCATCCTCAATGGGCGGTTCAGATCTTCACCACGTTTCGAGACTTGAAGTGTCTCGATTTTCTTGTCCTTGAGAATCCCGATATGTCGATGGCTGGACTCCCTATGGTAACCCTCGGACAGCTCTAGACTGATCCGAAGGCTGACGGGTAATGGGACCAAGATCTAACGGTCTAGATCCGACCTTCCTGCGCGCACTACAGAGACTAAACTGTAAGCATATTCACTCGATCCAATGGTCGACAGGATTCCTGAATGAGATCCAATGGCTCAGATTGTCCCACCTTGGGCATTCTTCCACTACTTCGTAGGTGTGGAAGGATCGACGGTCCAAATGTCCTCATGGACCTTGGGGGACCTACGATCCTGATTTCCTCGCTATTCACGAAGATAGAGGAAAAAGGGAAAGAGGAGTAATGCTCTTACTACTTTCGTCAATCTGATGGTCGTGAATGACCATGGGTCTTTTGACAAGATCTCATCCATCGATTTGTTACTTATCCCTACGCTACTACCTCGAAATCTGAAGAGGGTCGTTCCTCCTCATACAAGGTTATTAAGACTTGCACGTTCAAGTCCTTTTTCTGGGTTCTTAGTGAACATTTCTAAGGAGGGAAAGTCTCTGTGACGAGATCTATTCCAGGGCATCCCTGGAGACGAGTAAGGGAAAACAGCTTCCCGAGAATGGGCTGGAAGCCTAACTTAGTTCAACCTAGGCATAATTAGATTCCTTTATCAACGTACTTCATGCATTGTTTCCTCTGTTATGAGCATATATATATTCATTCTTATCAAACACTGCACAGACATTCTTACACAGACATCATTCACAATTTCCCAGTTCTATGAGCATATACATATATATATCATTCTATGAATTTCAATATGCAATATGTAAAACACTTATCAGAGATAACACCAGAAATGGGTACGACTACAGAGAGGGGTGCTCGTTTCCACCCAACCATAGGCATAGCGACTCCCAGCGGATTTACCACTAGCCACCCCCAAGTTGATACCACGACGTCATGAGACCGCATCTCTCTGTCTACCACTGACTAGGAGCGAAGGTTGCAATCCTTCCTCTCTGCTATCACTCACTCTGTGTAATGCCAAAGTTCCCCTCGCGTCTGCCCCCACAATCGCTTCTGCCATATGCCTTATCCTCTCGCGAGGTTGTGTGTGGCACGATTACCCTCGCACCGATCAGGCCTGACGACTCTATGGATGGGCAGTTCACCATCCCATCCCTCATCAAGCCGCCCACCTACCAGCCTGTGAGACATTAAATTTGGGGGCCAGCGAGCCACTTTTGGTTCTCTGGGCCAGTGGAGTCCAAATACGATATTAATTCTCAGTGGAAGTTAACGCCACCTTTTCAGGTGCCTTCCACTTCCATCGTGGTCTCTTTTCTACACATCCCCTCTCAACAGTCCTGCAATAAGTTCAAAATTTCATTCACATTTATTAACCTTTTTCCTCAAGGTCCCTTTTACATCACATATCCATTTTTATGAGTTTTCCATAGTTCTTGGCCAGTCCAGTTATATTTACAAGCTGGAGGAAACAGGGTGTTACACTTGTCCTTGCAAAGAGGAGAATCCATTTATAAAGGTAAGTATGAGTATTATGGTGTTATTGTCTAAGTGAACTTATAGCATTAAAACTTGCAGAGTAAGTTGTAATACTTGCAATAATAGATGACTCATGTAAAGTTGATGATCGATATGAGTTGACATATGGTACTTAACACCAATGATTTTATATCATGTCATGGTATGATCTGGATTATTTTCAGCATGAAATGCGAGTGAAGATATAATAAAGAAATGCACATAGATATCGCAGATATTCAATAAGATAACATAAATGTATCAGAGATGCAACCATAAACACAGATATGCAGTAATACACAATTTCTATTAATGAAAGAAATGTACAGAGACTGTAAAAATACAGAGTGAAAGACTCGCTAGAATGGTGACAACTTATCTCTGAGAAGATATGTGATGGCTACTCACATTCGCAAGAAGATGATTACAATGAGGCTCTGAAGGAATTTTTACAATAAACAAGAATGCAAAAAACCCTAGACATCAAAAAACCTAACCCTAGGAGATAAAGGGCCAAAAGTCATGTGGGCCCCGTTTGGGTAAGTTAGTACATCAACTCCCTGGGGTCGTAACTTTTGCATACGATCTTCATTTTAGGCGTATGATAGCTCATTGGAAAGGTATCGTCGAGGAGATTCATTTGGTGGGCTCAATAATCCCTTTGATTATCATTGAGAACCTCAATATTGAAAAACCTTCATTTAGGCCCTCAAAATGGCCCCAGAAGTTAAAACCTGCTAAAAATAGTAAATTGTCAAAATTGCCAGAAAACTATTTTGAGCTAGTCAGAAAAGGTGGGTGGCCACCGATATCCACCTGGATCATGGTAATACCATGAAAATTAGATAAGAGTATCAAACAATTGCATGCATTAAACATTTAATCAACCATATGTTAAGTATAACAATACAAGTGTATGATTATAAATGGAATTTAAATATAAAAAATGAAAACTTATGATAATAGGAGTCCCTACATCTAGTATATTTCCCTCTTAGGAATAGAGTGGATGTGGAATCAAGTTGTGGAATGATCCACTAGGGTAGGCATGGGGGTGTTAGGTTTACTCATATGTTAACTTGATGTAGAATCAAACAACTTGAATCTTCAATTAAGAGGGAAAATGTGATTTTGAGTAATCTTAGAGTGTAATGGACCAAGGTATGATTAAGGGAGAGTTTATTGTGTTGATGAACCATGTAGGTGAAAAGGATTCATATAGAACTAGAAAGTAGAATGGATGTGGATAAATTCGTGAGTGCAGACACAGACCAATCTCCCCAGATCCACCTGGATCTGGAACAAACTGTGACAGAATACTACTCTTTCCCTAGATCTCGATATTGAATGAACTACGAGAAATGGATGGTGGACATACCTTATGAACGCTCTCCTTTAATCTTTGTTGTTCCTTGCTCTTCTCCGATGCTCTTGTGTCATTCCAATCAAAACAACACAAACCAATGACAGCAAAGGCATTAATATATTCAATACCTATTCTATACATGTGATCAAGGAATCATGTAATAAGATGACATCATCATTATGGGAAAGGGACATATTCATGTATTTCATTAACTGAAAGAGAAATATACAACCTGATCCTTGATGTCGTAGATCTCCTTTCGATGGCTCCTAGCTCTGACACACACACTTGCTCATGCATGAAGAAGTTCAACCACATATGATTACTTGTTGTCTCTTGTTGCTGTAGCTTCAATCCTCCATACAGTCTTGCACAAGTTCTCCAATAAATCTCTAGCTAGCTTGCTTCTTCTTCTTGTTCTTCTTCAACCTTTCCATAAGTAATCTCCTCAATATATAGGAGAAGATTGATTAGTTACTTGGATAGGGAATGATCCCAAGATATCTGGAAAGTCAGTATTTTGCCAACCATTCGAACTCCAACTCACCCTTCTAGAAGATTCC
>ML784419.1:71555-87364 GCA_009831015.1 Picea engelmannii
TGCTTTGAATGCCTCTTCCAAACGACGGCGCAACAATCCCCAAAGCATTTCAAAATGTGCGTGCTGGCACTGTCCAGCTGTAGGTTCTTTCTCCGTGCGCGCTGGCTCGCTTGATGACGTGTGGATGCTCCTGCATCAGTAATATTGTAGATTTATGTCAACCCTTGGTGATTGATGTCAACCCTTGGAAAAGTCTGGTAGCGAATTCCGGTAGCAAAAAGTTTTGGGTAATGGACCCAAGGTATTTTCATGTATAATAGTATGATTTTTAATATATTTGAAGGTAAGACTATTATATATGGATATTACATGTCATTCCATTTCCGATGGTATGTGGAATGACACATAACTGCTCACGGTTAGAGATTTATGGCCATGAGAAGTTGGAGAACCTAGGTTTGGGTAATGGACCCAAGTTTGTTTGAAGGATAATGGTATGAATTTTGATATATTTGTAGGAAGACTATTCTATATGGATAGTACATGTCATGTTATTTCCAGTGGTAGGTGGAAGATCACATAACTCCTCACGGTTAGAGAGTTATGGCCACGTGAAGTTGGATAACCCTCATGAGTCATCTAGAAGCCTCAAAACGTCAAAGAAGTCAAAGTGGTTTAAAATATTTTAGAAGGTAAATAATAAAGTGAAGCGATGAGTGTACTATAAGTCAAAGTGAATACTAAAGAAATTATTCAAATAATAAAGTTAATGGAGAAATTAGAAGTGGGTTAACCCTAAAATAAAGAAAGTGGGTTAAGATGGTTAAAAGGTAACCCTTGAGGAAGATACATGAAAGTATAAATAAGAGGAAAGTGTTCACATTTTTGAAAAATCCCAACAGGTGATCGATAACTTAAGAACTCAGATAGAAGAAGCCAAAAAGATCGAAGAAAATCTTGAATATCAAAAGCAGTATTTGGAAGCCAACATAAAAGCACATAAGGAAGAAGCATAAATGAGAGAGAAGATATTGGAAAATCATCTTAGGGAAGGAACTAACAATAGAAAATAACTTGAGGAAGATTTTTTTGAAGAAGAGAAAGGACTTGGAGAAGAAATAATTGCATTAAAAAATCATCTTGAAGAAGCGAAAAGAACAGAAGAAGTCATGAAGTCTCATATAATGAAGAAAGAAGAAGAGGTTGAGAAGCTTGAAGAAGAAGTTGTCACATTGAGAAGTAAAATCATCAAGCTCAATAAGAAAGTTAAAGAGATAGAAACAACCACATCAGTTATAAAGAATGAATACAAGCACACAAGGTTGCTAGAAAAGAATAATGAAGAAAATAGAAAGAGTTATGCATAAGTATTCAAAGGAAGGAAACACAGTCAACTAGAATCTAATAAAATTATTGAAGATACATCTTCAAGAAGACCACTCATGTTCTAGACACAAAGAAGCTTCAATCATGATCATGATCAGTCAAGGAAGAAATTCATAAGGACTACACCACAGAGAAGATCATTCACTCCCATGTATGCAAATTAATTTTATGGTCATTGTTTTTATTGTACTAATTTTGGACATAAGGTTGTTGATTGAAGGGATTATAAAAGAAATGTTCAAGAAAGAAGTGCATATGTGGCCCCACGTAACGTTGAATGTTACAAATGTCATAACTATGGACACATAGCTAGTGATTGTAGAAGCATGATCTATACTTCGATGAAATTGAACCTTGATATCAGATATAAGAATGTATGGATAAGAAAACATGAATAATAGGTGAACAAATACCAGGTCCTAGAGATTGCAAGATTGGCAATAAAATGAGATGAAGAAAATTCTACAGAGAAAAAGAAAGATGCCAGATACAGAAAGGTTTGGAAAATAATTGAAAGAAAGGAAGGACATGTAAATAAGGAACAGGTTCAAGAGATTGTACTTTCAGGCATTGTAGTGAAATATGAATCTGCGGATAGAAAGAAAGAAGTCAGAGCTCAGAGAGATGATGAATCTTCCGATGAAGATGATGACGAATATACCAATGAAGATAATTATGAATACACATTAGAGAAAGAATTGTTTTAATCCAGTCGGCTTAGATATTCTCTAGTAATATGAATATTATATAGGAGGAGTCTATGTGATAGTTGTGACAAACCAAAGAACCGTCCTTTGAGCATCTTGTAGAGTTTGAGAAGACAGATCAAGAGAAGTACAATTTGATGTATTAATTAAGACTTCATAATAGTATAGTGATGAATGGGTCAATAATATGGATATTTGCACAAGTATAGTCTTGGAAAGTATGGATGAGAGCATGGATTCATAGATTGGTTCAAAGAGTGGTTCATAGACAAAAGAACATTATCATAATGGATGATAATTACACAGGAAATTGCTCGAACAATGCTAATGGTTTCCAAATTGACAGATATTTTTTGGACAAATGTAGTGCATACAACAATTCACATTCATCACAGAGTAATTCTCAGAAACAAAAATGACAAAACTCCCTATGAACTATGGAGAGGAAGTGAAGACAACAACCTCTACATCAAGGTAACTCAATGTAGTATTTTATTATTATTGAAATTTATGTTGATGATATTGTTTTTAGAAGTACTAATGACATGTTAAGCCAAGAATTTGCAAAGGATACGCAAAATGAATTTGAAATGTCATTACATGGAGAACTATCCTTCTTTATGGGTCTTTAAATATGTCAAAGAAACCAAGAAATTTTTATTTCTCAAACTAAGTATATCATAGAAATGCTAAAGAGGTTCAGAATGGAAGATTGAAAACCAGTTACCACTCCTATGCAAACCAGTTGCAAGTTGAAAAAATATGATGATTCAAAGCCTACAGACTAGAGGCAATATAGGTCAATGATTGACAACTTACTATATGTGACAACATCTATACCAGATTTAATGCAGGAAGTTGGACATGTGACACTATTTCAAGAAGCACCAAAGGAATCACATGTCTTAGCAGTAAAGACGATTTTGAGATATCTCAAAGGAACAAAAGAGTTTGGATTATGGTATCCAAAAGGAAAGGATCTGTCACTTATTTCCTACACATATGCATATTCGACAGGTTGCATTGATGACCGACAAATCACTAGTGGAGAAGCATTCTACTTAGATATATAGTTTGAGTATGATGATACCATTCCAATCTATTGTGATAATACAGGCGTCATCAACATCTCCAAGAAACCGGTGATGCACTTCAAGATGAAGCACATTCCGATTAAGTATCACTTTCTACAGGAACAGGTTGCATAAAAGAAAATCAAAGTCAAATATGTGGGCACAAAAGAACAAGTGGAAGACATATTGACAAGACTGCTTCCATGGAAAGCCTTTGACTATTTTCTCCAGAGACTCGGAGTAATTTCTACTCCAAAATGAATGCTTTCGAATGCTTATATTATATATCTTAGATCTTCAGGAGGAAGCACAATAAAGAGGAGAGTTCAAGTTGGGAGATCAGTTTCAGGAAGAATTAGTGAGGGGGATTATCCCCAAGGACATTTCATATTGGCAGAGTAGCCCTGAATGGAAGGATACCTTTTCCATTGATGACAAAGGGGGGAGAGATTTATCAGATGCAAAGGTAAATTATTGGAGAGAGAGCATAGAGGCATGTTTCCAAGGGGAGTTATTTTCAAAAGGGAAGAATGAGTGATATGACTTCAGATTGATGCCCTTTGTCAAAGGGGGATATATTATTCATATGAAGGGAGAGAGAGTAATCAGAGGCTTATAAACACAAAGAAAAATCAAAGGCATTCAGATAGGGGGAGAAACCCCAAGGAGAGTTCAATTAGGGAGATAAACCCCAAAGGGAGATACCCTTTTCCATTGATGTCAAAGGGGGAGAGATAGAAATATTGATGAGGATTATAACCATGAATTTTATCATTACTAAGTGTTTCCATCAATGTTGGTGTTTCCATCAATGCCAAAGGAGGAGACTGTCAGACAATTGGCTTAGGTTGATGGATAGTTGGTATGGATTGTTGGTTTTGATTGATGTCAACCATTGTAGAGTGATATTGTATATTTATGTCAACCCTTAGTGATTGATGTCAACCATTGGAGAAAGTTCGGTAATGAATTCTGGTAGCACAAAGGTTTGGGTAATGGACCCAAGGTTGTTTCATGTATAATAGTATGAGTTTTAATGTATTTTAAAGTAAGACTATTATATATGGATATTACATGTCATTCCATTTCTGGTGGTATGTGGAACATCACATAACTCCTCACGGTTAGAGAGTTATGGCCATGAGAAGTTGAAGAGCCCCGGTTTGGGTAATGGACCCAAGATTGTTTGATGGATAATGGTATAAGTTTTGATATATTTGCAGTAAGTAATATTATATATGGATAGTAAATTCCATGCCATTTCCAGTGATATGTGGAATGTCACATATCTCCTCACAATTAGAGAGTTATGGCCATGTGAAGTTGGAGAACCCTTAAGAGTCATCTAGAAGCCCCAAAAGGTCAAAGTAGTCAAAGTGGTTTAAGAGATTTTATAAGGTAAATAATAAATTCAAGTGATGCATGTACTATAATTGAAAGTGAATACAAAATAAATTATTTAAATAATAAAGTTAATAGAGAAATTAGAAGTGGGTTAACCCTAAAATAAGGAAAGTGGGTTAAGATGGTTAAAAGGCAACCCCTTGAGGAAGCTACATGAAAGTATAAATAAGAGGTAAGGCTCTCTAATTTTAATCCCACTTGAGAATATTGAATATCTATAGGTGAATGAGTTAAATAAAGGATATCTAAGCTGAATTTCAAAGGGAAGGTGAAGTAAATAAGGCCAAAATTCAAGGGAGGATAAATTCTTTTCATGATGTTTTCTAAGGTATGTTATTTACATGTCATCTCACCATTTTTGCAATACATTTTTTTCTAGAATGGTTCATACAGTGAAATTGGGATTCCATTGAGGAAACACATCCAAGTAGCTATGTTACAAATTTTCTCTTGTGGGTCGTTGTATTTCTGGAGTTACACTCTGTGAAAAATATTGATTGTGGCTAGTCCTGAAACTAGTCTAAAACAGGGGTTTCGAGTAAAAACGTCATAAATTCTTCATAACAGATCCAAATTTAGTAAGACCAAATGTATTGGTTATCTTAAATTTTTTAGTATTTTGTGTACCATTTTTAGATCCATACTACAAATATTCTATGTGGGGCACGCTCTACAAGTTGGCTCTCTAGAATAAGACAAAATTCAACAAGGTATGCCATTTTTTCTTTAACTCCTTTTCTGAAAGGTTCCAAGTAGTGACACCTGAAGGAATTGCATAAAACACACTGAAGAACATTTTTTACTATTTAAATATCTTTATTCATTACAGGTACATAGTTATGATTATTTCAATTTAGGGTTATTAACTAATCCAAAACTAGTAATGTGAGACTAAAGTAATGTTTGATGAAAATGCTAGTCTCTTATTGTTAAAGTTAAGTAAGGTTTGCAAGTATGTGATCATATAAACCAGGTCTTTTATAGAGTTACAAATCATATTTGGATGATGAAATTGATGAGGGCTTTTGGTTGAGGTACATGTTGGGTACATGGTTGAGACAAGTAGTTGATGAGTTGGCACATACATGAGGTGTATAGTTGATGATGTTGGTACATATTGATGAGTCATAATTGATGAGTAGTTGATACATGATTGGTACATGGTTGGAGAGACTTTTTAGTAGTATTTTTGACACATGGTTTATGAATGGTGTAGCATACTTGTATTGGTATATTATTAGAAGCACATATTGATCTTGGTCATGATTATGAGTTGTTGTGTTATGCTTGGTTGATGCACATATTTGAGAGTTGTCTTGGTGAGTATATTTGATTTAGTTGATAAGATTGATGAGACAGGTTGTTTTGATAGGTTGTTTGGACAAGTTGTTCTGACAGTTTATTCGTATAGGTTTGGTGCATGGTTGATGCACTTTTTAATGGTATAGGTTGAGGTACAGGTTGGTGCATGGTTGATGCACTTGTTTATGGTACATGTTGATTACAGGTTTTTTGGTACAGGTTGGTGCAGGGTTGATGCACTTGTTTATGGTATAGGTTGATTACAGGTTGAGGTACAATTTGATGCATGGTTGATGGATGGTTCAGGTTATTGGTACAGTTTGTGTGGTGCAAGTTGATTGGTACAGGTTTATAGTAATATATCTCACAGTGATAGTGTGACAGTGGTTCCATCATTCTACTTATATGTCATGGAGGCTAGACAGGGCAAGGACATGTGGTTTTATCCACCTTCTGGTTGTATCCGGAAAACATAGGGGGTTGTAGCAAGATAATTGGGGAGTTGGAGCTTCCCTCATATTGTAGCCTGCAAAACTAGGGGGTTGGAGCCTCCTTCAATTTGCAGTTGGAAAAAAAACTAAGTTGGTTCTTCCAGTGAATGTAATTCTTAAAGACATATAAGAAAAATCATTTTGTGGTTTTCTACCGCTTTGGATTTCCACATAAAAAACCAGTGTACTGTGTATGTGTGTGATTTCTTATTTGTTCATTTTTTATTTACTCTAGAACTATTGGATGATAATGCTACATTGATATAACACTTGCATTTTATGGTGAAAAATGATTAAATTTATCTATTATTGATTCACCCCCTTCTCAGTAATCCAAGATATTCAGCCTCTACAAAGAAGAAGACTGGAAAACATTCAATCATTATACAGATGATCTTAGAAGTCCTTTAAAAAGGGAATATAACAAAGGCAAGATGGTACCACTAAAAATTATTCTTAATAAATAGAAATCAACACCCCCTACAAAAAAAAAAAAAAACAAGACAAAAGGAATACAATGACTGCAACGACTCACCCTAATAGATATCAACATATCTTCCTTGGATATTGCTAATCTTGCAATAAATTTTGACATAAAGCAATAAATTGTAAATCCTATAGAAAGTACAATCCTAAAAATGCACAAAGATATAAAAACAACAAGAACAATGCATAGTAAAGAAACTATAATTCATTCTCTTCTTTACAATATTAAAATGTTGAATGTATCAAGTGCAACAATTATGGTCATAAAGACAGTGAATGTAGACTTCTAATGAAATACTTGAACACTCGTATTCCCAACAATAAAAATAAAAATATATGGAAAGAAAAACACGTGGAAGAAAGGGTAACATAATTTAAAGTAGCCCCGTATGCCAAGAACAAAAAATGTCAATGGTATATTGAAAGTGGATTCTCTAAGAATATGATAGGAGATAAAAGAAAATTTCTCAATCTAACAAAGAAGGACAAAGAAATCGTCACATTTGGAGTAATGTATCTGCCAGAATACTTGTAAAAGGAACAATCTCTTTGGGAAAGAAGAAAAATAAAGAAGAAAATGTGCTACTAGTTGAAAATATGAAGCCTAATATTCTAAGTGTAATCCAAACTTATGATCAAGGACATATACTCCTTTTTTACTCCCAGAAATTTGAAATCAAGAAGGAACGATCAAGAGAATTAATAGTTATTGCACCAAGAACCTCAAGTAATGTATATATTTTAGATATTGAAGAAAAAGAAGAATGTTACATGAGTCGAGTAGATGAAAGATGGTTGTGGTAGAAAATAATGGGACACTTGAGTTTTGATAATATGATCAAAGCTATTAGAAAGTAAGAAGTGAAGGGCATGCCAAATATTATAAAACCATCAAACCTTGTTTGTAATCATTTCCAACTTGGGAAGAAGACAAGAGTCATATTCAAGATAAAAGAATACTCTACATCAAGACCCTTGGAGCTTGTTCACACTGACCTCTGTTGACCTAATGGGACTAGAAGTATACAAGGGGAACATTACTCCATGTTTATTATTGATGAATATACAAGGATCACCTAGGTATACTTCCTTAAAGAAAAATCAGAGGCATTTGAAAAGTTTAAGGCATTCAAAGTTAATGTGGAGAATGAGACAGATCTCAAGAGCAAATGTCTGAGATTATAAAATGGAGGGGAATTTGCCTCTAAATAATTCAATAAGATTTGTGAATGTCATGGAATCACGAGACAATTTTCCACTCCAAGAAATCCTCAACAGAATGGAGTTGTTGAAAGGAAACAAGAGTTAATATTGGATAAAATAAATTAATGAATAACTTGACCAAATAGAGAAAAATCATACCTTGGAACTGGTCCCAAGACCAAAAGACAAAAATGTGATAGGAACTAAATGGATTTTCAAGAATAAAATTAATGAAAATGGAAATATTATAAAAAATAAGGACATATTAATATGCAAGGGATATGCCCGAGTTGAAGGAATTGACTTTGAGGAGACATTTTCCCCAATGGAAAGATTAGAAGATATCAAAATGTTTTTTTCATTTGCATGCTTCAAAAACTTCAAAATCTATTAGATGGATGTCAAGTAAGCATTTCTAAATGGAAAATTAGAGGAAGAAGTCTATTTAGAATAACCTAAAGGATTTAAGTTGATATAACATAAGGATTACATATGTAAACTAGAAAAGGCTTTGTATGGTCTTAAACAAGATCCCAGAGAATGATTCTCAAGGCTTTATAATTATCTAAAAAAATAAGTATAAAAGAGAGGGACTATTGAAAACAACCTATATATCAAAAATTGAAGAACATTATATGTTTGTTGTTATGTTATATGTGGATGATATCATTTTTGGAAGTAATTTGACTATATTGAGAAAATAATGTGCTACAGAAATGCATAAATAATTTAAGATGTATATGCTAGGTGACCTAATATTATTTTTGGGTTTAAAAGTTACCGAAACAGACAAAGGGATATTCATATCCCAAACCAAATATATCAAAGAAATGTTAAAGAGATTTCAAATGGAATATTGCAAACCTATGATCACTCCCATGGTTACAGGATGTAAACTAATCTTAGATGATGATTCACCAAAGGTAGACAAAACCATGTACATATCAATGGTTGGTAGCATGTTATATGAAACAACAACAAGACTTGATATCATACAAGTTGTAGGACTAATAGGAAGATTTCAATATGCACCTAAAGAGACTCATTTGAAGGCAGTAAAAATAATATTTAGATATCTAAGAGATACCTTGGATTTTGGATTTTGGTATCCATAAACAAAGGATTTTACATTAAAAGCATATAATGATGCATATTGGTATGGTAGTGTGGATGATAGGAAGAGCACCAATGGAGGAGCATTCTTCCTAGGAAAATTTCTAGTGTCATGGCTAAGTAAGAAGAAAAAATCTATATCGTCGTCAACCAAATAATTTGAATATATTGTTGTTGTCATTTGTTGCACTCAAGTTCATCTAGATGGATTTCGGTGGCCTCCCACCTATTCCTATTAGCTCATTTTGGCAGTTTTTTCCCTATTTTTTGGGTCCCTGACTTGCGAGGTCATTTTGAGGCCCTAAACAACATTTTTTAGGGCTCTCCACAGTCAAAATGACTTGTCCAATGGGATATCGTGCACCTAAAATGGAAATCGTATGAAAAAGTTACGACCCCGAGAATTTTATATACGAACTTACCCAAATGGGGCCCACATAAATTTTGGTGCTTCATCTCATAGGGTTAGGTTTTTTGGATATCTAGGGGTTTTGACATTCATTTTTATTGTTAAAAGGCCTTCATAGACTCATTGTATTGATATTATTGTGAATGAGCACATATGTCACATCTCTTCTCAGAGATAAGTCACCACCATTCTAGAAATCTTGTTTCCACTGCATTTTACAGTTTCAACTTATTTCCTTATTAAATAGAAACTAGTTTTACTGTATATTTATTATTCTGTGTTAAGAATCTTTTGATAATAATATGTATTCATTTAATTATGCAAATATAATCTGGATCAGTGGTATCAGAGAGGTATGCACCTTGTAATTCATAATGCATGTCCCCAACAAGGCCAGGGTACAAAGAATTGGGTCTCGAGCTTGTTTCTCTTGAGGACAAAATATCTCACAGGCCCAAATGACCTATCATGGCAAAAGAAAAGAAAGAGGACTGGACAAGATATCCCTTCAAAATGTTTCTTGAGGAATCCCTCACACAACAAAGGAACGAGATGATGGATAGTGTTGCGCAAATCCTCCAACGACTACCAATAGGTGACACATCTTCCTCAAATAGAGGCGTCACCCCATTCAAGGTACAAATCAACTTCAATATTCCTATATTTGAAGGTCAGATAGATGAAGATGAGGTAGAAAAATTGTTGAACCTGCTAGAAGGGTATTTCTCTGTCCATAACTTCTCAAATAGAGAAAAGATTACTTTTGCACTCCTCAAAGTCGTCCCCCATGTTAAATATTGGTGGGAAACTTTATGTGAGCAAAAGGAAATAGAGGAACCCTCACTATTTACAATCACATTCACCTGGGAGTCCTTAAGGGATGCTATTAAGGAACAATACTTCCCTGTTGGAAGTTATGACGACCTATACACAAAATGCACCATGTTGCAGAACGAAAGAGACCAAGCGGTGGCTAGTTCACAAATATATTCCATACCTTGCACACCAAGTTAGGTATCAAATATTCTAAGAGACATCCGGTGCTCAAGTATCACAATAATTTGCATAGATACATCCAGGCCGAGATGGATTTTCTATACATCTCATCCTTGGGTGCAGCCTACCAATATGCCATCAAAATGGATCAAAATCTCAAACAAAAGATGCTGAAATTTGGGTTGGGGAACCCCTTACAGAAAAATCCAAGAAAGGGCGGCCTCAACCTGCAAAACAAAGGACAGATAAAAGACAGACAACTGCATGAAAACTAGTCCAGTCTGGAAGAAAAGAAGGACACCATAAAGACAAAGAAAAATATCGAGAAATGGTGCGACTTCCATAAGAGCCCCTCACATAAAACTGTTGATTTCCACTCGAAACAATCACTAGTGGTTGATATGAAATCCTATGAATTGGATGTGGTATCTGAATCTGAGTCAGAACCAAAAAGGGGGAAATAGATCATAGAAGTAGAACCCAGTGCTACTGTTACTACCACCAACATCCATCCTAGTGAACCATATGAACTAGAGGAAGGTGAGCACATTTTTCATTACAATATGTGTGTGAAGGGTACCCCACTTCACTTCATCGTTGATAGTTATAGCAAGAAGAAAATCATCTCAGCAAATCTTGTCAAGCAATTTTCCTTGCCGACAACATCGGATCCGCAACCCTACACCATCGGATGGCTCCGCCAAGGAAGCAACATCTATGTCAACCAACAATGTCACCTGTCATATGACACCAAGACCTTAAAAGATGTGGTATTGTGTGATGTTTCCCCTCTCGAAGTTTGTAATGTTCTTTTTGGACAACCATATATATGGAAACACCATTCCATATATGAGTCTAGGCCTTGCAATGTTATTATTACTTTGAACAATAAATTGTACAGGATACCTGAGGTAGTCCCAAACAATGCTATTTCCTTGATCTCTTCCAAGCAATGAAGAAAGGTAATCTCTCATACAGGGAAGATTTTATTCTTCATGATTTGCTCTCAAAATGAGAGAAATATCATAGCCACATCCAGGGTCTCTGCGTTTGACCTCTCCACACAGTAGAATCAAGTGGATAAGTTCATGGAAGAATACTTGGATATCTTATTCTCAGCTATCGGGTTACCTCTGCACTGTCAGGTCAGTCACCCTATCAATCTGACCCCCGACGCACTACTTCCCAATCGACCATTCTACAATGCAAGGATGATTTTAAGGATGGAAATTTATTTTTAAATGTAGAAACCTTGGTGAATACTACTAATCCTTCATATGCCAACTATAAATAACTTGGTCATATTTTTGTAAAAATATTTAAATATCTAAGGATTTTATATAGTTTGTATAAACTTTTGGCGATTTTTAAGGTAAAATAATTGTATCCTATATAATTTGGGTGAATCATTTTTATAATAATGAATCTTTCTTGGGGAAAAACCATGGTAAATTATCCCATGAGAGAAATTTAGCCCCTAAAATCATACATGCTACTGCTGCTCTATGTTAGAGAATGAGGAGATCAAGCCGCATATCCAAGAATGCCTCCAGAAGGGGAACATCTATCCCATCTCATCCTCTTGTGGGAGCCCAATCGTGTTGGTAAAGAAGAAATATGGAACCTATAGAATCGATTATCGGACCTTGAATAAAATCACAGTCAGAAATTGATACCCAATTCATTGGATCGACATCCTCCTTAATTAACTCACGGGGCCAAATAATTCAGTAAGATTGATCTGAAGTATGGATATGACCAGGTCCCAAGAGAATAGAAGGATGTATGGAAGACCAAATTCAAGTCAAAGGAAGGTATTTTTAAATGGTCAGTCATGCCCTTTCGTTTAACAAATTTTCCAGCCACTTTCATGAGGATGATGGACGATATCCTGCGAACATTCACCAATAATTTTGTAGTGGTATATTTGGATGACATCCTCATTTACAAAAAGACTTTGGTAGAACACTTGCATCATATTTAGTAGGTTCTGCACACCCTACGGTAGCACCATCTCTTCGCAAACTTAGAAAATTGCTCCTTCGGCATGGACAAGGTTCATTACCTGGGCTACATATTTGATCAGCATGGTGTACATGTGGATCCAACCAAAATCCAATTCATCAGTGACTGGAAAGCATCAACCATAGTCACTGATCTTTAGAGCTTCTTGGGCCTTGCTAATTTCTACCAGAGGTTCATGTTGGGAGTCTCCCATATTGCATGGGCCCTCAATGAAGTAACTAGGGGTGGTGGCAAGGAGAAATTTGTGTGGGACTGGTCCCAACAACAAGTTTTCTATTATTTGAAGCATCGCTTGTGCTCAGCCCCAGTTAGTTCACTACCGAACCTGCAACAACTCTTTGAGATCAAGATAGATGCTTCATACTATGTTGTGGGCACCGTTCTCACTCAGTATGACCACCTCATGGCCTATCATAGTGAGACACTATTAGATGTTGTTTGCAAGTACCCTACTTATGAAAAATAAATGTACTCCATTGTGCAAGCCTACTGCCAGTGGAGACATTATATTCTTGGTAAGGAGACAGTCATCCACACTAATCATAAGCCACTGTAGTTCATGCAGACACAAGGAAAATTGAAAAATGACCGCCATCACAAGTGGTCCACATACTTTCAACAATTCCACCTCAAGATCAAGTATAAAATGGGAAGGACCAACTATGTCATTGATTTCCCCAACAGACTACCAGTCGCGACACTCAACACGGTGCTAGAGTCTTGCATCCATGAGACCTCTGGATGGCCCCAACTTTATGAGACATACCAGGACTTCGCCACCACCTACCAAATGTTGGGTGCAAATGAAGTTGTCTCTAATTTCCATCTTCAGGATGGGTTGTTGCGTCATATGGGCCATATATACATTCCATCAAGCGAGTGAGAAAAGTTGATCTGGGAAGCCCACTACAGGCGGGTGGTAGTAAAATTCATAATGGGGATGTTGCAGAAACATTTCTACTAGCTGAAACTTTGACAGGAGGTCAGCAAGTATATTAGGTCCTGTACTACCTACACGATTGCCAAAATGGATACTAATAAATAGGGCTTGTACATCCCTATTCCTACTCTTGATAGGGCATGGTAATCCATCTCAATAGACTACATGTTGGTCCTCCCATCCAAGGATGATTTTAAGGATGAAAATTTATTTTAAAATGTAGAAACCTTGGAGAATCTTACTAATCCTTCATATGCCAACTATAAATGATTGGCGATATTTTTGTAAAAATATTCAAAGTTCTAAGGATTGTATATATTTTTTATAAACTTTTGGCAATTTTTAAGGTAAAATAATTTTATCCTATAGAATTTGGGTGAATCATTTTTAAAATAGTGAATCTAATTTTTGGAAAAACCATGGAAAATTAGGCCATGTGCGAAATTTAGCTCCTAAAATCATCCTTGCTCCCATCCACCAAGCGGGGAAATGACTGTGTTTGTGTGGTTGTGAATCACTTTTCTAAAATTAGTGATTATGGTCTCTTGCAAGAAGAGCATCACAACAGAGGCCACTGCCAAGCTCTTCTTTGAACGACTTTGGGTACATTTTGGAATCCCACAAACCATTGTCTGATATCAAGATAGTCAATTTCTTAACACATTCTGGTCAAGCCTCTGGTCACTATTGGACACCAAGATCACCAAATCCACATCCTTCCACCCCCAGAAAGATGGCCAACCGAGGTTGTAAATCAAATGACCATGTATATCCTGCACATATATAATTCCAAGAACCCTTGCAAATGGTATGAGGGTCTCCCATATGTTTTACATAGCTACAACCGAGCCTTGCATAGCTCAACTAGCCATAACCCCTTTTAGGTGGGTTTGGGATTCCAACCATTGGATCCCATAGATGTTTCACTACCCCTTGTGGTCACCTCGACCGACTCATCTCCTGGTACAACTAAAGTTGACAAAGCTACCCGTTTCATTGAGAAGATCCAACACATCCACCAAAAGGTTTAGTATATCCTACAAAAGTCCAATGAAAAGTACAAGCAATGCCATGATCAACATGTGGTTCCACATAAGTTTTAGGTGGGCGACAAAGTTTGGTTACACTTATAGAAAGAGTGTCGAGCGATTTCTATGCTAATGAATTCAACATAAAATTGTCAACTCGGGGCTCGTAAGCTTTGAGGTGAAAGCACAATATATGGAGGATAAAATCAAGCTAGCTTAATGTAATGATTGAAAAATAAACACACAATTGAAATTGAATTGCATGAAATAAATAAAATCATGAAATTGCATAAATTACACTTGATTGAGGAAGCATGAAATTGAATTGCATGACATCAACGAAAGCGTGAAATTGCATAAATTAAACATGATTGAGAAAGCATGATATTAGACAAAGGAAAGATCATCTATAACATAAATAACAAATAACCTCTGACAAACATATGTGAGCTCACATAAAATCTATATTTACAACTCAAAATAACAAAGCTATTATGGAGAAATCGATCTAAAACATCAACTCTATTACAACATGATGGAATCCATGACTAACTCATTATCTCAAGAGAAAAGACTAACTATGTTCTTCTTTACTTTCTCTCTTCCTCTCCTCCTCCCCTTTTTCAAAATGAGGAGAGAGCCCTCTTATTTATGTATGAGTTCCTTGAAACGAAGATAAGCAAGTCATAATTATAATTCCAATTTTCTCTCAACCAATTTTCTATAATTAGACAATACTTATCCCTTCAAACCCTCTCCATTTTTCTCTCAACCAATTTTCTATAATTACAAAATACTTATCCCTTCAAATCCTCTCCACTTTTCTCTCAACCAATTTGATATAATTACAAAATACTTATCTCACTTTTCTCTCACAAATTCTCTCATGATATTCCTCCTTGAAATTAGCTTGAATTATCTCCTTCAAATTGTGAAAAGATGGAGAAGGAATTCAAGAAACATTTGAATAATCCTTGGTTGAAAGATTCAAATATCCCTACATTACAAAGCTCACACAAAAAATTGAGATACATATGAAAAATATATTGATGTATAATATTTAATCACAAATTCTCTTTTAATACTAAAATAAATGATTTGGAAAATAATAAGGCTAAACCCATATTTAATTATGAAAATGGCATTAATGAATGGTTTATGGAGTGGTAGAATATGGATATATGTGAATAATGGTGAAAGGAAAAGAATATGGAAATGCGACAATTCTGAGACTCATCATACCCCCCAATTGAGCTTGTTGCATGTCCTCATGCAACCTTGCATAAAAATTGTTCTTCTCAATTTT
>ML784419.1:91946-117810 GCA_009831015.1 Picea engelmannii
AATTTCATGGGATGCATTTTCACTTTCAGGTGTCTTCTCTGTTATGAAATTTTCCAATGCTTCCATGATCTCCCCTTTTAAACCATCTATCTTAGTGTCCAACTTAGCTTCCATTGAATCCATCTTAGTATCCAACTTAGCTTTCATTGAATCCATCTTAGCTTCCAGAGAATCCATCTTATTTTGTAGTTCATTTATGTCCCTACGCATTTCTTCACCTTCAACAAGATTCCAAGTAGGATTTTCTGGAGGCTTATTTGGTGTAGAAGTTCCCTTTTTGGGTGGCATGTTGGCCAAGTATCACTTTTGAACCTTGATTTTGAGGTGGTTCTGCTAGACAATATTTCTTCTGTTGTATCTCCCAATTTTTGTCCCTTTTGGGTATGAAACTTTCTCTTATGTATTTCTTTGATATTGTTTCTCTGCAATGCCACAGGTCTAATCAAAATTGGATGTGCCAAGTGGAATTTATGGTAACTTCCCCACAACTTGCCGATTTTTGGCCTTTCCAGGAGATCTCACTTATATAGTGTGCCCCGCACAAAATAATTGATATAAAATTATAAAACTCGCACCCAAAATACTAAAAACTGTCCACAATCCAATGCAATCAATCCCACACAATTTGGATACTCTAGGAAGAAGTTATGATTGTTTTACCTGGAACAACTTCTTGAGACTAGTCAATAGGGCTAGTCAGATACCCTATCTTACACATGGTGTATCTACAAAATTAAGATGACCCAGAAGCTGAAATTTTTACCAAAGATACACTACTAATTTCTGTAAATGGCCTCCATCGTTCAGGGTATGAAACATTACAAAAAAAAATTTATAGAAAAAATTCCACAATGACTTATTTCAGGATGATTCCAGAACCCTATCTTGTATAGGTTGTATCTCGGAACGTATAAGGCCTCAGGAGCTGAATTTTGAACCCAACGTACCTTGATCCCGCTTCTAAATATCCTCCAATCCACTCCTTCTGAAATGTTGTATAAAAAAAGTTATAGCAAAAATTCCATGATGTCTCAGATGTAGCAGCGAAACCCCAAGATCTTGAGCTCTGATACCATATGTTAAGAACCAAACATCAATATAGCATAGAAAAACCTTAGGAAAAGTACTCAATGCCTTGAAAAAGAGACAATTTCATATAATAAGCCTCTTCGAGGGGGCAACCTCCTTTTACTCCACTTAAATGTTCAAGTACAAGATGATTCAAAATGAAAATGTCTCCTTGGTATATATAGGAGACTAGGAGGTATAATTAGAACTAATGGCCTAAATCCGACATAAATAAAATAACATTACTAATCTAAATTACAACTAATGGACTAAAGATGACATAAATAAAATAACATTACTAATCTAATATGCCCCAATTAAGGGGTAATGAGCCAATATTAGGGCTTAACACAAAACCTGATGGTATAATTCTAATCATGTGAATAAATGTGTCAATGTCGAGCATGAAAATAAGTCATTGGATTACCGACCATTGATGGATGTCATTAACCAATGCGAGGAAAACTCATCATTGATGTAAATGAGTGTCAAGGTACCTAAGTACAACTTGTGAAGTGAGAATGAATGATCTGATGTCGAGCCACTTGCAAGATCTAATGATAAAGGGGAATTGATGTATTCCCATTATTGTTAGCAATATAAATTTCCATTAAGGAATGCAAGCATCAAGGTACTCATAAGGACTCTAGTCTCTATCCCAGATAAGGTGTTCACGTCGATGGGGAAAGACTTGTTGAAAGGTGGGCCTTAAGGAATCCCACATCAGTCAAAGCGAGTTACAAAAAACGATTGGTAGGACTATAAATGAAAATATCTTGGCAGCAACAGTGTTTATGAAAAACAAAACAAGGTAATGTAGTCATGGAAAGGAACTAAATGGTTTTATTCATAAGGAAAAATGAATAGAAAAAGAAGAAAGAGATGTATGTGACTCAGAAAGATAGGCATCTGTGAAGTCATGATGGATAAGGAAATGAAAAGTGGACTTCAATACATGGAGGATGGATAAGCTCTGAAGGATAAGGGTAAGTGATCATGTCATGGCATAATTGGTTTTCTGAAATATGGTGATGCAGTGACAAATGTCATGACGTGTGGTGAACAATTAAGCTCCTTCAAGATTTTAAGGAGGCATGTCTTCTGAAAATATTGGTGATCTTTGAAAATCACTTCTGCATGAGATTTGATCATCTTCAAACCTGTAAAATGTTAGCAGTAATCCTGCAATAAATATTGTGAGATCATTGAAAAACATAGTGCAAAAAGGAGTGCTAGCAACCCAATCTAAAAAAATAAAAATAAAATGAAATACATTATTTATCGATTGGTCATGATGTATTTGTGACAATGGTCTTTATGAATACTTGTTTAAGTGATGTCAAAGAGAAAAATAAAATAATAAGAAATTAAAGCATGCAGTAATGTCATTTTCAGGATGTTTTGGTGATCCATTTGCAAATTTTTTATATAAATATTTTTTTTTACAATTTTTTATGTTTATTTTTATGGTTTTTATTATTTTTTTTTACCTAATGTTTGTTTTGTTATGTTAAAAAATTGGTGCTGTGTTTTTTTAAGTTTTCTTGTTTTCTAATTGTTGTCTTTATTGTTTGATTTCTAGCTGCTCTAAAATCATCAATAGAGCCCCGGTGAAATCTAATATCTTTTGATGTTGTCTAAATAAAATTAGTAGAGCCAATACATAGCGTTGTTTGGCTTCCATTGTCTCTTTTCCTGCATTCAAAATACATTATCAAAATGAAAATAACTTAAACTTGAAAAAAGAAGCAAGGTTCCATCATCATCATAACATTACAAAGAAAGAATTAAGAGATCGTGTTGGTTCAGAGCACATGTAAAGTTTTTTGTTTTATCCATACAAAGTAAGACAACAATAAACATATTTCAATCTATTCTCTTTCACTGGTTGTGTATGTGTCTCACATTTATCGATCTTCTCTTTATATGCATTGTACACATACATTTGATTTTTTTTTGTAAAAGGAATGGAATAACCAACTCATGCAACAACACTTCTATATCATTTCCAACAAACCTGCCTTCATAACAAGCATAGAATATTATAAAAACCACGCAGCATAATGAATTGATACCAAAAATTGATGCAAATTCGAATGACAGCCCTGTCTCTGAAATCTAAGTATTCGTTCTCACCTAAGATTTTCCCTTTTGCTAAGACACAAGATTGAGGTAGATGATGATTTTTATCAATAAGGGACTAATTCAACATCCAACAATCACCGCTATGAATCTTGTCAACCATCAACAAGCCAATGCTCTATCAATGATATGTCAATTTATGTAACAGAGATTAACTTCAATAATGTCATCGTGTTGTTGATTGCTACATCATTGTTCCTTCCTTGGTGATATATCTTCCACATAATTTTGGTAATGTTGTCTCCTTCACTTCACACACAAGGGATGGTAAATTTGAAGAGATATCCACTTCGACAGTCTTGGCAATAATTCCTTCACTTCTGCAACAATTCTAGACAATGATTTCTTCACATCTAACAATTCTCAACAGTATCAACTCCTTTTCATTCATGATGTCAAATCGGCTACGAAAATGGGCATCTAATCTCTCACGTAATGACTCCAATGCACCAATTTGTCTCCCATGTAATTTTAGATTACTATATTGAGCATGTATTCTCAAACAAGAAGTTACAACAAAATTATATAAACAATTTCTCTTCAACTATAGTCGTCAGCATGCTATCCTTCACACAGGTAGTGATTTGTGGCTTCACTTATTTTCCATAGGTGGTGGTTCTTCCTGCAACAAAACAACAAATTTTCTCTCTAACACTTGGCTCTACTCACCACTCAAGGATTTCTTCAGTTTTATTTTCTCCATGTGCAGTGGCTACTCCACAAGTTCGTGAATCCAATACACAAATCCTTGATTGCAATACACAATAGTGATGAAAAATGATGGAATGACCAGGGATTCTCTGATACGAAATTAAAAGTTGATAATAAACATCAGTGCATACACAAAACTCAGTTCCTTATTTCTCTATGCAAGAAGAATAGATTTGAAGCACAAGAAAAATCACCTGAAATCTCAGTTCAGTTCAACTAACGATATCTTGTTTGAAACAAATTCATTAGCATAGACAAAGCGATTTTTATTGAAGCATAATTATGTTTCTTAGAGTTGCAACAAATGCACCCAACTATCCTATTCTTAGATGAGACAAAAAATACAGTTGCATTTAACCCTTGTAGTTTTCTCATCAGACACATGGAAAACTAAATTTGTAAATTGGGTCGTGGAGTGATGGGTTGGAACAATCAATTAAAATCCACTCAAACCGAATCATAAAATCTCGGTCGATAGTGTAGCAGGTGATTTTGGTGTTGGCTATGGAAATTAATATGGCCACCAATATTGGTAGTTACATATTTTGATATGTTGGGTTCTTTTCCTCTGTACTAAATGAGTCATCAATTCCCATTCCTTTGGGTTAATGATTTTTTCATTCTATAGAAATCCATGTCAGGATTTTACATCAACTAGAATAATCCTTCTAGATAAAGGCCAACACATGACATTTAGATGGGAATTATAGAAGTTCTTTTGAAGTTTTATCTTTGTAGTTGGTGTTCATTGATTGGTAACAACCTAACCCAATCATAACTCTAGTGATGAATGGTGGTGGATGATATTGTTTATATCCATTGCACGGGCAGGCGAATGCATAGATTTATTTTGGCCTAATTCTGTTTAATCGGTCTCCATTAGATGAAATATTTACAATCATAGAGGTGGCGTCGTCAATTCTCGTGCACTTGTATCGAGGATGGGTCACTCTACAACATGGAATTCCCACCCATGCTTGGCTTTAATCAAAATGTCAGGAACCATTCCACTAAAGCTGCAAATGAATGGGAACTTTTTAACTCGATTTGGTATCAGGAAATGTTACAGGAGAATCCCCCTGCGGACAAGTGGATTTTCTCTTGGATACTAGACCCCTATAAATAAGATAGAAAGATGCAAATGTTGAACACTGACATTCCTTCTAATGAAGCTAAACTAGTCAAGGAATAAGAGGAAAAGAATATAAATACCTTTAATAATGTTTGTCCTTGCTCGATCTATGTTGATCTTCATCTCCAAGTCCTTTAGAAGTTCCTTCAATCAAAGGAAAAACAACGAAAAAACATGCTTCCTATTCCTACCATGATTATCTTCAAAATAGATCTATCAAAAAGAACAAATTCATGAAGCATACACAGATTTGAAGGAAACACACACACACACACACACACACACACACACACATATTAATGAAAACAAAGCAAAGTGCTTACAACCATAGATGTAGATGCATCATCTTCACCAAGCTCTCTTTGTTCAGACCCTTGCTCAAAAGTTCCGCGATCAGAATGACGGTAACTTTCACTGATAAATCTCCCTTATGAGATCATAAGTTTGATGCCTCTAAACCTCCATCTCATTTCACCATGATAATGCCTCCTTGTATAAGCTTCGAGAGGCCCAACCACCTTATATATTCTTGGGATAGGTTGAGGATATTTCTCCATCAGTTGTGGATCCTCCCTAAGATCTGTCCTTGACCTCATATCTGAATCCAACTAACTCCAGAGATGAGGGGGATTTTTCCCTGATTCCCCTCAACAGTGAAAGATTCCCTTAAATATCCCAGTGCTCCCTTAGAATGGGACATAGACTGTTGCAACACTCCCCCAAATACATGTAGGGAGCCCTGGCACTCCTTGACAGTGGGTAGGGGAGCATTGCCCAAAATTTCCTTAAAAAATCCCAACGCTCCCCCAGAAGGGTGCACAAAGTGATGGAACTCTCCCCCAAAGAGGGGTAGGGAGCACTAGCACTACATGATAGTGGGTAGGGGAGCACTAGCCTTCAAAATTGATTTTTAAGTGGTTTTCTTCATGGAAAATGATTTGTACTCTTCATAAAATTATTTCACTTCCTTAAACCAGTCATTGAAGGTTTCTTAAGTGTCCATTTGATGTTGTTAGGAACACGACATAGGTGATATGGAAGTATGATGTTTGTGATACTTGCGACAGATGCAACTAGAATGTGACACTTGAAATGATGACAATAGGATGTCATTGAAGTGATTGATTTTGATGTGTAACAGATTGCCCCCCAAAGTGCAAAGTTAGAAGACAGAAACTGATGACTGAAGTACTTTGTATACTTTTTTGAGCAAGGGTATGGACATGGAGAACCTGGTAGAAGCTGCACATAACTATCAAACAAATATTATGACATGTTTAAAACCCAAGGCATGCATACCTATGCTTGGGTGATAAGGACTTGCAAGATATGGTCGCCATAAGATACACTGTAGATCCATAATTAGATTTAACAAAAAGCTATAGCCATGAAAGATACAATGTGGATCTATACTCCCATGACATGAACTGATCATAGCCATGAAAAATACATAGTGGATGTATGAGATGACAAGACATATCCATGAACCAATACAAAGTGGATCTATGTGACAATATATGTGTCAATATTCAAGAGAAAATCTGTCGCAACCTGGGTAAAGTACATATCAGAGTGATCACTCAACCCAGGGTCTTCTTACCGATACCAATGTAGTATGAGTATAACCATGTGAATAGATGTCCTGATGTCAAACATGGCAGAAACAACTTGATTACTGGTCAATGAGGTAAATTGTTAACAAGTGCGAGGGAAATCACCATTGATGTCAATGATTCCCAAGGTACCCTAGTACATTCCAGTGACTGTGAATACATGAGATTATGTCAAACATCCATGGAATCATCTGATCAGAGGTCAATGATGTAAACCCATTGTATGAAGCGAGGAGGCATACCATTGAGGAATGAAGGTCCCAAGGTACTAACTGGTTTCTAAGTCTAGTTCCTGGATGATGTGTTGAAGTCGACAGGAATAGACTCATCGCAGGAGGGCCTTGATGTATCCCCGATCAACGACAAAAAAATGACACAGAGATGTAATTTGGTAGATAAAATGAACATGGACTGACATAGGTATTGAAACATGATATTTTTGATGGTTGACTCTCGAGGCAGATACTTCCCTTGAACACTGAGGCACAATAACAAAAGCATGACATGGACCAAAACATGATGATGCAGTGGATACTGTGACTTTCATCGGGTGACCCAAAGGAGTAAAGAAACTCAGAGGATTGGTTCAATGCAGAGGTTCATCAGATTAAAATGTATGGAAAGAAAAAGTGTCTTGTTCAAGGGAAACCATAAGAGTGACCTGTAATGTTCCCAAAAACTGTTGGGCTTGCTTCCTTCAATTTTTTCCCCCATCCAGATAGACGAGTACCTCTTTTTTATTTAATGACCTCGAGGAGGGTAACACATGCTTGATATAACTCACCTTCGATAAGTCCATCTTCCTTTGTTTAATGAACTAGAAGAAGTAAGGGCTTGGTCCCATATAGGCCCTTCAATGTATGATTTTTTTAACAAATCTAGAGACGGTAAACTCGGTGATTTTTCATGTTTAGAGAGTTTAAAAAGAACTTAAAGATGACTCCATGACTGTCCTTTTTTGTAATTTTAGTCTTGCAAGGCCGAAAAAGATATAAACTTCCACTCAAAAGATGCCCTTTAAAACCTTTTAATGTGTGTTAAAGGAAGAAAGATCACTCAGCAATATTTTCATGTTTAGAGAGTGTGAAAAGAACTTAAAGAAGACTCCAAGGGGTTCCTTTTTCATATATCAATGCGATCCCCAAAAAGAGATAAAAGGTTGCTTAGTTACATTCTCACGTTTTTACGAGCGCAAGAAAGAACAAAGACTAAGCTCGGTACTCTGCCCCCAGCTTGAAATCTAGTGGCTTAACTCTAGAATTATCATCAAAGGATGGAGACATGCCCCACAAGCTTCAATTCATTCACCGACTTTGAGGTTTTCACCAACTTTTGTACTATATGGAGAAAAAGGATAAGGGTGGATGAAATGAAGGTTTAAATAAGAGACCTAATGAAAGACTCGACCTGGTATGAGAGGTGACTGTTTCATTTTTTAATGAGATTGCCACAGGAAAAGAACTATGCTCAAGGATATGGGTTGAATCCCCATATTTTTTGTTTCATTTTTTAACGAGTTGGTTACAGAGAGGAAAAACTATTCTCAAGGCCTTTGTTTCATTTTTTAACAAGATTTCCACATAGAAGAGAAAATATGCTCGTTACTTCTTCTTGATCATGGTTTCCAAGAGGATAATTCTCTGGAAGGAAACCAAGTCAAGGGACAAAACTTGGTCATGGTTTCCAAGATATATTCAATGGATGGAAGAACAATTCTCTGGAATGAACACATGTCGAGGGCCATGAAAGGGGTAAGGAGATCAAGCTCTAGAAGCCCTACCAAAGAGATCACCATGTCAACTATTGGATCTAAGTCATCAGAAGTTGAAGTCATGGAAGACAACGCCACATAATTGACCTGTGGCAGGGGTGATACCCATTGCATATAGGAACCATTTAGTGAGGTCATTGGGTTGATGGTCATTTCAGGGCCAACAAACGAAAGTTGATCAATAGTCACCATTCTTCCATCATGCAGGAAATATATCACATGAAAAAGAGTGGACACAAAAGCTTTCATGTCATAGACATAATCTTTCCCAAGGAGTAAATTGAAATCCAAGGGGTCCTAGACTACCATTACATCAATAAATATATTTTTCCCTCCCAAAGTTATGGGAAACTGAGGAAGGATCCCTAAAGGGTGATTGGTTCTTCTGTTAAAAGAAAATAGAATTTGGGTAACCAAAACAAGCGTAGGATAACCCAAATCTTTCCAACCAATAGAGGACAAAATACTAACGGATGAACCTTCATCTATCAGTGCATGAGGAAGGTCCCGACCACAAACCTATAATGTAATCTTGGAAGGAATGTGAGAGGGAAGACAAGGTCCAGTTAGCACACCCCGATCAAAAAGGATATCCTCATTACTTGGAGGGGGTTTCACAGGAGAGGGAGGAATGCCCCCCAACATGGTAGATTCTGTATCAAGGAGAAAAATGTGAGAATAATTGGGTTTACTCTCAAGTGAGAGTGTAGGATCGATTGATAACAACATCAAATTGACCACTTGGGTTTCATTATCCAAGGGAAGAATGGGGTCAACAGGTGGAAAAAGATTGACCTCTTGGGTCGCACTCTCTAACGGGAGAGCGGGATCGACCGAAGATGGGATCGGATCAACCACTTTGTCAACTGGTTCAACTATGGACATGACCATATGGACTACATGATCAACCAGACTGACTAATGAAAGGACTAGAGAAACCACTTTGGCACTCGTCAGAGGAGGAGTGGGATTGACCATGTTGGCACTCTTCAGATGAAGGGGGGGACTGACCAATGATGGGACTAGATCAGTCACTTGGGTTTCATTTTTCAGATGAAAAGTGGGGTTGATAGATGATGAAATTGGATCAACTACTTTGGTTAGTGGTTCAACAATGGATGAAACTATATTGATCACCTGATCAACCAAACTGACTGGGGATGGAACCAGATTGACCATTCCACCAACTAATGATGGGTTGGGGGAAATATTATGATAACCAGTTGGAATTTGAAGATTTTCCAAAAGAGAAGAAGCCTCGTCCATATGAGGAAAAAGGTGAGAATAATGATCACCTTCGCATAACATGTAAGGAAAATTGACAATTGTTTTATTCTTACCAACCTTAATGTCACTAGTTGACAGGGTGTCATAAGTATGTCTAGTAGACACTGATGATGTGGAGGAACAAATTTCTAATACCTTGGGAAGACCAGCGAAATCCCTTAGAAAGTGGTCACCCTTACAAAGACTGTAAGGGAATTTGGGTTTCATATTCTTCATTTTAATCTTATCTACCTCATCAACACTCCCAGTATGATTAAGAGTAGTTGGTTTATTGGATCTAACTTCTGATATGGTTGGAGGCTTGGTCATTTTCGGGTTCTTCTTCTTCTTCTCTTTTTGTTTCTTCTCCTTCTTATCAACCTGTGTACTTGCTTTAGATCTTTCACTAGGCAAAGAAGGAGAAAGGGAAGGAGACTTAATGGGTGAACAAGGAAAAAAATTGACATGAGGTTGATGTGTAGGTGGTGTACTTACATCTAAATAATTAGGTGAAGTTGAAGCATTGGGAAGATTCGAGATCATCGAAGTGGGGAACAACCAAACCGATAATCCAATGGTGAGTCTTCGAAGTCTAAGTGTGGAAATGTACAAAGGACCAATGTTTCCAAAAAAAGGAAAGGTGTAAGGTTCCCCGGGACAAGGGATTCCTCCATTGGTACTCCCAGGAGTTGATTCAAGTAACACTGACTTGACCTAAGGTCCACTAAGTAAAAAAATCAACACACACTATGAATCTAAGAAACTAACAAAAAAAAAAAACTTCCCACAATGAAACCACTAGTTGGTGATGAAATCCAACATCGCGAGATCAATATAGGAAGGGGCAGGGATAGAGTGGGTGGATCAATTATGTTGGTGACTTGATTAATGGACTTACACTTTGGTGTAAGCTTCCACGCAGTAATTGTGGATTTACCCTACAAGGAGCTTGAGTGAGTTTGACCAACATCTGTTCCAGGTACAGTGAGACTTCCCTTCACCGTCACCTTGTGTAATACCCTAAATATTATGGATACTAAGGTCACCAACTCCCAGTCATCCCCTGGGCGGGTACAGTCAACAGTCCAATCTAAATGTATGGGCAGGATTATAACAAGTCCGAAATCTTTTGAGAGAACAGAGGACAAGTGGACTGGTAGAAATCCAAAGGACCCTGAACGGATTCAGAATTCATGAAGCACCAAGACCAAATGAAGACAAATGAGCCTCAAGAAGAACCCGTAATATACGATCTCACTACTATGAAAGGTTGAACCACAAAGGGATAATCTCTGTAACTCTCCCAAACATGACCTCGTGTGTAACCCCTATGTGAGAGGGGGATCCCAGTAAGCTTAAATGAACATTGTATTTTCTCTCCCTATCGCAATATGCTAAGTTTGTTTAACAGCTTTGGAAAGTTATCCTTTCAACCTATTCCAAATCCCTACACCTTAAGATAATGTAGGTTTGCTAACAAAAAATGTAAAAAAGTGTGATAAATTTTAGTTTAGCGCTTGATTTTAAGGTTTTTTTTACTTAGAGGTGTATGAGACTAAAAATTGATGATATTATGACTCAATTCCCAAAACATGCATAAGAAATTACAATAAGTATTTTCTTTCAATGAATGTATATTTAAGGGAAGGAGAATGAATTTTCCTTTCACTTTCAAACACTAAGATGCAATGACCCCATGCAATAGTTCTCAATCAAGAATCCAATACAATGCTAAAATGTTTAGAAATTGGTTGTAGTATCCAAAAACCAATCATGAAAATATATCTATTTGTTTAGATGTGACTGATAATCAGTTTGATGTAAAGATCCTATGTTAATCAGACTTCAAGATTTATGAGATTTAAGCAATCGGAAGAAAACTTCACAGAAAAAAAATACACCCTCATTGTGATCAAACAAGAAACAAAAAGAAACCAAATCTAGACAGGAGGAAATTCTTGGAGAAATATTGCAAAAATCAAAATGAAATAGTGAAAGGATATTTGAATTTCCTTGCAAAAGATTTCATTCAGTTAGATAAATGAGAAGAAAACAGTAGATCGACTCCAAATATCAGGAAGAAGAGTGACTCAAAGCATGGAAAATAGATGTCCAAAATCCAAACAAAACATCATCAATACCTAGAAATAAAAAATTTGGAGGCTAAACAAGGACACACTGAGATAGTATTAACCCTTAGCAGATGAAAAAGAAAAAAGAAGATTGAGAAATCAACTCCCAAGAAGATTTTTGTAGAAAAAATACCAGTTCTTTGGTGTTAAGGGTACCATAGCATTGCAACACTCTATGGGAGCCTTCAAGGGAGTGCCAACGCTCTGGTGTCAAGGGTAGGGAAGCGATGGCCTCTCAGAACTCAAAACAATGCCCAAAAATAAAAATAAAACTAACGAAAATGAAGAAATTGAGTGTGTAAGATGAATCCAAGAGCCAACAACACATCTAAGAATCAAAGACACAGCATGCATAAGATCTAAAGGTGAGCAAAGGAAAAAAACAACACGAGGGAAGGGAACCAAAATTGAAAGCTTCGTTCCCCAGTGGAGTCACTAATTTCTGTTATAGGAGAATCCCCCAGCAGACAAGTGGATTTCCTCTTTGATACTAGACCCCTATAACAAAGACAGAAAGGTGCAAATGTTAAACACTGACATTCCTTCTAACGAAGCTAAACTCGTCAAGGCATAAGAAGAAAGGAATATAAATACTTTTAATAACATTTGTCCTTACTCGATCCAGGCTGATATTTATCTCCAAGTCCTTCATAAGGTTGTGGAATCGAAGGAACAACAATGAAAAAACATACTTCCTATTCCTACCATGATTAGCTTCGAAATAGATCTATCAAAAAGAACAAATTCATGAAACATACACAAATTTGAAGGAAACATGCCAAGCACATATATATATTAATGAAAACAAAGAAAAGTTCTTACAACCATAGATGTAGATGCATCAACTTCACCAAGCTCTCTTTCTCTAGACCCTTTATCAAAAGTTCCACGATCAGAATGACTGTAAATTTCACTGATAAATCTCCCTTATGATATCATAATTTTGATGCCTCCAAATCTCCATCTCATTTCACCATGAGAATACCTCCTTATATAATCTTGGAGAGGTTGAACCACCTTAGATATTATTGGGATAGGTTGAGGATATTTCTCCGTCATTTGTGGATCCTCCCTAATATCCAGCCTTGACCTCAGATTCAAATACAACTAACTCCAGAGATGAGGGGGATTTTTCAGTGATTTTCCTCAATAGTCAAAGATTCCCTCAAACAGCCCAACACTCCCTCTGAATGGGATGCATAGTGTTGAAATTCTCCCCAAAAGAAGGGTAGGGAGCATTGGCACTCCTTGACAATGGGTAGGGGAGCTTTGCCCAAAATTTCCTTAAAAATACCAGCGCTCCCCTAGAAGGTTGCATAGATTGTTGCAACGCTCCCTTAAAGACGGGTAGGGAGAGTTGGCACTCCCTAATAGTGGGTAGGGGAGCGCTAGCCTTCAAAATTGATTTTTAAGTGGTTTTGTTCATGGAATAGGCTTTGTACTCTTCATCAAATGATTTCTCTTCCTTAAACCAGTATCTAAAGGTGTCTTAAGTGTCCATGTGATGTCGTTAGAAACACGACATAAGCGATATGGAAGTATGATGTTTGCAACACATGTGACCAAAATGAAACACTTGAAATGACGACAATAGAACATCATTGAAGTGAGTGATTTTGATGTGTAATAGGAACTAGGAACAATCCTGCGTATGAGCATCTTTGGGTGGAGTGAACCCTAAAAACTTATGAATGTTGAGTCTTAGAAATAAACATAACCTTCTGGATTAACTTCCATTGCACCTCTGCTAGACAACACTCGTTTTTGGTGTCTCCATGTTCAATAAAAGCGGAACAAAATCTATAGATAGATCGATCTGATAGTGTCAACCTCCACAAATTCAGAACCTTACCTTGATGGTCTAATATGAATGACATAGAAAAGTGGGATGGAATATAAAACAAGAATGAGATGGGTTTTTTTATGCTCGATAGGCATGTACATACTAACTGACAAATTGGCAAGACAAGTCCACCCACTCGGTAAGAAATATGTGAAACTCGTCAATCAAAATGTATGTTTTCTTCTTAATTATTGTAAATAAACAGGATGCATGCTCCATTTCTAAGGAGGCAATTGGTCCCAGGGTTTCTAATTTTTTTGCTTGTTCTATCGATGGTGGAGCAGAGAGATTTGTAGTTCGAGGTTCTGTAAATGAGGAGTCATGATATACCTTCACACACAAATGTTGATGCTATGGATATTGACAAGATTAAGAGGCTATCTCCGTACTTGAATGAGGACAATGAGAATACCATCATGGCAAGAAGAATCAATCCTTGGACCTTGCCTTTGCTTCGTTGTGGTCTCTTTCCTTCCTAGGTTACTTGGATTGATGGGAAATACAGGAAATACAGAGGGAATTGACAAACCCATTATTTATTTATGGTGTATGAAGTGAAAGACTAATCCACAACTTCATATTTTATTGGTTTTATTGTTTTGCAGGCTTGGGAGTGGGCAATGAAACTTTAAAAGGCCTCACACAATTTAATCAATCGCAAGCTTGACAATTTCAATGTTTGTTTTTTTGTTTTTTTCTTTTCTTACATTAAATAAAAAACACAACTGTAATATTTTAAGTTTTGTTTTGTTTTTTGTTTTTTTTTAATTTTTGTATCACTAGTTTAAAAAAAAAAATCGAAATTTTAAGCAAATGGGGATCCAAAGTAAAAAAATTAAAGAAATCTTTTACATGTTATTTTTCCTGAAAAAATCAGAGACATCCTCGAGATCGCACGAAGCACAGAGGAGAGAATACTTATTCATACTTATTCAAAACTTAACACAAAAAGCTGAAAATAACACCCTACCTACTCTATGCTAATTAGAAGTTAGAAATTAATTACATGTAAGAAAATTTCCAATTTAACCATTTCCGTAATAGGAGAAAGAATATATTCACATGCATTTTCGAAAATTGAAATTTAAAATATATAGCATTGTGCGATATTAATTGTGGTAAATGAAATACAGAGAAATAAGGAAGAAAATATTGAATTGTCCTGATACTCACTTGAAACCAATGTTCAATGAGGATTTTGTATGTGTGATTTCCTTTCCAATTCAACTTACTTACATTCTCTTATTAGTCCTCCTCGATCTCCTATTTGAATAGTTGTTCCTCATTTGATTCTTCGAGTTTCAATTCTTATTTTGCTTCAGGAGGAGTGGCTAAGTCTTTTTTTGCTATCAATATATCATCTTCTTGAGAAGATGAGATCTCATCTTTTGTTAGGATATGAGAGTGTTGTTCCAATGCTATATTCATTCTAAAATGATCGTACTGGTATTCAAATTAGATACTATAAATGGAAAATTGGTACAAAGTAGTATGAGACATTAGGAAATAATACGAGTACAAAAGTAGTGTAAAATCATAGATAAACAAGCACTAAATAAAAAAACAAACTCGTATGAAAGAAGTAACTAATTCATAATTAAATGAAAAAATCTTGCATAAAAGAAATAAAAGAAAGAACTCTTGCAGTAAGATAAGGACACTTATAGGAAAATAAATTGAGGGAAAGTAAACACATTGTGTAAGAAATAAAGCACACTTACCGGAAAGTAAATTGCAGGCAAGTAAACAAACTGAGAAAAGTAAACAAACTAAGAACAGTAAGAAAATTTGTAGAAAAATTAAACACTCTTGTGGAAAGGGAACAACAAGGCTTCGGAGCGACCCATTTAAATGGATGTGCAGGTTCTTATCTCTCGTCTTAAAGTTTTTCCTCCCCCTTTTTGTCTAATTAAAGGAAAATCACCTACCTAAGCTCTAATAACTTTAACACCTCCCTCAGAACGGTGCCAAAATGTCGAGTGATTTCTATGCTAATGAATTCGACATAAAATTATAAACCCGGGCCTCGTAAGATTTGACATGCAAGAACAATATATGCAATATGAAATCAAGTTAGCCTAATCTAATTATTGAAAAAGAAACACAGGATTGAAATTGAATTGCATGAAATAAATGAAAGCATAAAATTTCATAAATTACACCAAATTGAGGAAGCATGAAATTGAATTGCATTACATAGACGAAAGCATGAAATTGCATAAATTAAACCTGATTGAGAAAGAATGATATTAGACAAAGGAAATATCATCTATAACATAAATGACAAACATATGTGAGCTCACACAGAATCTATATTAAAAACTCAAAATAACAAATCTATTATGGAGGAATTGATCTAAAACATCAAATCTATTACAACATGATGAAATCCATGACTAACTCATTATCTCAAGAGAAAATACTAACTATGTTCTTATTTACTTTCTCTCTTCCTCTCGTCCTCCTTTTTTTTCAAAATGAGGAGAGATCCCTCTTATTTATACATTAGTGCTTTGAAAAGAAGATAAACAACTCATAATTACAATTCCATTTTTATCTTAACCAATTTTCTATAATTACAAAATACCTATCCCTTCAAACCATCTCCACTTTTCTCTCAACCAATTTTCTATAATTACAAAATACTTATCCCTTCAAATCCTTTCCACTTTTCTGTCAACCAATTTGATATAATTACAAAATACTTATCTCACTTTTCTCTCACAAATTCTCTCATGATATTCCTCCTTGAAATTAGCTTGAATTATCTCCTTCAAATTTTGAAAAGATGGAGAAAGAATTCGAATTTTTTTTGAATACTCCTTGGTTGAAAGTTTCAAATATTCCTACATTACAAAGCTCACACAAATCTTTGAGATATATATGAAAAATATATTGATTTCTAATATTTAACCACAAATTCTCTTTTAATACTAAAATAAATGATTTGGAAAATAATAAGGCTAAACCCATATTTAATTATGAAAATGGTATTAGTGAATGGTTTATAGAGGGGTAGAATATGGATAAATGTGAAGAATGGTGAAAGGAAAGGAGGATGGAAATGCGACAATTCTGAGACTCAAAAAAGAGTGCCTTACATGACTTCATCTAAAGATTATCCCACTCTGTTATGGGTCATACACCATCACCAAGGTTGTGGGTGATAATTATTTCAATCTCAACATTCCTCCTTTCCTTGTCTTGCACCCAGTGTTCAACATGGATAACCTTCGACCATATTTCCCACCATTATTGGACACCTCAGAGATAGAATAACAGTTGACACCAAAAGATATCAACCCTGTTTGCATACAACATGCATCCAATGATAATATTGGGGACAAACAAATCAAGGGCACTCACTAGAAAATGATCTAGTTTTACCGAGTTGTCAAAGCAAGCCGACACCTCCAATAAGGCAAGTGGCTCACTCGAGGCCAAATTCAACATAAATTTCCTCATATGATGGCGGAACTCATCGAAATGGATACCATTGATTCCTAAGGGGGGAGGATCGATCCATATGGATGTCGGTAGCCTCCCACCTGTTCCGACTGGCTCATTTTTACAGTTTTCTAGATTGGGAGTTTTTTCCCTAGTTTTTGGGTCCCTGACTTGCGGGGCAATTTTGAGGCCCTAAACAATGCTTTTAGGACTCACCATAGTCAAAATGACGTTTCAAAAATAGAAACAAAATGTGTAGTCCTCGGATAGAACTTTCCAATGGGCTATCATGCACCTGAAACGAAGATCGCATGAAAAAGATACGACCCCGGGAAGTTGATGTACTAACTTACCCAAACAGGGCCCACATGACTTTTGGTGCTTTATCTTCTAGGGTTAGGGTTTTTGGATGTCTATAAGGGTTTTTGAAATTCCTTTTTATTGTAAAAATTCCTTTAGAGCCTCATTGTAATGATCTTCTTGTGAATGAGCCCAATCATCATATCTCTTCTCAGAGATAGGCTGCCACCATTCTAGCAAGCTTGCTTCCATTGCATTTTGCAGTTTCATCTTATTTCCTTATTGAATATAAATTTTTTTTACTATATATCTATTATTTTGTGTTAAGCATCTTTTGATAATAATCTGTGTTAATTTTGTTCTGCAAATACATTTTGGATCACAAGTAATTTGGATCAAACAAACCCTAGAAGATCGACAAGTAAAGTATGATCATACAATTCTTCTTAACTGTGACAATACCAGTGCTATAAACCTCTCTAAAAATATTGTTATGCATTCTAAAACCAAACATATCCCTATTAAAAAACATTTTCTGAGAGATCAGGTTTCTCAAAAGATAGTTAAAGTGGAATATGTTGATACTAAAGAACAAATTGCAGATATATTCACAAAACCTCTACAAAAAATTGCGTTTGAAAATATTCAACACAAATTGGGAGTAATTCCCATACCTCAATAGCACTACAAAAATATTTATCAGACAGGGGGAGAAAATGAACAAGGGGAGAATCATCCTAGTACGAGCCAAGTAATATCCCTTCTATCACTATTATCAAAGGTAGAGGATACGTAGTGAAATGCGAAGTAAGACTCAAAATATATTGAAAGGATATTTTATTGAGTTTACATCAATGCCAAAGGGAGACATTGTTGGAAAATTAGTTTTCATTGATGTAAAACATGGAAAAAGGTATGTACAATAATGCACAGGAGGAAATAAATCCTCGGGAGAAATAGCATTACATAAATTGCACAGAAGCCAGAGAACAATGAAGACATAGATCCTTTGTAAAGGATCATGGAATCGTGACCATTAGATCAAGAGACAAATTATAAAGAGATGTCAATTCTAGTTGAGAAATTTTGGGTATAATCAAATCCATAAGATCAAACTAATCAATTGTCAACCATTGATCAAATCCAAGTAGCAGATATAAAGCTTTGGGACTCTATAACTTCACCACCTTGGCGATTATTTGAGACCGGGCATATAAATGAAATCACGAAGTCATGTAACCCCAAAATCCCGCCAACCGTTAGATTAAGGGAAGAATTCGAGAGCAATGTGAGTCGTTAGATCAGGAGTGGAAGGATAGCTTAAGTTTTGGGACTACATAACTTTGTCACTTCAGTTATTATTGGACACAAGGAAGAGTTATGAAATTGTGAAGTCGCAAAATCCCTTCGACCATCCAATATGATAGGTACATCAGTTGAAATCTTGGCCATTGATCATGGTCATCCGGTGTCAACCCTCTGAACAGAGACAATTTTGAGTCCTATAAATTTTGAAGGCTGAAGTTATGAAATTATGTAACTTGTCAGATCTTGAGCAGAGGTATGTGGATTGTCTACTTGGTTGATGACGTGTCATATTCCACGTGGCATGGGTGCTATATAGGGACACATTTCATATGAATTCAATGCCTTTTGTACCCCAAGATGTCCATTTATGAGTGATACGTGGCACACATACCATGGGTCCACGTCACCATAGGTTACATCAACATGCCATGTCATCTCCAATATTATGGCCTTCAGGAATGTCCATGTTCTTATACCACAAAAGTGTCGAAGGCCAAAGTAGAGAAATCACATGGGTAGTTGATAAAAGACACTTTGGGATTTCTCGTAACCATCAAATCAAGTAGAGGAAGGATAGGGTAAACAATTTAACATGTATAGCTTCGGGGAAGTTGAACAAATTTAAAGTTGTAATATCCCAAAGTCCTGGAGTTCCAAAGTCCCCAAATAAATATGGACCGTCCATTTCAAAACCTGATCAAGTCGTGATCATTGATTTAGTTGAAGCCTCCAGATACACCAAGATCATCCATTCAATGGGAGAATAAATCTCAACCGTGTGATCTACTAGTGAAGATAATGTACGTACTTCAACGAAGTTTATTTCGGGAAGTATTACTCCAAAAGAATGAAAGAAGGTTTAAGTTTGGAGGACTTGGTTACAACACGAGTCTGATGATAAGGTAAAGGGATTAATTAGAGGCACTAAGGGCCTACAAGTAAATAATCATGTAGACGTTTTTTGAGGTCGTGTGTAGAAGAATAAGGGGGAATGAAAGGCCCTAGTATCAGTTCTTAAGTAGATAAGCCTGTGGTTTTGAGCCCACGGTCATTTTGAAAAGTGGGTTGAAGAAAGCACCTTTGTAGAATTCGATTTATGTAACAGTTTAAAGGGCATGTGGATTAATTTGACAAAATTGGCACCCACACTTTTCATTGTTTCTACAAGATTATTTATGCATAAAGGAATAAATAAATTACAAGGGCTTTGATGTATTTTAATTTAAAATCAATTGTTAAATGACAACATTAGTGTTAAAATTAAAATGAAGAGGTGCAATAGTTCATTGTAAAAAGATGCATTGGTTCAATCTTATACCTATTCAAATACTATATAAAATAGAAACCATAGACATTCTTACATAATGATGGTGGTAAGGATCAACTCTTGAGGATTTTTGTCCTCTACAGGTTAAAGTCTATTTGAAAGGGAGTTGGTGCTCTAAAAACTAGGGGGTTTGTGATTCCTAGAGTTGGTTCTCTAAAAACCAGGGCGCTAGTGCTTCTTAGAATTGGTGCTCTAAAACTAGGGGGTTGGTGTCTCCTTGAGTTGGCACTGAGAAGAAAGAGAGATTGGTGTCTCTCACACAATTGTGACTTGTACTTTTTATTGTTGTATTTTAATTTTTGTATTGAGTACATTCTTGTTGATAAATTGGTATAATTAGTTAATTTGTTAATTAATAATTGACTAAAATTTTAGAAATAAGAAACAATACTGATTCAACCTCCCCTATCAGTAATGACCAATATTTCAAGAGGTAGATGGACTCCATTTAACATAGACACTTGTATAAATATATGTAAATTTAAGTTTGATATGTTAATAAAAATGAGAAAATCATATCAAATATAACAATGTTAGATATGATTGAATTTAGATAAATTTGTTCTTATTACTAACATCATTGAAATGAAGATATAGATTAAGATCTTTAACAAATATACCACTAATCTCTAAATTTCAAAATTTAATTCATGTACGTTGTTTGATAGTAGAGAGAATAACAACATAGAAACTATAGAATTCATGATTTGTGTTTTGTGCTTGCTTTAAAGATAAAATAAATAATAATACATGTAATTATATATATATATATATATATATTTGTTTTTTAATAGAACATAAAAAAAAATGAAAATTGTAATATCTGTCTCTATTAATTTTATATTGATCAAAGACAAATTATTTAGTGTAAAAGAAAAGAAATACCTTATATAAAAAAAAATATTCAATATCCTTAATTTGTTGAGCAATTTTAATAGATCGAACTCTGTAAAAGTAACAAAAGGATCATTAATAAAAATTTCAAAAATAAAATAGTAATATATCATTTTGTTAATGAAATGATATCTAATGGAAGCATTATATCTTTAAAAAATTAAAAAATGTAGAATGTAGTTTGACTTATACCTTTTATAATTGTTAGAATGTATTGTAACTCTGATGGTAGAAATATTCAGTTTTTTTTAGTATCTTGACCATTTAAACAAGGGGTGTTGTTGCTGCCAAAAGGGTAGGAAGCTAAGCACGTACGACCCAGACCTCCCAGGGTGTGTTGTAATGGACGATAAGTTCTGCAAGGACTCTGCCACGGTGTTGATGATTTGGAAGAAATATCTTCTCTTCAGCCGCAGTGGCTTCACTGTGTACAATGCGAGGGGGAATCTCATCTTCAGAGTGGACAACTATCATTTTGATCCCAAGAATGAAGAGGACGATACAGGAATGGCTCCCCTCAAGTTCTGGCATAAGGTCGTAAATCCATGTGCCTATTCACACAAGACAAAATTTTATATATGTTTTATTAATATTTTTTTTTAGGTTTTCGAGAAAGTAGCAGTGGTGATTCCACCTGGTTTACATGCATGTGTGGCTGTTCCAGATGGCCCATGCATCACTCATCTGGGTTCGATCTTTCGATAGCTACTACCTCATCCCCAAAATGAAATTGACCTAGAAGCACGGAAAAGGTAGGAGTAGAGATCTGATTTAGAGTTATACGGAATCTCGATCTCAAACATGTTAATGAGGGAATGGATCTCGTTCATGAAGGTCATAGTATCAATCTGGATCTATTAGTAGGTATGCTACCGAAGCTGTCGTGTATGGATCGACTCAATTTCGATCTCGAACTACTGCTTCTGCCTTTGACTCCATATTCCACGTCCAATCCTCTTCAGTCGCTACGCTTTCTTGAAGCATGGCAGAAGTGGCTGGGTAGGAAGATTTAATTGTGTTTTTCAAAGAAAAAAAATTCGACTGGAACAGCGTTTGATTGACGAAGGAGGAGCACAAATCCTGGGTAAGGACAACCCCAGAAACTCTATCAGTTCATACTTCAAAGGTAACCTATCTATCAAGAAAATCAACCAGTTTCTATATTGTTCGGCGATCTTGCGCCAGGCTCAATGGATCAATTTAGATTGGAGAGACTACACCAGGAAATGAATTCGGGTAGAAATCCGAGGTAGGAAAATCATACGGAAAAATATAAGAACTATATTCCAGGGGGCAGGTTGAGATCCTATAGTTCGAGATCAAGATGCAAATATGGATCCAGTTATACGAGATGACCCATAACCACCAATGACAGAGGTAGCTCTGGAAGCAGTTCTCTCAGGTAATGCTTTTCTTAGCTCGGTGTGGAGTGTATGTTTGGTTGCTTACTTGTTGGCTTGGTGTCGGGCTCGATGCTTTCTTAGTGTCGGTCTTGGTGATATAAATGTTTCGGGCATTGCAGGTTGTAGTGAATTTTACTGCAGACTAGTGCGCGCCCTCCAAATACATCGCAGAGTTCTTCCAGAATCCGACGTTGAAGTATCCAGACGTCCTATTTCTGTTAGTTGAAGGTGATGAAGTGACACAAGTTCGATTTGAGTGTGCAATTTGGCCTGTCTGAACTGATACAAACAAAAGGAAGTTCTATGCATCAACTATATACTCATAGATTTGTAGAGACTTCTATTTGTCTGTCATTTTTGTGTAAGCGTGTTGCTACTTCTAAAATCCCCACCGCCCCCTTGAAAGCTGCAGTTCATCTATTTGATTTGTCTTTCTTTAGTTTTTGTGTTACAATATCACAATCCCTCCACAGCTGCCTATAGAGTTTTTTGGTTGGAATTTCATCATGTTGAATATCTTATGCCTATGGAAGGATATGAATACAAGCATCGCCAGCTAACCAACAATCATCAACAAGCCGACCGGTTCTAATTCCAGCTCCTTTCATTTCTTCTCCCAACTTTGTTTTATTTCGGCCAGCCTCGGTTAATCAAAGAGAAACCAAGAAGCACGTAAGTAAATTCATCGCCGGTTCTTCCTTCCCCCAACCCACACCAAGCAGTCGTGCTCTCCCAGCCCCTTCCCTCTATGCCTTCCCAAGCAGTCGACGACATCCTACATATGTTATGTAAACTTAGTGAAAAGACAATATTAAGTAATAATTGGATCATGTAAAGAAGAGGTATGGGAACACGTTTGCAACCTTGTGTAGGTTTGCATGGTTGTAGGTGGAAGCAAGTTTGCATGGTTTTAGGTGGCAGTAAAATATCAACTTATATCAATTGGCTATGGACTATTCATTGCAACAAATACCGAACATTAAAAATTTAATGTTAAGAAGTAATGCTACATTAATTTCTAGCAAATCATGTAAATGTATGCGTTAAACAAGGTAAACTTAAGATATCTAAAGCATGTGCCTCGGAAGAGACCAAATAAGAGGTTGAAGTAAGTATGTGCATCAGAGGTTGAAGTAAGTATGTGCATCAGGAAGAGGCCAAATAAGAGGATGAAGTAAGAGCTTGAAATAAAAACTTTTAGGGAGGACCATGCCTACTTGATTTGAGATGGGAGTGAGCACTTTTAGCATTGCTATTAACTTTATACTACAGGAAGGATTACTTCAGTGCGACGCGACGACCTACTGCTACCAACTACAAACTTACGTTAAACCACCTGAATTTAAATTCAAGTTGTATGAAAATTTCAAATACTTTGCTTATAAGAATTAAAAGTAATAAAAAAAAGAAAATCGATTTCTAATAATCCCCAAGATAGAAGAGCAGGGACTAATAAGTTCTAACATTTAACATTTACAACTTGGAAACAAAATTGAATTTAGGAAAAATGAACAAACTACAAAGAGTCAAATCACAAAAGGTAATTGTGTGTTAACATGTGCAATGTAATTGTGTGTTAATATGTGCAATGTGTATATTCAGTCACAAAATGTAAGGAAAAAACATACTGTAATAGTTACAATAAATAAAAAGGTAAATGAATTTGTAATTTATAAAAATAATCATATTGTCAATGACATGTTTATTTAATGTAGCATAAAGATGAAAATAACTCTTCCAAATAACTATTTTATAGTTTGTGGAAAACATTTTATTTTTCAATATTAATTTAAGTAGCACAATACAATGGTTTAAAAACATTGGTGCATGATATGTAGTTATTGGAAGTTTACTAAAATAGAACTGCAAAATGAAAAATTATGAATTTGTAATTTATAAAAATAATCATGTTTTCAAAGACTTGTTTATTTAATGTAGCATAAAGATGAAAATAACTCTTCCAAATAACTATTTTATAGTTGGTGGAAAGCATTTTATTTTTCAATATTAATTTAAGTAGCACAATAGGAGAAAATGGTTTAAAAACATTGGTACATGATATGTAGTTATTGGAAGTTCACTAAAATAGAACTGCAAAATGAAAAATTATAGAAACACATGCCACAAAGGTAACACTCCAATCATAATAATTAATGATTATAATTAAGGTAAATTAAGAAATTAATGTATTAAACATTAATTAAGTAATTAAATTTTTAATTTATTTAAGTCAATTAATTATTGAACTAAATAGATTTTATCATTTATTTATTTATTAATTTTTAATTAAGAAATACCATAATAAATGAATTGAGTATTTTATTTGTTTTAAGGGTAGCTATAAATTTATGACAAAGGATAAGGGGAGATGGAATTATTAATTTTTAATTAAGAAATATCATAATAAATGAATTGAGTATTTTATTTGTTTTAAGGGTAGCTATAAATTTATGACAAAGGATAAGGGGAGATGGAAAAATTGATGATAGGGGGAGTTGGTGGATGGAGGGAGAAGGGAGAGGGAGTAGGAATTTGGGATGGGGAGATTGGAGAGGGGAGGGAGGATAAATATGGGAGAGGAGAAATGGTTGTAAATTTTTTTGGGTTTTTACGAGTGGACTAGTGTTGCTGGGATTTTGGGCTTGGGGGCTAGAAAATATGATTTTCTAGATCTAGGAAGACGAAGTGGCTCTATTCATAGATGATTGGGAGGAAACAGTTCAGACAGTGGTTTAGTAGCAGTGAATAAGAGGGAAAAGATTTAACCATCTATAATTTTTCAGGTATTTTCTAGTAGATTTATTCAGTTAATTTATTATAGATATTGTAAACTAATTGTTGAGATTATTAGTGAGTTCATTCCTTCAAGTTAAATTTGATAGAAATGCTTAACAATTTAGAAATCAAAATTAGTTTTATTATAGCCAAATCAAGTTTTGTTCATAAGTACTTCCATAGATACAAAAGTTAAAATTTAGAAACCGAAACTTACCATTGTAACAAAATAAAAAAATTTACATTGATAGCATGATGCATGTACCATAATTTCATAGGAAGGCTCTCCAAGAGAAGGATATTACATTTGGTATCAGAGCAAGTTGTAAAACTGAAACATAGGGATTACCCACAAGATTACCCACCCACATTCTTGAAAGTTATACTATTTGTTCCTTAAAAAAATCTGAAAACTTGGGCATGCATACTTAAAACCCTATATTTCTAGTCCTGAAACCCTTAATTATTTCCCTTAATCAACCAAAAATAACCCTCAAATGACCTTAGAATCCTAAGGAAACTACCCAGAGAAGTTTTGAATAAGAGAGAGAGTGGAACAGGGAAAGAGACCTTGCACACCTTTTCCAGTGTCATGTCCACGTGTCCCATGTTCCATTGTTCCAACCCCTGTACCTATAAGCATCCTTAATTGCATGGGATAGAGACACAATGGATTAAATATTAGATGAGCTATATACAAATATGTCCTAGAAATTTTCAAATAAGAAAAAA